>BEHA01050361.1:13792-40747 GCA_002897215.1 Eschscholzia californica subsp. californica | reverse complement strand
TCACTAACCATATGAAAAATGAACTGCCTCAATCTAACTGTCAAAATCTTGGTAATGCATTTATAAATGACATTACAACAAGAGATGGGTCTAAAGTCCTTCATAGAAGAAGCATTCTGCACCTTTGGAACGAGAGAAACCAAGGTAGAATTAACCTCACCAAGAAGCTTCCCAGACCTGAAAAAGCTCTGGATAGCAAGCACAAAATCATCCCCAACAATTTTCCAACAATGCTTAAAGAAGAAGGAAGAAAAACCATTTGGTCCTGGAGCCCTATCAGAACCAATAGATGAGAGAGCAAACACAGTTTCATCTCTACTCACCATCCTTACTAACTCCTCACAGTCCTCATAAGCCAATAGATGTTGGAACTGAAAAGAGTCAAGAATACTATCCTCCTCATCATTAACATCAGCAGTACCCAACAAATTTTCATAATAGGACACACATTTAGCAATCACCTCCTCAGGATCATCCACTATCTCACCATTAGAGTTCTCAAGCTTTCTAATAAGATTCCTTGATCTCCTTTCCTTAATAGTGCTATGGAAGAATTTGTTGTTATTGTCATCCAAGGTAAGCCACCTAACTCTAGCTTGCTGCTTTAACATAGATGACTCAGCCTTAGCCTTAGAAGCATACTCTTCCACTGCCCTTCTCTCAACCCTTCTAAGCTCAGCATTAAGAGGATCCTCCTGAAGACCCCCCTGAGCTCTAACCATCTCTGCCTGAGCAGTAGCAACCTGAGAAGGAAAATCTCTAAACTTAGCAGCCTTTCACTGGATAAGACTACTCTTAACAGCCTTGAGTTTAGACAGAAGCCTAAACATAGGATTGCCTTCCACTTTCTGATCCCAAACTTCTTCCACTAATTCCTTAAAACCAGTCTCCTCCACCCAGCAATTAAAGAACTTAAAAGGTCTCCTCCCTCTAACTTGCACCTCATCAAGAGAAACTATAGCAGGTGAGTGGTCAGAAGATCTAGGCTCCCCAAAATCCACATTGGAACCAGGAAAGAGCTCAAGCCAATCAATATTAACTAGAACCCTATCAATCTTGGTCCAAATAGCAGCTACACCTTCCTGTCAATTAGACCAAGTAAAATAACAACCAGAAAAAGGACAATAAAAATGGAGAGATACCTGAGAGCACTCCAAAAACTCCTCAAACTGACTAGCCTTGACATCTGCCCCTCCAATCTTATCATCACACCCCATGATAGAATTGAAGTCACCCATGAACATCCAAGGAACCTTAATCTCAGCAGTCAACTCCTTGATATCCTTCTAAAGAATCTTCCTATCAACAGCAAGATTGCTACCATACACCACAGCCAAGAGAAACTCACTACCATTCTGCATCTCCACATGGACAGCAAGTAACAGGCTAGATTTAAACAAAATATCCACTCTCAATTCCCTACTATCCCAGGCCAACCATATTCTACCACCCTCATCTTCATCATAGTTATCTAAGAAGCTCCAAAAAGGACTAATGCTTCTCTGAATAGCCAGTTTATTACTCCTCACAACTCTAGTCTCAACCAGCCCCATAAGACTAAGTTTCTTAATTCTAATGAGATCCCTAACATCTCTTATTCTGAGAGAGCTATTTAACCCTCTCACATTCAAGCAACCAAAATTAACCATTAAAGGTACGGGAAGGACCTCTTACCATCCCACCAGAACTGGAAGTTAGAGAAACCCCCTTCCTGGAATACAAAGCTACCTTAGTAGCCACACCAGCACGACCTTCATCACAAGGCTCAGACTCTCCTTCTGACCTATTCTCATTGCCTCCAGCACCAAAAATCAGTCCTCCTTCAGGACTCATGTAAGAAGAAAAACCACCCACACATTGTCTCTTGGAACCTTTAGTGTTCCTTTGCTCCTCCAAGGGAGAAGAAAGAACAACACAAATACCAGCACTAACCTTCTTATTTCTCTTATTAGTAACCACTGACCACCCACCTCCCTCATCTACCATGGTAGCATCAGTTCCAGCCAAGTCTAGCTCATGAGAACTCCCCTCTTTACTTTTTGCAAGCTCTGCCTCACTAGGAGGCACAGCTTGAGCACAAGTAGCCCAACTTTTTGCAGAAGAGTCCTTCACAAAGGCCTCATTCTGATCACAAGCTGGAGCACAATGAGAAGGAGGAACAGAAGAATAACTAGACTGCCCAGGAACTCCAAGATTAGAACCTTTAGGTTGCCTAGGAACCCAAGCCTGGCTACTTGTACCCTTAGAAGGACCAGCAGAGGCCTGCTTCCTAGCTTCTGAATTGTACTCAGGCTTTGGAACATTTTGTCGAACACTTGTTGGGCATCGACTAAGAGAATGTCCAAAAGCAGAGCAACCATCACACCTCAAAGGTTTCTACGCATATTCAACCCTAACTTCAATTCTTCGAACCCATCAATCAAAATAGGAATAGTAGATGGCAGCAAACAATCCTTACCTATCTCCACAAGAACACGAGCAAATGGCATCCGAGTTTTCAGCTCAGTTGGTCCATCCAACATAATGGGAGAACCCAAATGACTAGCTATCTGAGAAAGACCTCTCATATTCCACAAGAAGCTCGGAACATTTCTCAAGCACACCCAAACAGGAACTGATTCCATCTTTGTAATATCTTCTTCGATGAAGAGCTTCCATGGGCGAACCAAAAACAACCGATTAGCAATAAAAAGAGGTTCCATCTCCAGGACTCTCTGTCGATCCTCCTCAAGAGCAAACCTAATGATGAAAGAAGAATCTCCTTGCACAGTAAGAAACATCTCTCCCTTGGGTTTCCAAATACGCAGTAAGGTAGCACGAACAATGGGGTAACCCGATGTTTCGTATGGTGACTAAACTCAAAGCTTTGAAGGCTCGATTGAATGAATGGAAGAAAGATCGGTTCAATGGGGTGACGAACCAGGTAACCATTAACCGAAATTTTTTACATTCAGTGCAGGTCCGATTGCAGGGACATCCAGCAAACCCGGTATTACGGAGGCAAGAGAGAGTAGCTACTGAAAACTATAGTAATGTTGTTCGGGCAGAAACAGCAATGCTCCGTCAACGTGCTAAAGTTGAATGACTCACTCTCGATGACAGCAATACAACTTATTTCTATTAAGGAGCGGAAGTCTCGGAACACTATCACTCGACTCGGTAGAGAGGATGGTTCGGTGGCTGAGGATCAAGTGGAAATAGCTAATATGTGTGTGGATTTCTATCGAGACTTATTCGGGCGAGATGAGGAGGATAATGAAGCATCAGAGCACATATCCAATATGGAGTTCTCACGACCGCTGACAGAAGCTGAAGGAGTTCTTCTTATCATGAGGGTGACCAGAGATGAAATATATGCTGCTCTGCAAACTATTGGTTCTGATCGATCGCCGGGGCCGGACGGGTCTCTTCCCATTTTTTTAAGGCGTGTTGGTCGATTGTGGGAGACGATTTTGTGGAGGCCATTCAGAATTTCTTCAGCTCTGAAAAACTTCTCAAAGAGGTAAATTCTACTTTCGTTACTCTTATTCCTAAGATCGATAATGCTTCTTCAGTTTCAGACTTTAGACCTATATCTTGTTGTAATGTGTTGTATAAATGCATTACCAAGATACTGACTATTAGACTGAAAGGAGTAATTTATTCGATGATTAGTCCGAACCAGCCAGCCTTTATCTCTGGCCGTACCATTCAGGACAATATCATGCTAGCCCATGAGATTGTCCGGAACTATCATCGACCTGATGGTCCAGCTCGGTGTACGGTCAAGATTGACCTTAAGAAGGCGTATGATACAGTTCGTTGGTCTTCACTATTCTCAGTCTTTGGAAAGTTCCATTTTCCAAGGATATTTATAGAATGGATACGGGCTTGTGTCACTACGTCTAAGTTCTCTATTTTGGTCAATAGTGAAGCCCATGGTTATTTTGATGGGAAACGTGGTTTACGGCAAGGCTGCCCGATATCTCCATATCTGTTTGTTTTAATGATGGAGGTATTCGCGGTTCTGATTGATCGAGAGGAAAGGGCAGGTCGGTTTTTGCTACACCCTAAGTGTCTAGTCCCGAAGGTTATTCACCTCTGTTTTGCAGACGATCTCATGGTCTTTTTTCGAGGAGACATGGGTTCGGCCCAATCCCTAAAAGGTGTGCTAACTGGCTTTCATCGGGCGACGGGGTTGCAGGCCAACGTGTTTAAGAGTACTATCTTCTTTGCTGGTCTTTCGGCTCAAGGTCAGAGTGATATCACCACCATCCTGGCATTCGGTACTGGTTCTCTGCCTATTCGATACTTGGGACTACCCCTCATATCATCTCGTCTTACCTATAGTCATTGCATACCGCTGATAGATAAAATCAAGGGACGAATCCAATCTTGGAAGAGTCGCTTTTTATCGTTTGCGGGGCGTGTTCTTCTGATTAAGGTGGTTTTGAACAGTATGTTACTATATTGGGCAGCAGTGTTTGTTATTCCCAAAAGGGTCATGAACGACATCAACTCCATCTTTAGTAAGTTCCTTTGGTCAGGTGCTGATATGGGGTGTAAGAGAGCTCCTATTGGCTGGGAAAGCCTTTGTTACCCGACTGATGAAGGGGGCCTCGGATTTCGTAATATCGAGGTGTTGTTTGAGGCGTCTAACCTTCGCCATATATGGGATCTGGTTAGTGGTAAGAAGACTTTGTGGGCTGATTGGGTGAGAAATAATCTCATCAAAGATCAACACTTCTGGACTTTATCGGCTTCGAGTAGAAGTTCTTGGTGTTGGCGTCGGATTCTAGCCAGCAGACCGATGGCCCTTCGACTCATTTGCACTTCTTTGGGAGATGGTCATGATACCAAATTCTGGACTGATGTATGGCATCCTCGTGGTCTTCTGTTTGATGCTTTTGAGGAGACACATAGATACGACTCTTACCTTCATTTAGATGCCCGGGTTTCTCAGTTTATCGGGCTTTCAGGCTGGGTTTTCCCTATACATGTGGCAGCTATGTTAGGGAATATTGAGGTCGAGGCTAGAGAGGTGGTGGTAGATAGTACTCTAAGAGATGAGGTGATCTGGACGCCTAGCCAGAATGGAGAGTTTACTCTCAAAGAGACGTATGAAGCTATTCGACCTAGGGGAACACGATTGAGCTGGATTTCATTAGTATGGTCACCAGGTGGTATACCAAAACATTGCTTCATCACGTGGCTTGCCTTCCGACAACGCCTCAAAACCAGATCGCTCCTGGCTAGTTGGGGTATGGCTATAGACACTTCTTGTGTATTATGTGGGGGAGACGAAGAAACGGTTTTCCACTTATTCTTTGGTTGTCCGGTTACAAAGATTATATGGGAATCGTTATTACTCAAGATGGGATATCAGAGAGTAAGTGCTGCAGATTGGGAAGAGGAGCTACAGTGGTGTATTAATCACTTTGGTGGGCTTTCTATTGCTGCCCGAGTGGGCCGTATGCTTCTAAATGCCTATGTTTATCATATTTGGAAGGAGCAGAATAATAGGGTATTTAGAAGTAATGTCATGTCACCAGAGCTGATTATCCACACTATTTGTGATGAAGTGAGGATCAAGCTGAATACTGTTACCAAATGGTTTGAAGATACGGAGGAGAATCGGAGAACCATCGAGCGCTGGAATCTTACTATCTCTCTCCAGAAGCCGGTTTACACTTAATGCAAATGGACTCGGCCGATGGCTGGGAGATATATGATTAATACAGATGGTGCACTTAACGAGGTGGATGCTGGGTATGGAGCTATTATTCGAGACTCGGAGGGGACTGTTGTGAGAGCAGCTACAGGTCAGGTTGATGGACAGACTATTTTCATACACGAGCTACTGGGTGTTGAGTTGGGATTGGAGTTAGCACTTAGTGCCGGATTGCAGGAAGTTGAACTTGGTCTTGACTCGATGAATATCAAGTTACTTCTTGCAAAACCACATCAGAAATTACCATGGAGGGCGAGGCGTTTGTGGAGGAGGGTTCAAAGGCTCCGGAGTCAATTTCGGAGTTTTCGTGTCTTTCATGTCTATAGAGAAGCCAATCAGGCTGCAGATTTCCTGTCGAAGATGAAGCTTGGACCGGGGGTGACTCACTTGAATATTAGTCAACTTCCGGTGGAATTAGTCAATATCGTTAATGCGGACTCTAGAGGTACAGTGAGAATGAGGAAAGAGTGGGGCTAATGAGATGATGTAATTTGACTTCCTTGCTGTTTTTTTGATTTCTTATTTCTTTGTACTCGTTTCGGGCTTCTCCCGCTTATCAAAATCAAAAAAAGGTAGCACGAACAAACCCAAATTCCAGTCTCCGACCAATAAATGAACCAATGAGCCAACTCTCACACTGACTGATTTGCTTAGAATAATCCTTGGTAGAAATCACAGTAACCCTCTCTTCATTAATCATCACAGAAGGGAAGAACTCCAACTTTTCCTTCATACCACCTTCTCTCTCTTGAAACAACTTCGCCCAGCTTGAACTTCCCTGACGAGTATCGGAGCTAAACCTCTCCTCCTCCATCGGACTCTTCGAACCACCATCTAAGAAACCAGAAGAAGAAAACCTTTCCTCCCTCTCCATAATCGTTGGAGAGGGAAGAAGGAGATGTCTCCCAGCCGCCAGACCAGCTAAAGAGGCACAACAAGCAAGAAAGAAGAAAAAAAAAAGACACCGACCACCACAAAGCCACCGGAAAACTAACTCAGCCGCACTTTTTCTCTCTCCTTGTTTTTAGGGTTTTTTTGTTCTGTTTATAAGTCTGTAACTTGTGCCTGTTTTGAGATTCTTCACCTCAGGAAAGCTCTTGAAGGAGGTAAATTCTACCCTTGTAACTTTGGTTCCTAAATCTGTCAATGCTTCTAGAGTTAGTGAATTTAGATTCTAGAGTTAGTGAATTTAGATCAATATCATGTTGCAATGTTGTTTATAAATGTATTACTAAAATTCTCACTTTGAGGATAAGAGATTGTATATTCAATCTTGTTAGTCCTTGTCAATCTGCCTTTGTCTCTGGTAGGTGCATTCAAGATAATATCCTTCTTGCTCATGAGTTAACTAGGGATTATCATACATCCATTGCCCCCCTAGGTGTGCTTATAAAATTGATTTGCAAAAAGCATATGATACCATTTAGTGGTCTGCCTTGATGAAAGTGATGGAGAAGATGGGGTTTCCTCCTAGATTCAGAGAGTGGGTTTTAGTCTGTGTCTCTTCAGTTAGTTTTTCCTATTGTGGTTAATGGTGGCTCTTATGGTTATATTGGAGGCAAGAAGGGGTTAAGACAGAGGTGCCCTATGTCCCCTTACCTATTTGTTCTTGTCATGGAGGTGTTCAATGTTCTTCTTAGAAAGGTGGAGGAGGGAAGGTTTAGTCTGCACCCTAAGTGTACCAGGCCTGTTGTCACTCGCTTGGCCTTTGCAGATGATTTATTAGTCTTCTCCAAGGGTGATATGGAGTCTGTTGCTGCCTTGAATGAAGTTTGGATTGACTTCCATGTGTGCACTGGTCTCAAAGTCAATCAAGGGAAGAGCTCCTTATATGCTGCTGGTCTCACTTATGCTGTGGTGAGTAATGTGGTTTCTAGCTTGGGTTTTGAGTGTGGATCACTTCCTGTTAGATATCTGGGGGTGCCTCTGATATCCACTAAACTGAAGTTCCATGATTGTTTGCCTCTCCTAGAAAGGGTCAGTAATAGGATCAAATCTTGGAAGACCAAAATTCCTCTCTTATGCTGGTAGAGTGGTTGTGATCAAAGCCATTTTGCAAAGTATGGTGTTATGTTGGTTCTGTGTATTTGATCTTCCTAAGAGGGTGATTAAGGAGCTTGATTCTATGCTTAGTAAGTTCTTGTGGAATGGTTCAGGAGCTGAGGACAGAAGAGCAGCCATTGAGTAAAGTCTGCTTCCCTGCTCAAGAGGGGGGTTTGGGCTTTAGGAGTTTGGCAACTCTTAATATTGCTAGTTGTATGAGACATATATGGGACATTTTCATTTCTAAGGATACCTTGTGGGTGGAGTGGGTTCAATGTAACCTTCTTAAGAACAAGGAGTTCTGGCTTATGAAGATTCCCTCTACAGCCTCTTGGGTTTGGAGGAGGCTGCTTCAGTAGAGATGTTATGGGCTGAAGTTTACTGTCCACATTATTGGTAATGGGCATTCTACTAGACTCTGGCAGGATAATTGGCATCCTATGGGGATTCTTCAGGACTTTTTTTTTCTGACATTTTCAGATTTGACAGTAAGTTTCATGCTCAGGCTAAGGTAAGCTCTTGTATTGTTGATGGGAGGTGGGTTTTACCTTGGCAGATGGTTGAATTCTTGGGGGCCATTGCTTAGGGGTTTCAGGAGATCTCCATTGATGAAGACAGAGAGGATTTGCTCATTTGGAAAGCTGGGGAGGCAGGAGTGTTTTCTTTGAAAGAGACTTATGGATCTTTGAGAAAGGTTGGGCAGATTGTTCCTTGGCATGGGTTGGTTTGGTTCTCCCACAACATTCCTAGACATGGTTTCATCTCTTGGTTAGCTATGAAGGGGGGCCTTAAGACTAAATGCAAGCTTATGTTCTGGGGTATTGAAGTGGACCCTTCATGCTTCTTGTGTGGTCAGGGAAGTGAAGATGAGGCTCACTTGTTCTTTCATTGTGAGTTTTCAAGCTCTATTTGGAAAAAACTTTTGAGATTGCTGGGGCTTTTTAGAGTTGGTAGAGAGGAATGGGGAGATGAAGTGAAGTGGTATTTGGCTATTTTAAGGGGAAAGATGGGCTGGCTGTGTTAGGGAAGCTGGCTTTTAATTGCTTCATATACCATATCTGGTGGGAGAGAAATAGAACGCTCCATAATGAGACCCATCTTAGCAAAGAATTTGTGCTCCAGCAGATCATTCAGGAGGTCAGGGTGAAGATGGCCCATTCCAAATGCAAAATGGTTGATAATCCTTGGAATAGAAGGGTTGCAGCTGCTTGGAATATTGATATGTGTTATGTGAATCCTCAAAAGCTTGAATGCAGATGGCAGGGACCAAGGTTGGGTACTATGATGATCAATACTGATGGGGCTTTTTCTTCAGTTGGTGCTGGTTATGGGTGTCTGATTAGGGATGCTGGTGGTGCTGCTCTTGTGGCAGCCCATGGGAAGGCAGTTCCTATATCTGATATATTTCATGAACTTCAAGCAATTGAATTGGGGTTGAGGGTTGCTAAAGGCCTTGAGTTGACTCATGTGAGCATTGCTACTGATTCCCAGGTTGCCGAGGCTTTACTTGATGAGAGGGTTTCTTCTCCTCCTTGGAGGCTGGCTACTTTGTACAGAAAGGTTAGGGAGCTCATAGGGTCCTTTGTGAGCTGTGATGTGATTCATTCTTTAGGGAGCTGAATGGTGCTGTTGATTGGCTTTCTAGGACTGCCCCTAGCAATGGGGAGGTGATTTTACAGCCTTCTGATTTTGATGCTGAGTTGCGGCAGATTATTGATGCTGATAGGAGGGGATCAATGAGAATAAGGAAGAAATGATTGTTTACTTTTTTTTCATGTTAATCTGTCTTTTTGGGGTCTTGGGGCTCCTCTTGTTTTTTTTTGTTTGGGAGTGTTTTCACCCCTAGTGGGATTGGATAATTTGGCTTTGTAGACTCTTTTTGTTTATGGGTCAGGCTCCCTTAGCCTGCTGAGTTATGCAAAAAAAAAAAACAAAAAAAAAACGTTCGCACGTGCTCGGGTTTTGAGTCGTTGCGGTCCACCACCTTATGTAGAAGTACGTCCACCGAAATCAAGAATGGAGTCAATGTCAAAATATCCCAAAAAAAGGGAGATTTGCTGTTTGGACTCCCTTTCCTATAATTCACTTGTTGTTTGGACTCCCTTTTTCGAAAAAGTAGCTAAATATAACAACCCCACAATATTTTTGAGATGAAAATACTATTTTACCCTAGGCAAATAAGAAATACTATTTGAGATGAAAATCAATTTTTGTAAGAAAAACTTGGTTTTCTTTCCTATAAAAACAAAAGGTTCTCACATCAATTATTTTCACACGGGGTTTGTTTGGTACGTGGGAAAAGCAAGTCAGAAAACCGATTTTTATAAGAAAGACGAATTCCACTGTTTGGTGAGACAGTTGAGGTGTGAAAGTTGTTTTGTGATGGAAAAAAAGGTGTGAAAATTGCCCCATTTATTTTACCACCTTCCACATGGGAAAACCCATTTCTTACCCAGACTTTGTAAAGTTGCGCTCTCTCTCCTCTCGTGAGGCTATTTCCGTAAATTCCCCTCTTTCCCTTTCTCCCTCTCTGTCGGTCAGAACTGCAAATCGTTCCTCTCTCTCCTACAGCTTCTTTTGATATCTCGGGTGCAGATCATGTGATTAGTATTACCACTTTCCACGTTTTCATGTAAGAATCAGTAGAGGCTAAATCGTTTCCTCCATGCTCTATAAACACACATTGAAGCTTTAAAAAATTGGTTCAGATTTAGTTATTTTGGCATCGATTACGTTAGGGGTTCAATTAACTTGTTTTTATTGTGAATATTTGGATGATTGGTCTTCTCAATTTGCTGGTTCAGTGATTCTTAGCATTTTGGGAAGGTTCTATCTTGGATGGAAACATCATGATACAGATTGTACAAGGAAATGAAAACTCATTAATCGATTTCTCGAACATTGTTGGGATCATCTCTTATCTCCCTAACTGAAACCCTTATGAAACTCTAATTGCCGATGGAGGTGTATAGTTGCTGGGATCGAAACCCTAGAGCTGGTTTTTAATTTTGAGATGGGGAAGAGAAGAAAGGAGAAGACAACTCCCGAAATTCAGAAGGCACTACATGAAAAGTCCATTATGTGCATATTAATTTCCGAAGACACACTCCTTGAAAGTTCAACTTATACATTACTTTATATAGGTACCCTCTTACTCTCAATCAAACACTAGAACTTTTTTTGATAATGATAAGCGGGAGATGCCCGAACCGAGAACAATGAAATATAAAATCAAAAGACAGCAAAAAAAAAAAAACAAAATTACATCATTTCATTAACCCCACCCTTTCCTCATTCTCACTGTCCCTCTAGAGTCCGCATTAACGATATTGACTAATTCAACCGGAAGTTGACTAATATTCAAGTGAGTCACCCCCGGTCCGAGCTTCATCTTTGACAAGAAATCTGCAGCTATAGACATGAAAAACTCGAAAACTTCGAAATTGACTTCGAAGCCTCTGAACTCTCTTCCACAAACGCCTCGCCCTCCATGGTAATTTCTGATGTGGTTTTGCAAGAAGTAACTTGATATTCATCGAGACAAGACCAAGTTCAACTTCCTGCAATCCGACACTAAGTGCTAACTCCAAACCCAACTCAACGCCCTGTAGCTCATGTATGAAAATAGTCTGTCCGTCAACCTGACCTGTGGCTGCTCTCACAACGGTCCCCTCCGAGTCTCGAATAATGGCTCCATACCCCGCATCCACCTCGTTCAATGCACCATCCGTATTAATCATGTATCTCCCTGCCGTCGGCCGAGTCCATTTACATGGAGTGTAAACCGGCTTTTGGAGAGAGATAGTAAGATTCCAGCGATCAATGGTTCTCCGATTCTCCTCTGTATCTTCAAACCGTTTGGTAATGGTATTCAGCTTGATCCTCACTTCATCACAAATAGTGTGTATAATCAACCCCGGTGGCATGACATTACTTCTAAATACCCTATTATTCCGCTCCTTCCAAATATGATAAACTTAGGCATTTAGAAGCAAACGACCCACTCGGGCAGCGATAGAAAGCCCACCAAAATGATTGATACACCACTGTAGCTCCCCTTCCCAATCTGCAGCACATACTCTCTGGAATCCCATCTTAAGTAATAACGATTCCCATATAATCTTTGTGACTGAACACCCAAAAAATAGGTGGAAAACCATTTCTTCATCCCCCCACAGTATACACAAGTAGTGTCTATAGCCATACCCCAACTAGCCAGAAGCGATCTGGTTTTGAGGCGTTGTCGGAAAGCAAGCCATGTGATGAAGCAATGTTTAGGTATACCCCCCGGTGACCATACTAATGAAGTCCAGCTCAATCGAGTTCCTCTAGGTCGAATAGCTTCATACGTCTCTTTGAGAGTAAACTCTCCATTCTGGCTAGGCGTCCAGATCACCTCATCTCTTAGAGTACTATCTACCACCACCTCTCTAGCCTCGACCTCAATAGTCCCTAACATAGCTGCCACATGCCTAGGGAAAGCCCAGCCTGACTGCCCGATAAACTGAGAAACCCGGGCATCTAAATGAAGGTGAGAATCATATCTATGTGTCTCCTCAAAAGCATCAAATAGAAGACCACGAGGATGCCATAAATCAGTCCAAAATTTGGTGTCATGACCATCCCCCAAAGAAGTGCAAATGAGTCGATGAGCTGTCGGTCTGCTGGCTAGAATCCGACGCCAACACCAAGAACTTCTACTCGAAGCCGATAAAGTCTAGAAGTGTTGATCTTTGATGAGATTATGTCTCACCCAATCAGCCCACAAAGTCGTCTTACCACTAACCAGATCCCATATATGGCGAAGGTTAGACGCCTCAAACAGCACCTCGACATTACGAAGTCCGAGACCCCCTTCACCAGTTGGGTAACAAAGGCTTTCCCAGCCAATAGGGGCTCTCTTACACCCCATATCAGCACCTGACCAGAGGAACTTACTAAAGATAAAGTTGATGTCGTTCATAACCCTTTTGGGAATAACAAACACCGCTGCCCAATATAGTAACATGCTGTTCAAAACCACCTTAATGAGAAGAACACTCCCCGCAAATGATAAAAAACGACTCTTCCAAGATTGGATTTGTCTCTTGATTTTCTTTCTCATCAGAAAAAGGTCGATTTTCTTACTTAGACATTTTAACATATCAAACGGACCCTTAATTCACATGTGAAAATTGTTACTTTCTTTCCCACGAGAAAAATTTGGTTTTCACATTGCATCTTTTCCCCGTAACCCGTAACAAACTGACCCTAAACCGAGTAGCCATATTTTATCACCAAAAGGCTAAATTGGTTTTCTTGTAGCCCTAGTAGCGAGATTAACCTGCTCCAGAGTTCCATCGCAACAAAGATTTCAAATCAGTTCGAAATAAAACTCG
The DNA here is from genome assembly GCA_002897215.1 of Eschscholzia californica subsp. californica. Taxonomy (NCBI): domain Eukaryota; kingdom Viridiplantae; phylum Streptophyta; class Magnoliopsida; order Ranunculales; family Papaveraceae; genus Eschscholzia; species Eschscholzia californica. Next base: position 27,616 of record BEHA01050361.1, on the reverse strand, counting down.
TTACGATCCTAAAACCAGTTAACTTAGGTTGTGTTTATTTTTAAAAGAAATTCAGATTGGAAATCTGAATCGATGCCCGATTCAGATTTCAGATGTTTTTTTGATAATGATAAGCGGGAGAAGCCTGAACCGATACAAAGAAATAAGAAACCAAAAAGGAAAACAACAAAGAAATCAAATTACATCATTACATTAGCCCCAGCCTTTCCTCATTCTCACTGTCCCTCTAGAGTCCGCGTTAACAATGTTGACTAGTTCCGCCGGTAGTTGACTAACATTCAAGTGAGTTACTCCCGGTCCGAGTCTCATCTTTGACAAGTGGTCAGCAGCTTGGTTTGCTTCCCTGTACACATGAAACACCCGAAAACTCTGAAATTGGCTCTTAAGCCTCTGAACTCTCTTCCATAAACGCCTCGCCCGCCATGGTAATTTCTGATTTGGTTTTGCAACAAGTAACTTGATATTTATAGAATCAAGACCAAGTTCAACTTCCTGCATCCCAGCACTAAGAGCTAACTCCAATCCCAACTCAACACCCTGCAACTCATGTATGAAAATAGTCTGTCCATTAACTTGACCCGTGGCTGCTCTAACAACATTCCCCTCTGAATCTCGAATAATGGCTCCATAACCCGCATCCACCTCTTTCAGAGCACCATCGGTGTTAATCATATGTCTCCCTATCATCGGCCGAGTCCATTTACATGACGTATAGACCGGCTTTTGAAGAGAGATAATAAGATTCCATCGGTCAATTGTCCTCCGATTCTCCTCAGTATCTTCAAACCGTTTGGTAATAGTATTCAGCCTGATCCGCAAATAGTATGAATAATCAGCCCCGGTGACATAACATCGCCTCTAAATACCCTGTTATTCCGCTCCTTCCAAATATGATAGACATAGGCATTTAGAAGCATACGACCCACTCGGGCAGCAATAGAAAGCCGACCAAAGTGATTAATACACCACTGTTGCTCCCCTTCCCAATCAGCAGCACATACTCTCTAAAATCCCATCTTGAGTAATAGCGATTCCCATATAATCTTTGTGAGCGAACAACCAAAGAATAAGTGGAAATCCGTTTCTTCATCTCCCCCACAAAATACACATGTAGTGTCTATAATCATACCCCAACTAGCCAAAAGCGATCTAGTTTTGAGGCGTCTTCGAAAAGCAAGCCACGTGATGAAGCAATGTTTAGGGATGCCACCCGATGACGATACTAATGAAGTCCAGCTCAATCGAGTTCCTTTAGGTCGAATTGCTTCATACGTCTCTTTGAGCGTAAACTCTCCATTCTGGTTATGCATCCAGATCACCTCATCTCTAAGAGTACTATCTACGACCACCTCTCAGGCCTCAACCTCGATAGTCCCTAGCATGGCTGCTACATGAGTAGGAAAGACCCAGCCCGACTGCCCTATAAACTGAGAAACCCGGGCATCTAGATGAAGGTGAGAATCATATCTATACCCCCTCGCGAAAGCATCATAAAGAAGACCCCGGGGATGCCATAGATCAGTCCAAAAATTGGTATCATGACCATCCCCCAGAGAAGTGCAAATGAGTCGCTGAGCCGTCGGCCTGCTGGCTAGAATTCGACGCCAACACCAAGAACTTCTACTCGAAGCCGATAAAGTCCAGAAGTGCTGATCTTTGATGAGATTATTTCTCACCTTTCAGCCCACAAAGTCGTCTTACCACTAACCAGCTCCCATATATGACGAAGATTTGACGCCTCGAACAACACCTCGATATTACGAAAACCAAGTCCCCCTTCATCAGTGGGGTAACAAAGGCTTTCCCAGCCAATGGGAGCTCACTTACACCCCATATCCACGCCAGACCACAGGAACTTACTAAATATGGAGTTGATGTCATTCATAACTCTCTTGGGAATAACGAACACTGCTGCCCAATATAGTAACATACTGTTCAAAACCACCTTTACGAGGAGAACTCGGCCCGCGAACGATAAAAATCGACTCTTCCAAGATTGGATTCGTCCATTGATTTTATCAATCAGCGGAATACAATGACTATAGGTGAGACGAGACGATATAAGAGGTAAACCCAAATAACGGATAGGCAGAGAACCAGTACCGAATTCTAGAATACTAGTAATATCACTCTGAACTTGGGCCGAAAGACCTGCAAAGAAAACCGTGCTCTTAGTCACATTGGCCTACAACCCCGTCGCCCAATGAAAACCTGTTAACACACCTTTTAGAGATTGAGCCGAACCAGCGTCTCCTCGAAAGAAGACCATGAGATCGTCGGCGAAACAAAGGTGAGTAACTTTCGGAACTCGACATTTAGGGTGTAGCAGGAACCGACCTGCTCTTTCCTCTCGATCAATAAGAACCGCGAATACCTCCATCATTAGGACAAACAAATATGGAAAAATCGGGCAGCCTTGCCGTAGACCTCGCTTCCCATCAAAATAACCATGGGCTTCACCATTAACCATAATCGAGAACTTAGACGTGGTGACACATGCCCGTATCCATTCTATGAATATCCTTAGAAAGTGAAACTTACCAAGGACTGAGAATAGTGAAGACCAATTAACTGTGTCACACTCCTTCTTAAGGTCAATCTTAACCGTACACCTAGCCTAGGTATCTGGTCGGTGGTAATTCCTAACAATCTCATGGGCTAGCATGATATTGTCCTGAATAGTACGGCCAAAAATAAAGGCTGATTGGTTCGGACTGATCATCGAATAAATAACTCCCTTCAGTCGTATATTAAGAATCTTGGTAATGCATTTATACAACACATTACAACAAGATATTGGTCTGAAATCTCACACTGAAGAAGCACTATCTATTTTAGGAATAAGAGTCACAAAAGTAGAGTTTACCTCTTTGAGAAGTTTTCCGGAGCTGATGAACCTCTGGATAGCTTCCACGAGAACCCATCCGGCCCCGCCGGTCGATCAGAACCAATAGTTTGTAAAGCAGCAAAGATCTCATCTCTAGTCACCCTCGTAATGAAAAGAGCTCCTTCGGCTTCCGTAAGCGGGCGTGAGAACTCCACATTAGGTATGGGATCTAATGCTTCATTATCCTCGTCCTCCTGACCAAATAAGTCTCGATAGAAGTCCACACACATATTAGCTATCTCCGCTGGATCCTCGGCCACCGAACCATCCTCCCTGGTGAGTCTAGTAATAGCATTCCTAGACTTCCGCTCTCTGATAGAGTTGTGAAAGTAAGCTGTATTGTTGTCATCAAGAGTAAGCCATTCAACTTTAGCACGTTGTCGGAGCATTGCCGTTTCAGCTCGAACAACGTTACTATAGTTTTCGGTAGCTTCTCTCTCTTGCCTTCGTAAAACCGGGTTTGCTGGAGTACCCTACAATCGGACCTGCACCGAATGTAAAAAATTCCGGTTAATGGTTACCCGATTCATCACCCCATTGAACTGAACTTTCTTCCAATCATTCAACCGAGCTTTTAAAGCCTTGAGCTTTGTCACCATTCGAAACATCGTGCCCCTTACGGACTCCTTCCATACACCAGCAACAAGAGCTTTAAACGTGGGAATCTCCGTCCAGGCATTAAAGAACCGAAACGGAGTTCGCCGGTGTATGTTAGGTGCAGCAAGCGGTATAATGATAGGCGAGTGATCTGAGTCCCCAGCCGGAAGAAAGTCTGCTTTAGCTAGAGGAAAACAAGTCAACCACCTACTATTAATAAGTGCCTGATCAATCTTGGAACTGATGTTCGCAGCTCCCATCTGCCTGTTAGACCAAGTATAGAAACAACCTGTATACAAACAGTCGAACAGTCCCAAATCGCAGCACAATCAAACATGTCATTGGAGCCTTGAGATGGTGAGGTATTACCACCTCTTTTCTCATTGGCCAACATCGTGGTGTTGAAGTCACCTAGCACCAGCCAAGGAGCCTCAGAACCCGTCATAAGAAACTCAAGGTCCCTCCAAAGCTCCCGGCGATGAACAGTACTATTACTTCCGTACATCACTGCCAAATGAAAACCCGAGCCATCTGTTAACTGAACACCACTTGCAATAACTTGCCCTCCAACATGGGACACAGTAAAACAGACCCTAGTAGGGTCCCAACCAATCCAAATCCGTCCATTCAGAACAACCACATAATTATCAATGAAGGTCCAGCTAGAATTAAGACTACGCTGAATACAAGTCTTATTCCTTTCCTGGACATGAGTTTCTAATAAGCCACACAACCCAATACGGTTCAATCTTACAAAATCTCTAACACTCTTCATACGGAGAGCGTCATTAAGACCTCTCACGTTCCAACATGCGAGATTAATCATTAAACAAAGGAAGGGACTGTTTCGACCTCATCAGAGATCTCACGGTTTCCAACACAGGTAGTATTCAAAGAGGGGGTGTGATCTGTCCTGGGCCCTTCATTAACATTTACACCTCTTCCAGTGTCTCATCATCACATTCCGGGCCAGGAAGGTCAGAACCTAAACCATCGGGACTAGAGAGTGATGAGAAAGAATTACCTGAAAGTGGTGTATTTTGTCTGGTTCTGTCGTGTCCAGGAACACTCTTTTTTGCCATTTTTCGGCGCGACTGATCTGACTTGTCAAATTGTCCAGTACCTACATTGAACCTATTAGATTTTGATAGAACCATAGACCACCCCTTTTCATGCTCTTGATCTCCCTCTCGGTTATGTTGAATTGAATCACTAACCATGGCAGGCCGCTTCTTGCCGAGACCATTCACCCGATTAGTTTGGTTGTTAAGCTGCTTCCTTGTATTGTTGCTGCCAACCTTATTCATCTCCACACTTTTCTGACCTAATTTGGGATTTGGAAGGTTTTTTTTAACGGTAAGCAGGGATAAAGGGCCTGAACCCTACAAAGGAAAGCAACAAAAAACAACTACAAAAAAACTAAGTACGACTCTTCCTAAGCCTTACAATACCCTCTTTGTCTTGCTTAATAATGGTGGCCAAATCACAAGGTAACCGAGAGGGGTCCAACTCAAGAATGTCAGGCCCTGGCTTCAATTTGGACAACCAGTCAGCAACCTGGTTTACTTCACGAACCACATGAACAATGCTGCAGTCTTCAAATCTGCTCCAAAGACTTTTGATTCTATTAAAGAGCCACCAATTCACCCAAGGAGGATCCTTATTACCAGCTAAGAACAGACCACAAGTATGCAAAGAATCAGTAGTTATAGTAACCTTACGAAGGTTCAGCTTAATAGCTAAATTGAGGCCAAGTTCCACTCCTTGGAGTTCATGAGCAATGACTGAATCAGGAACAACAGAACCAACAACTGCAGCCAGTACCTCTCCCTCACTGTTTCTGATGACTGCACCAAACCCAGCTGAATCAGGATCAAAGGAACCATCTGAATTAATCAAGTAATAGCCCTTTGAGGGAGGAATCCAAGTATGCTTGCTGAAAGAAGGAAAAGCCAGAGGCATCTCAATATTCCATCTATTCAAACATTCTGCATTTACAAAAGTGCAGTCCACCTTTCCCTTCCAAACAGAAAGAGCAATCTTGACTTCATTAACAATCATTCTAAGAATTGTTGAGGCAGGCTTGAGCTCATGTTGAAAAACTCTTCTATTCCTTTCTCTCCAAATGTGAGAAAGGTAAGTGGTGAAGACCATACCTCCCAGTCTCAACTTCAGAAGAGAACCTGCTAAGAGACCAAGGAACCATGAGATAACCTCCTCCCAAGAACCAGGATTAGTCCACTGAAACCCCATAATAGCAAGAAGGCCCTCCCATACAAGAACAAAGTACTCACAATTGAAGAAAATGTGATAATCTGTTTCCAAACCATTAGAACAGAGAATACAGCCAGGGTCCACTGCCACACCCCAAGACAACAGTCTCTCACATGTCTTAAGCCTCCTATGAACAACCACCCAAGCTATAAAGCCATGCTTGGGATCACAAGGTTAGACCAAATCAAGTCAGCCCAATCAACCTTCACACCATGGGGTCTAAGCATAAGATAGGTCTCTTTAACAGTATAGGTTCCATTTCTAGCAGGAGTCCAGACTACCTTATCATAGTCTCCTCCTCCAATTTCCACATCATTGAGGCCCGACATAAGAGAGTCTAGGTGCATACTAACATAAGGAGGGACAGTCCATCTACCATTGTGAATGATATCAGCAACTTTAGCATTAGCATGTAGGAGGGAACTATACCTTAAAGCCTCAGGAAAGAAATCCCAAAGTAAGCCCTCGGATGCCAGATATCTTTCCAGAAAAGAGTATGAGTGCCACTGCCAATCAGATGAACCACCATGACTTTGGCCAACTCCCTGCTCTCCATAACTTTCCTCCAGCACCATGAACAGTCATGGGGGACATGCATAAGCCAGAAGTCCTTGGACTTAATCAGGTTGCCTTTCACCCATCTGACCCACAAAGTATCTTTGTTGCTAATCAAATCCCAAACATGTCTAAGGTTAAGAGCATTATTCATGGCTTCAATATCTCTAATACCCAAGCCACCCTCTTCTACTGGAAGGCAAACAGTAGCCCATCTGATTGCAACCTTCCTAGCCTCCAAAGACAAACCTGTCCACAAAAATTTGCTAAACAAAGAATTGATTTCTTTATATACTCTCTTGGGAAACATGAAGACAGAGGTCCAATAAATAATCATACTAGAAAGAACTGCCTTGATCAATAGCACTCTTCCTGCAAAAGAGAGAAACCTGGCTTTCCAAGAATGGATTCTAACCTGAATCTTATCAATAAGAGGAATGCAATCAGAATAAGATAATCTTGAGGAAATTAAAGGAAGGCCAAGATACTTTACTGGAAGCACACCCTTCTCAAAACCCAAGAATGATTTAACCAAAATACCACCACTCTCACCTCCTGCCCAAAAGATAGTACTTTTCAAAGTATTAGCAGATAAGCATGTTCCCTTAAAGAACCTGTCTAAAACAGACCTTAAAGCCAAGGCAGAGTCTCATCACCTCTCATGAAGACCATCAAATCATCAGCAAAACAAAGGTGAGAGACCTTGGGGCTCTTGCACTTGGGATGGAGATGAAACCTACCTTCAACTTCTTCTTGGGAGAGCAAAGAAGAAAAGACCTCCATAACCATAACAAACAGGTAGGGGGAAATAGGGCAGCCTTGTCTGAGCCCTCTCTTCCCCTTGAAATAGCCATGAGCCCCTCCATTCACCGCTATAGAATAGCTAGGGTTGGTAACACACTCCTCTATCCACTGAATAAAATTAAAAGGCAAATTAAACTTCTGTAGGACTTTCAAGAGAGAAGACCACCTCACTGTGTCATAAGCCTTTCTCAAGTCTATCTTCACTATGCACCTATCAACTCCATCTACTCTATGGTAGTTTTTAACAATTTCATGGGCAAGCATTATATTGTCCTGAATTGATCTACCAGAAACAAAGGCAGATTGATTCTCACTAATCATGGAAAAAACAACCCCTTTAAGCCTCTCAGTCAAGATCTTTGTAATACATTTATACATGACATTGCAACAGGAAATAGGCCTAAAATCTGTCAAAGAGGAAGCATTAGCAACCTTTGGAACTAAAGAGACAAGAGTGGAATTTACCTCCTTTAGGAACTTGCCAGACTTGAAGAAGTTCTGAACAGCAAGGACAAAATCTTCTCCAATGATACCCCAACACTTTTTAAAAAAGAAGGCAGAAAAACCATCTGGATCAGGGGCTTTCTCTGAACCAATGGTGGACAAGGAGTAAACAATTTCATCTCTAGAAACAGGCCTAACAAGCATATCCATATCACCTGCAGGAAGGGGGATTTAAAATCAATAGACTCCAAAATAGCATCCTCCTCATCACAAGTTGAATCAGACCCAAGCAATTGCCTATAAAACTCAACACAATTCTCAATACCCTGGCCATCAAAAAGACAGTGAATACTGTTCCTAGACATCCTTTCCTTAATGGAACAATGGAAGGAGTTATTATGATCATCTAAAGTCAACCACTTAACTATGGATTTCTGCTTGAGCATAGAAGCTTCAGCAGAGGCTAGGTGAGCATATGACCTCAGAGCATCCCTCTCTTTATGCCTCAAATCAATGCTGATTGGATCATTATGAAGAGCTTCTTGAATCCCTTCAAGCTCTGACTTGGCTTGCTCCACTTTGGAAGGGAGCTCCTCAAACCTACTCCTCTTCCACTCAATGAGTCTGGCTTTAACTGCCTTCAATTTAGTAATAAATCTAAACATTGGGTTACCCAACACACTTTCAGTCCATACCTCTTGCACCATATCCATAAATCCAGGCTCCTCAACCCAACAGTTAAAGAACTTGAAAGGCTTCCTGCTCCTAGTCTGGGGAACAATCAAAGAGACCACAGCAGGGGAGTGGTCAGAAGAACCAGGCTGAAGAAATTCAGCTCTAACATCAGGAAATAACATCAAAAACTCCAAATTAACTAAAGCCCTGTCCAGCTTTGCATAGATGCAATCCTCTCCCTCTTGCTTATTTGACCAAGTGAAAAAACACCCTTGGAAAGCACAGTCAAAGAGTTGAGAAGTCTGAAGACAGTTCACAATACCAGATAGGCTAGCTGGGCTCACTCCATCTCCTCCCTTTTTCTCCTTAGCAGCAATCACTGTGTGAAAATCCCCCAAGAACAGCCAAGGCATGTCAAAATTGAAGACCAGCCTTTCTATGTCCCTCCATAGCTCCATTCTATTAGTCATGGAGTTTTTGGCATAGACAACACCAATCATAAATCTTTTACCATCCAGGAGATCAACTCTCTCAACAATTATCTGATCTGATTTGAAAATCAGAGAGACAGTAACTTGGAGGGGGTTCCACCCCAACCAAATTCTCCCCCCATCATCCTCCTCATAATTATCAAGAAAAGCCCAATAAGGACTTAAACTCCTTTGCACTTTATCTTTATTTCTAAGGGAAACTCTGGTTTCAACAAGAGCACATAATTCCAATTTATTAATACGAATGAGGTCTCTCACCTCCTTTATTCTAAGGGAACCATTAAGGCCCCTTACATTCCAACTAGCCAATCTATCCATCTAATTTGGTGGAGGAACCCCTCCCAGCTGACTGAGCACCTCCCTCACCCACATAAGAACCTCCTTCCTGTCTCATACTTCTACTAGCAGCACTAAACATAGCAATCTTACTTGCTATGGTAGCCTTATCAACAGGAATATCAGAACTGGCTAAGGCCAAATCATCCCCACACTCAAGCTGGTTAAAGCTCCCAGTACCCTTCCCTGGCCAAGGACTACTAGGTAAAGCCCTAGAGCAATGCCTTTTATTAGCCACCCTGTTCAAATCCTCCTGAACAGGAAGCATAGGAGCATCAACATTCATTTTAGAACCCTTCTTCTTCCTATTGGTCACCACAAACCAACCATCATTCTCAATATGAGCAGGACCAGGATCAACAGGGACCAGGGGTTCAGAGCTAGGAAGGGCCATGGAACCATCAAATTCAACCATTTGAAGATCCTCACAATTAATACCCTTCTGAGCCCCTGACACACCACTAGGTAGCTTAGCTTCCACCTGAACATCCTTAAGAGGAGTATCCTCTCCCACTGTACCCGAACTAGTAGCAACAGGAACATGTTCCTTACCTTTCCCTGTTGGAGCCTCTTTAGAAGAGGAGGCCCTACGAGAGGGGGCAAAAGGTCGAACACCTTGAGGACATCGGCGATTTGAATGTCCAAAAACACCACAAGTAGCACACCTTTCAGGCTTCCATGAGTATTCAACCGCCACTTCCACCCACTTATCATCATCAACAAGGAGCTTTACCACTTTGGGTCTAGGATGATCAATCTCCATTTCCACACACACTCGAGCGTAAGACATCCTAGTCTGTTGCTCAGTCTGAGTATCAAGAACCAAAGCATTTCCAAGGATACTAACCACCAAACCAATACCCTATGCATTAAAAAGAACACAAGGAAGATTTCTCAAGTTTACCCAGACTGGAACTGTACTAACTTCCTCAATTTCCTCTTCTATATGGAGCTTCCATGGTCTAATGACGAAAAGCCTGTTGGCAATATACATTGGACCAAATTCCATCACCATTCGACGATCCTCCTCAAGGTCAAAAGTCATAACAAAAGCAGAGGTACCATGAGCAATCAACTTCATAGCACCCTTCAATCTCCAGGCCTTCTTCAAGGTATTCTGAACAAGCATAAAAGGAAGCCTATCACCAAAAAAATATCCAAAGAGAGCTTGCTTACAACGTTGAATCTGCTCATGAAAGTCTCTCATAGAAACCAGAGCAACCTTCTCTTCATTCACTACAGCAGGAGGTGAATACCTAAGCTTCTCCTTCACTCCACCCCCTCGTCTGAACAGATTAGCCCAACTCGAACCTCCAAAACTTTTATCATCATTCATCGAATCTCCATCAGAACCAGAGTCCATCTCAGAAACCATTGACTTTCCCCCTACTCGTTGGACTGTTTTGAGCCCTCAGCCACCATTTTCAGGTGCAGAGAATCCTCACCAGTCCATGGAGGGGGAACCTTCGCTCCCTCATTAGTCAGCATTTACATCAACCGAGGTAAACACCAACAAAATGGGAAGTTGTCAACAGAAATCCAACCGGAAACAACACAGAAAACAAGGAGAAATAGTAACCTGACCGGAAAAAACGTCACCACCACCACCTAGAAAATCGCGCCACCACAGACCTTCTCTCTCCTCCAAACCTGTTTATAGGTTTGCTATGTCTCAGGATTTGGAAGGTTATTGATACGCTGGCTGCCATTTTGTCGTGTGACATGGGCTGGTTCCATTTCTCTAGTGACAGTAGGTTTCGGTTGTAGAGGACAATTGGACTTATCATGTCCAAACACTTTGCATGCCCCACATGTTGGTGGTTTCCACGAGTACTCAACATGTACTTTTGCCTTATGTTCCGACATTCCTTCTTTAACTCTAATATCTATTTCATCCGATAACTCATCATCAGCATTAACTTCCACACACACACGTGCAAACGCCATTCGTTCTTTCGATTTCGTTCGGCTATCTTGCCTTAGGGGGACACCAAGTACACTCGCTATTTTGGAAATCCCTATAGAGTTCCAAAGTAGGAGGGGTATGTTCCTAAAGTTAACCCAGATTGGTATTATTCTCATCTCTTGTAATTCACGTTCTACATTTAGTCGCCAAGGTTTAACAACGAGAAGTCGACCAGCAATAAATATAGGATCACTTTCCATCGCTCGTCTTCTATCCTCGGAGGAAGAAAACTTGATTACATAGGCTGAGTTACCATGTAATGTGAGCTTCATGTCTCCCTTCGGCATTCACATTTTTGAAAGAACACAATGCACTAGTCCATATGCTAATCTTTCCCAATTGAAACTACCGATAAGCACTTCTTCAAAAGATTTGATTTCGGTTGCAAAGTCAGAAACATCAAATTCTGCTACTCGTCCACCATCTCTTACTCCTGGTTGAACATAATGAAGTTCATCTTGTTCGGTTTCTTGCTGCGAGTGAAAGAGATTAGTCCAATTACCAATTTTAGAAGCACCCACCAAAGGAGGCCCAACTGATGTTTGGACCTGGTTTGACGAACCTCCTGCTCCCATCGGAACCCTAATCTGTTCTGCATGGGATCTCAAGATCACCGGCGAGTTGAAACTAGCTTGTTGATCAGAGTTCTTCCTCGCATCTGCTAACCCTCGAAGAACTCCAGCAAACAAGTTATTTCGAATAACATCAGCTGATGGATTAGAACCCATGACCCTTTTCTTTGCAGCAGCCATTGAAGAACCTCCATTAACCCTAAGCGAACTCGATGTAGTTATCTCCTTTGAAACAGAACTTCGTGATGAAGAAACCCCATTCAGTGGTGTTGATTTAGGCATTGCTTTAAAACAAATACCAACCGAATCTGATATTTTTGGATCTGTTCGCTGCTCTTCATCATTGTCTCCTCTAGGGTTTCCTTTTCCATCTCATCGTCACTGCTAGGTTGATTTCCAACCAAGAGAAATCGACCTTCGCCTACTTCCCCTTTGTCCTTCATGAATGCTTGATCACCGTAAGTGATCTCCAACCCAACCGGAGATTCCAGCAAGAAAAAACCCTAAAAAACTTTCAGATGTTTGTTTTTCTTTATTAATAAAATCTGAAAACTTGACTGAAGGGATTGGAAGTCTGAATGGGCTGAATAAAACCCATTGTTTCACACTTAAAACACAAGTCTGAAACTTGAGGGCACCATCTGAAATATGCAAAAAGACCATTTTACCCTCGGGAAAATAACACTGATTCGGCTCATTCCCATCTTCAGTTGAGAAACACAAAACCCTAGGCCGACTAGTCTTATTCTTCTTCTTCAACGTTTTCCTCCATTAGAGTTTGCTTCTCATCTTTTCTTCTTCTAAGTTAGATATTGATTCCTCCATTAATGTTCCTTCGTAGTAGCATTCCTTGTTAGATCTTGATTTCGGACATGTAGAGGAGTGAGATCTAATTCTGAAATTTTAAAGAAGTTTTCGTTTGATCTTCTCTTCATATGAACTTGTTAGGTATGAGTGAAACCCAACTTTCTTTCCTGCTATTTTTCTGCTACCCTCTTTCCATGCACGGTCACCATCACCACCAGGGTCTTCACAGTGGTGTTCGAGCTCAGCCGCCTCCTCCATGAACACTCTCTCGCCCACAATTTCATCACCACAATCCTCCAAACTCTAATCTTTACTTCCAAAACTCTTGTTTCTCAATCCCTCAAATTCCTTACTTCTAGAACCCTAATTTCTCAAACCCTCGATTTATTGAAGAAGATTGGGTTTTCTGTGTTAGGAATCAGGGAATTTGGTGGCAAGAGGAGATGAAGTGGAAAGAAGATGGGAAATTTTCAAGGTGTAGGAAGTAAAAAAGAGGAGAGAGAAAGAGTGAGGCGGCGCGATATTCTAGGGTTGGTTTTTTGAGCTTTTCGGCGGTCGGTGGTTGGTGGTTCTGGGTTTGTGGGAGATTTTGCTTGGTCTGGCGACAGGGGAGCATATGCTCTTACTCCCTCCAATTTCTATGGAGCGAGTAGGAGATGATTCTACTGGTTATGATTCAAAATTTGAAGAAGATGTGAGTGGTTCAGGAGTTAAAGGGGGTTATGCTGATTCGAATGAGAAGAGAAGTGCGTCGAGTTGGACTTCTCTGTTTCGACCGGAGGAGACAAAGTTCAGATCTAAGCTGGAGTATTCACCTCCAGTAATGTGGAAGGAGGGTGAGCTTCTAGAAATTTTATTAGAACAGTTTGAAGATGAAATCAAGGAGTGTGAGAATCTGGTTATTAGGTCGTTTGTTGGTCAGAGACTTCCTTTCATGGTGGTTCGAAGGGTTTTACTTGATCGATGGAAGCCCAAAGGAAATATGCTTTTGACTGCACATGGAGATGCAGCCTATATTATTCGGTTTGATCTCGAGGAGGATAGACATAGGGTTTTAGAGATGGAGCCACTCTATATTGCTAACCGGTTGTTCTTTGTTCGACCATGGGAGTTGTTTATTGAAGATGATGTAGTTGCAATGGAGTCCTTGCCTGTTTGGGTTTGTTTTCGTAATGTTCCCATGTTTCTTTGGATTCCAAAAGGGTTGGCAAAGATTTCTAGTCACTTAGGTAAGCCTATTATGTTAGATGAACCAACAACAAGGAAGTCTCGGCTGGCTTATGCTAGAGTGTGTGTGTGGAGATCTCCAAGGATTGTCTTATGCCTGAGGTAATTTCTTTTTCAGTTAAGAATGTTAGAAATATTGATATTAAGGTTGAATATGCTTGGAAACCAATGAAGTGTACTTGGTGTGGT
>BEHA01050360.1:57792-78488 GCA_002897215.1 Eschscholzia californica subsp. californica | reverse complement strand
GAAATGAATCGGCTAAGTGCCGCCACTCTACCTGCAAGCTTCTGGACGTCCTTGATGCATTTCGGGAAAGGAATACCCATCACCGAATTGATCTGATTTGGGTTAGCTTCGATCCCCCTTTGAGTCACCATATACCCTAAAAATTTTCCAGAGGACACACCAAAAGAACACTTAGCGGGGTTTAGTTTCATATTATACCTCCTGAGTACCTCAAATGCTTGTTTGAGGTGTTCCAAGTGTTGTTCTGCTATTAATGACTTGACCAACATGTCATCGATGTAGACCTCCATGGTGTCGCCTAGCATGTTGGCGAACATTTTGTTTACGAGCCTCTGGTAGGTGGCACCTGCATTTTTTAGTCCAAAAGGCATGACTTTGTAACAGAATATACCTCTCTCCGTGACGAAGGCGGTTTTCTCCTGGTCGTTTGGATGCATAAGGATCTGATTGTAGCCCGAGAATGCATCCATAAAGCTCAAGAGTTCATGTCCGGCTGTGGCGTCTACTAGCATGTCGATGTGAGGTAGTGGGAAGGAATCCTTCGGGCATGCTTTGTTCAAGTCTGTAAAGTCAATACATACCCGCCACTTACCATTCTTCTTTTTAACGACCACCACATTAGCGAGCCAATCTGGATAGTGCACTTCTCTTACAGATCCGATGTCAAGTAGCTTCTGGATCTCCTCGTTGATTACTTTGTTGCGTTCTGGTGCGAATTTCCTTCTTTTCTGCCTGACCGGGGTATGGGAAGGGTCTACCTGTAATTCATGAACTATTATAGAGGGATCTATCCCTGTCATATCTGCATGAGACCAAGCAAAACAATCAGAGTTATCGGTTAGGAATTCAATAAGTTTTTCTCTGAGAGTAAGAGCTAGCTGTGCTCCAATTTGGACTTTGTGCTCTGGGATGTTGGGGTTGATTTGGACTTCGTCTAACTCCTCCATGTTCGGTTGGTTAAGGTTCGAGTTAAGGGGCACTTTGTTCTGTAATTGCTACAAGGGCTTCTTGGGAGCCTTCATTGTATTCTTATAGCAGTTCCTGGAAGCTCCTTGGTCTCCTTTGATTTCCCGTACTCCCCAAGGTGTTGGAAACCTCAATACTTGGTGGTATGTTGATGGTACTGCCCTCATCTCATGGATTCAAGGTCTTCCAAGGATCATGTTATAAGCTGATGGGCAGTCTAGTACCACAAAGGTGGTGCTAAGGTTAATTCCTCCTGCATATACCGGTAACACGATTTCTCCCAAGGTATACTTCTGTTCTCCACTAAATCCTATAAGGACAGTAGAACGTCGGCAGATGTTTGATTCTTCTAGTCCCATTCCTAGCAAGGCATGAAGAAACAAGACATTAGTGGAGGATCCGTTATCAACAAGTATATGTTTAACTAACACATTCGCAATAGTGAGAGAGAGGACGAGAGCGTCATGATGAGGGTTGACGAGCCCTGAGACTTCGTTGTCAACGAAGCTGATGGTTTGGTTGGTGAAAGTCAGGGTTGACGCCTCTGTCGAGTGGGCAGTTGGATTTGCTACGATTCGTGCACTTCTTTTGGCTGCTGAGTGGCTTACTCCACTCACTTCCGAGCCACCTGTGATCATGTTGCAAGTCAATGTTGGGATCGGCTCCTCTGGCTCTTTGGGTCGGGCATCTCCTTGGGACATGGTTTTCTTGCCTTTATCTGTCAGTAAGTCGGTGAGGTGACCCCTCTTTAGGAGCTCAGCAACTTCAAGCCTGAGGGCAATGCAATCTGCAGTAGTGTGCCCATGGTCCGAGTGGAATTCACACCACTTAGAAGTATCCCTCTTGTCGCTTGGCGTCTTTGTCTTCCCTGGCCACCTTACCGTGTTACCCATCCCCTTCATTACAGCAATCACCTCACTTGGTTCAATGTTGAGGTTGTATTCTGGAATCTTGGTACGGATGGGTCCTTGGGGTTTCTCGTTTTGACGATTAGGTGGAGGGTTGAATGGCCTCCTGTTCTCCCTTGGAATCGGTCGTCTGGTTGGGTATGGATCATTGCTCCTGGCTTCTGACCGTCGTTCGTATCTTCTAGAGTGGCGGTCTCTTGACCTATCTTCCTGTGAATAGTATCTGTTCCTGTGGGCTTCGTCTTCCTCCCACCTAATTTCAACCCAGGCTCTGGAAAGGACATCTTCCATTGTTGTGCAATTGAACTTGGTGAGTTCTTTGTACAACTCCCCATCTGGCAGTAAACCTTTCCTGAATGCATCAACTGCTGTCTCCTGGTTGCAGTAAGGAATTGAAACCTTCTCCCGATTGAATCTTCCCACATACTCTCTGAGTGGTTCACCTCTTCGTTGTTGGATTCGGTAGAGATCACCAGAGAGTTTCTCCAGCTTCTTACTGCTTGCAAATTGCTCGACAAAGGTGTCTGTGAGCTGGGCAAATGAAGCGATTGAGTTATGGGGGAGGTTAGTGTACCATTGCAGAGCTGGGCCAATCAGACTAGACCCAAAACTCTTGCACATACACGCTTCCCGCAAGTCCCTTGGAATCGCAGCAGTAAACATCCTCTGTTTGTAAGAGGCTATGTGATCGTCCGGGTCAGAGGTGCCGTCATACATCTTCATGTTGGGAAAAGTGAACTTTCTGGGCATCTCTACCAGAGCAATTGCATCGACGAACGGAGAATCGGCATAGCTTTGAGGAAGGCTCTTCTTGAAGGGGGTCGGGACTCCTGGAATTCTAGTGATCAGAGCCTCCATTTCAGCTAGCCTCTTTGCTAAAGCTTGCTCTAAAGGGGTACCTGTATGTGAAAACAGTAAGGTATTAGAAGCCATGGTGGGTTGAGTAGGCATAGGGAAGATAGTAGGCATAGCAATAGTAGAAGAAGAGTAAAGAGGAGCAGCCATGGTCTGCTGTGGAGTGAGAGTTTGTTGAAAGGTAGGTGTTGGAGCTATGAATGGAGCACTTGCGGATCCTGTCCCTACTTGGCTGGTGGTGAAGCCTGCAGTAGTGTTGTGAGGAGGTGTTGGGCGATTGGATGGTCCTCCTACTTCAGAACCGTTGGGAGGTGGTCGATTGTCCCCTAAACTTTGTCTTCTTGGAACCACCAACTCGGTAATTCTTTCTTGCAGTAGCATGTTCTCTGCCCGGACAGTAGAGTTCTCCTCCTCCAAAGCTCTTAATCTTTCGGCGTTTTCTTGCATCTGGGCAGTGAGTGCAGCAAGTTGTGATGAGAAATCCACAGAAGCATTGGACATGTCTCCTTCCATGGTACTTGTCTTTTCGGTAGTTAGTGGCTGGTCCCCCTCCTTCTAGCGCCAAATTGTAGACGGTAAAATGTCTACGGGTCGGAAAGTCTGACAGTCAACGGGTCGACGGTCAAATGTCTTGTCGGGTCGGGTCGGATGCTTCGGGGACCGGCTACGTGTCGAAAAGAACCTGCACACAAAAAGAGAGAAGAGATCGTGAAGCCTCTGGGACACCGGGATGGTGCCGGCCTAAGGGGGCTCCGACGGTCAAG
This sequence comes from Eschscholzia californica subsp. californica, assembly GCA_002897215.1. NCBI lineage: Eukaryota > Viridiplantae > Streptophyta > Magnoliopsida > Ranunculales > Papaveraceae > Eschscholzia > Eschscholzia californica. The sequence goes on along the minus strand of BEHA01050360.1, from coordinate 74,995 downwards.
TCAGATTACTCGATCAAATATAAATAAAGTGAAAGTGGGCGATAAGGATGTAACCGTCGTCGGAGTGCTTAGGTGTCTCGGCTCGTGGAGTTGTCGGAACAGATCCCCACGGTAATGATATACTTACTGTAATTACGAGGGGGATGGTGATGAAATATTGGCGTTAACTCGCTGGTCGTAAAAGAGACTAGCAATAAGGTGCTGGTCGTAAAGGGGTCAGCAATAAGGTGCTGGTCGTAAATGGATCGGACGGTGAGGATCGATGGATGGATGATGACGATATGCCAAGCGTCTTATCGCTAGGTGAGTGATGCGGTAAGGGGGTGGCCGTATTAAGATGGTGATACGGCCAGCTAGTTACTGCTGGATGGGTGTTACGGTCAGCTCGTTACCGTTGGATGGAAGATATATCAGACCAGAAAGCTCTTGTGCAATAAGGTGATGGTCGTATGGTGTCGATACGGCTAGCTAGTTATCGCTCGATTCGTGACTACCAGACTCTTATCTCCAAACTTCTAAGATGAAGAGTCAGAGACTTTGAGAGAATCGAAAGACCTTTGAGATGCTTATGAGAGAGTAAGTGAGTGGAGAGAATGGATTAGACTACTCGAGTACTATTGTCGAATGTTGGATGCCCTGGTCAGGTTGTAGCCTCTTGTATTTATAGTGGTGGAGAGGGATTGCCTTGATGAGAACCAGCTAGTAACCGACGTATTTATTCCGCGTCATTACTCCTGAGAGATACGTTAAAGGCTAGAGGATCTGACCGTCAGATGAATATTCGAATTTCTCGAGGGACGGCTGAGATGTTACCGCGTGTGCGGTAAGCTACTGGCTGGTAACACCCGTCTTTAAGTGGTAGATACGGAATATTTACCACTAGTGCGGTTATGGATTGCGCAATAATCCTCTGGCCGTAAGATTGCCTAGTACTGGCAGGTGGCTATCGCGTGACACGTGTCAGATACGCTTAGTGCCCAACGGGTATGGATTCGGTGGCCCGATTAGCGACTCGGGCCATTATCGGGCCTTTTTATTTAGCCTCGCGGATTTTATCCTTACGAAGCGGTTGTCCATAAATTCTGCGGGCACCTCGTGGGGCGGATATTTGCCCATACAAGAATTAGCTTGCATAACAGACAAACATGGGGATCTTGTATAACCGATCAGAGAACAAGGTAGTTGTTGCTCATGATGGTGTCTTCGTTGAAATGGATTTATTTCCAAGAAGACAAGTGTGAGAAATATAAACATAAAAAAGGTTCGATACGAGCAACAACTGATGGTATCAGTAATGGCTGGCCCGGTCTCTCAAGAGATGGCAATCAAAGGTAGAGTTAGATGAACTCGAGGAGCCTTCCGCTCAAGACGAATTAGATTCGCACAGATAAAGGTAAAATGCTTTTGGACATCAAAGACCTATAAGGATAGATCGAAATGATGATAAGATTGAATCAAGAAACTTACAGAAATAATATTCTTGAAATGTCGAATGTGAAAAACTCTGGAAAAGAAATTCGACCCAAGTATCATGGCACTAAGCTCAACAAGAATCAGAGTCAGGTCGACTCTGCTGAGCAAGCAAGCATGAGAAAGATGCTTCTGCTTTGAGCATAAAATCGGTCATGTTGGACATGCATGATTAGCATTCGCCTAAGACGTCTCAAATACTTGGTGTATATGGAGTTATCCCCAATCAAATCCAGATAAGGGACTCTGGACCAGAACTAAAGAACATCCTAAAGCACTTGGGAAGAACTAATTATGATGAGTTTTTGGTACAAAGTGGGAACTCAAACGGTTATAAATGTCATACGGTGAAAACTTCCAGACATAAAAGAATAGTAGGCTAGAAAGAGTTCCAAGCTGGGTACTGTTGTAAACTCTACACATAAAAGAAAATAATTTAAAACTTTAGAAGCATTAATTCTAGTAAAGAGATACTAGACAATACTATAGAGAATTGAAGGAAGAGACCTTCACTCAAAGAGATAATCATCAAAGGTTCACATGGATTGGGTACGTTTGACTAAACAGTCGCCTTAGACCAAATATGAAAGGTCATCCAAGGGTCTAAGGCATAAGGTGCATTCCAAAAATGACCTTGACTCGTGAATTGAGTAAATAAAAGAGTGTTGGGTTATGGTGTCTCCTGGTGTTGTTAGCGGAATCTCATACATCTAATATGTCTAACACTAGTATCCCCAAGATCTCATGCATAAGATAATAATGTAACCAAGTTAGTTTTGGAGATTACCTTAATCGCTATTTTTCCCTCGAACCTTTCCAATTGCTTAAGAAGACCAAGAGCTCTAATTGTAACTCCTCTACTTGAGACACCGAAAAATCAACTTGATCTCCCACCTTGTTGTTAGCTAGAGTTCCAATGGTGGTTAGATGAAGAATACCTTCTTCTTTGACTAGATAGATAGTTGGGTTTGTTCTCGCTTTCTTTCTCTACTTGATGTTGTACAACTAAAAAGCTTCTTGAGAATTTTTCACACCTTATTCAACTCTTACGAGACATTCTATAGAACCCTAAGTTAGAGTACAACTCTAATTAGGTTTCCTAAAAGACCATTTTGAATAAGATTTAGGATGACTCTGCTTGGCCAGAATAAGCCCTAATACGGCAGATCTGGCCGGTCCCTGTAGGCTGGTCGACAAAGCATGGCCGACCCCTATAATGGGCCTAAATCCTCCTTTAGATACCCGACCCAAATCCTCTATAATGGGCCTAAATCCTCCTTAAGTCATAATGGAAGTCTAGAAGAGGATGAAGCTGATTGATGAGACATGAAAATATCCCATCTGAATCTCTTAACTTGGGCTAGTTAGTCTATTTCGAGCTGTTACTCGGATAAATTACTTGTTTTTCTTTCTCAGGTGTCTTTACGGGGTTCAGTGTGAAAAACAGACGAAATCGGTGGAAATAAATGTTAGGGGCATTTTGGTCATCTGGAGGTTAGGGTATTTGGCAATGTTAATACCCAGATGGAATGTAGAGTCTAAGATGAACCCAATGCCAAAAACAGAAGTCAAATCGGAGTCCATATAAAAAAGTTATGCCAAGTCAAAGTTCAGGTCAAAGTCGTTTGACCAAATCGAAGCATAGGACATTCAGGGACACGTGGCATCCAATAGGATGGTAAGATAAGATTTCTGTAGGCAGGAGCGACTATTGGGAGTTGTTTTGAAACTTAACTAGGTTCCCACCGTGTCCGTAGGACGCGGTAGATCCCTTTTGGCTGCGTCGTCGTGTTAAGAATATTGTAACAGTTGAATAGCCATTTTACATTTAGAGAAAATAATAATTATACATTAAACAACCAAGTGGAGCAATCAAATACTAAGCTATTTACATTTAAAAAAAAAGAGAATTACATTTAAAAAAGAAAAATAATATTTCATCATACATTTAAAAAAAGAGAATTATATTTAAAAAAGAAAAATAATATTTCATTGAAGCCTGAACTATAAAATAGATGTGAGAGATTGTTTTTTTCTTACAGTGAAAAGATATTAGTCTGGCAAGAGTCCTATTTATATATTTTTCGAAGTAGTTACTTTTGGGAAGTTTTTCATAAAAAACCGATCAAGAATGTGAAAGAGAGATTTTCTCCCCACCAATTTCTCATCCTCCCACGTTTTTCTAGTCAATAGAAAAAAAAAAAGAGAAATATATGGGTAGTAGTTACTCTAACTAATTTTAGTTGATTTACATAGATACCTTTCTTTTTGTAGTCAATTTACATAAAAAAAATTATATCATCCGTCGAATGTGTTCCCAACCAAATCTCTAAAATAAAATGAACGGTCAAACTTATCCCCTGGATAACCGGCTGACCTGTTTTAATATAATAGATTTGGTGCAACCAAGGCAGTTTATTAATGCAAGCTGAAACAATCTAACGGACGCAAAATCAGTGTGCAGAAATCGAACAGATAAACGTGGATCTAATATATTCTCGATGCACTATGTCAGCAACAAAATCTCCCCTATTAAGCCAGCACGTCTTAAGCTGATTGGCTCTATTATTATGGAATTTTTGAAACTCTAGTATAGAGAAGGAAGATTTGAAAGAGATTTCAGAATCGAGGGAAGATTGGATTGATGATATTCGATTGAGATAAAGGAAGATGAATATATTTCTAGAGAGAGAAAAAGAAACTTTTCTCCTTATTTTCTCATTGATTTGAAGAAGAAAATTTACAGAATCATGGAGTTGAATATATTTTTAGAGAGAGAACTGAGCAATATAAAAGGCTCTTCAGCATTCTTCATCATCATCTCATCTTTGAGGGTCGAATCCTCTCAAAAAGCTCAACTAAAATATAAAGATCAGAGAGAGAGACAGACAGACAGAAAGCGTCATCTTCTATACATCATCACTGTTCTTTAATTCTATATATCATCATCTCTTCTCTTCTTCTTCCTCTGTTTTTTTTAGTGAGATAAAGCTAAACAGAATAGAAAGAGAGAGACATTTAGAGAAAACAAGGATTTTGTAGAGAGAGAGAAACCGAGAGCTTTATTTGATTTATTTCTTCATTCCTTTGTATCTTTGTGAGAGAGAGAAGAAGGTACCTGTAAAGAGAAAAACAGAGAGATTTATAGAGAGAAAGAGATTGAACAGTGAGACAGAGAAAGATGTTCTTTATTTGTTTGAATTAAAATTCAGAGAAGATTGTTATTTGGTTTGGTTCTTGTGAGAGGAATCAGCATCATTATCATAATTTTCTCTATCAATAATCATCACCATAATCACGAAGTCCATTATTTGGTGATCTCTTACTCTTTTTGCTATCTACATTTTGTAATAAAACTCTTTATGCTCTTTTTGATGAACACGAATAGCTAAGTTTGTTTGTCTAGAGTGAAGATGAAGCTTTGAACATGAATAGATAGTTTAGTCGTTCTTTCTTTTCATGATCCTTATGATGTGCATTAGTGTTTAACTACGCCTATTTCGATTCCATAAAATAATGATAATAGCTTCATCGTTTATACTTATAGCTTGATAGGTCATACTTAGAAGCAAGTTTCTTTGATGATTTATACTTGTAATTTGATAGGCGATAGTTGGGATATAATTATTTAGGATTCGAATTTTGCATAGTTCCTCTTGAATACATTCGTTACAAATGTTTGATGTTCCGATGTTTAGGTAAAACTACTGTACTAGACGTTGAGTTATAAAGTTAGAGAATCATGATAAGAAATGGGTGAAGTTATTTATGAAATCTCGAGGTGGAATCCGAACTCTAGGATTTTCTCTCCCATTGATTTCCTTTTATCTCTAAGTTATTTTATCGTCTCATAACCAAAACCAAATCAATTTCGAAAAGAAAACCGTTTACTTCTAAGTTTTAGAATAAATTTCACTTACTCTCCGTGGATCGACCCCGGTCTTACCGGGTTTTACTACTTGACGCCCGTATACTTGCGGGTGGTGACCTTTTAGGCCCATCACTGATGAATTATGGCTTGCTCAAATCTTAAATGAGAGTGATGTCCCACTAGACTTAAGTGAAACTTTAGATTTCTTTAGAGACACTAACGACATTAGAATGAAAGAAATTTTAGAAGGTTTATGTGTATCTTTACCTGAGTTTTCATACATACGGATGTATGTAAAACTATTAATACACTAACTAGAGTTAACAAGAGTCCACTTGACAAAAATATAAGTCATTCGATGAGATCGAGATGATGGGTATTTAAGTCGAGAATTTGATAACCATCAAGGAAGTTGAGAAATAATTTCTCACCTTTCTCCGACAAACACATCATATGGGTGATGAGTCAAGTGGGAGTGATCAAACATGTTAGACATGAGTCGATTGATGATGGGTATAACTTCCGAACACTTTCTAGGATATATTCTCAAACAAGGTCGTTATTCCTACCTAACCACATTCCGTCTAAAAGCTGAAAGACAAAGTAATTCTTTATGAATAAAGAAATATAGGGGATTCTTCTACAACCCATCAGAGAACAAAGCATTTGTTGCTCTAGATGTGTCTTCCTTGAAATAATGGTTATTTCCAAGAAGACAAGTGGGAGAAATTTTAAGATATCGAAGAAATTTGATATGAGCAACAAACTTACAATGGTATAACAAACCAAGAGTGGTATACGAATGTCAGAAATTACGATTCCTATCTATTCTGATCGATATACATGAAAATAGAGGAGGAGATAAAAGATCTCAGAGATCCTCCCGCATAAGTCGAATTAGATTCACATGTGAGCACTCGAGAAGTTGAGAGCGTCTCAAAGTTGTCAAACCCCTAGTAGGCCTTGAAGGCTCATAGATCTGTCTTAGAGGAATAAATCCTACTGAAGAAGAGATGAACTACCTACACAAAAGCTATGACGGAATCACTCCAAAATATGGCTTGGAGTCATAAGATCAAAATAGAATTCACGTCTGAAATCAAGTTTGGAACTTGGTCTATTTTCTTAAAGGAATAGTTCTTGTTAAGTACAAATAGGTTTTTTCAAAGAGTTTGAAGAACGGACAAGGATGGAAATATTAGTGTTTTCAAGAGCTAGACTAGAAAAGAAGGTCAAAGAGTTCTTGGTCTAGACCATGAAAAGACAATCTCTGAAGTCTTGATGCTTAAGACCATAATGATCAATCACTAAGCAAAAGAATGTGGACATGACACATTCCAAAAGAGAGTTGACCCTCCTGAAAGCTAAGTGACAATTGCAAGCTTTAGAAATCCATCGAAGGATTGAAGCATGCAAGTAGGAGTAGGAATCTTCGATTCTGCAATGTAATCAAAAGTTGGTTTCTTTAAGAATGAAGAAAAATATTGAATTCAGGAAGTTCAAGAAGATTAGTGGGAGTGACCCAGTTTTCTTTGGTCCGGTATGTAGATGACATACTAGAGATTGAGAACAACATTCTGATGTTGAAAACAGTATAAAATTGGCTTAATAAAAAGGACCACACACAAAGGTGAAAGGCTTTTGGGTATCAAAGATCTATAGGAATAGATCGAGAAGATGATGAGACTTATTCAAGAAAAGTGTTGAAAAGTCTAATGTGAAAGACTCAAAAAGAGTAATTCTACCCAAGTCTCAGGGAACATAGCTTGGCAAGATTCAGAATTTGAGATATTCTGATGAGAAAGCATCCATGAGAAAAGATGGTTATGTCGAAAGCGTAAGATTTAGACATGATTAGCGTTCACCTTGACGTCTTAAATATTGGAGTATTTATGGTCATCACCAATCAAATCTAGATAGCTGGTCTGGATTGCAACGGATAAATATCATAAAGTACTTAAGCAAAACTTATGATATATTATCAGTACAATGCAAGGAAATAGCATTCACCTTGACGTCTTAAATACTTGGAGTATTTATGTCCTCCTACCTAGGTTAGGATTAGTATCTCCGGGCTACTTGAGGAGAAGCAACCGAAAATATACGGTTGTATTCTAATGGATTAATAGTTAATCATTAGCTTTGACAGTTGTTCTCCAGATCAAGAAAGTCTGAAAAGATATGACATATCAGATGAGATGCGAAGTGACATGGGAATCGAGCATTGCACTTGTTCTAAGTACAAGTAGGAGACTGAAGGATATAGTCCTTCGGTCTGAAGGAGATGTCCTTCCAAAGGAGTGTCCTTCGACCAAGATGGTAATGCGTACAATTTGTCAGTTAGGATAACGATGACTTTATTCGGAAGACCATTTAGTCTGGTCCAATTAGGGGCCGTAATGCTTAGCTAGAACTCGCTTACGATCGTCGGATCACTTTGGTAATCCGCGGCTAACATAGACCGGATCCTACAACGGGTTACACCAAAGAGGGGTAGCTTGACCGAAGAGAGTTGACTCATGGAAGCTTGCCTATACATGGATATGATCTAGTCTGATAGTGTAAAAAAGATAGAAAGAATCGGGCTCGAAAGAGAACCCGGAAAGTGGTAAAACCCACTAATGGGGTGTCCTGACCAAGCCCGGTAAGGGAATGGTCAGGACCGACCATAATGTGGGAGTGGGCCAGCCAGGCCAAGCCCATTAATGGTCTTAAGTGGCCGGCCACACCACACTTAAAGGGAAAACCCTAATTTCCCTTAAAAGTGCATTAAAGAAATTCGGGCGTTTATCTTTTCTGGGACTCTTATTGAAACCTAATTTGAGTGAGACTCCTATTTGGGTTTATCTATATAAGGGTCATTAGAGTTCAGAAAAAGTTGTTGGATTTTTCTCATGAGAAAACTTCATCTCTCTCACAATATACAGCTAAGTGGAGAGAGAGGGTTTTAGAGAAAAAAACTCTCAATCTATCTACGGAGTCAAAAGAAGAATGTTTCTTCTTCTCAACCTTCAATGGAGTTCTAGCGGACAACAAAGAAGGGAGATCAAGTTATTCACTTGGGTGTGTCAAGTAGAGGAGCTACATATGAAGCTCTCATCTTCGGGATAAAGGAGTTGGAATCTAATTCGGGGAAAGCGAACCGAGGTATTCTTCTTTCAGTTTCTAGTTCATTATTAGTTTTTGCATCTAATAAAAAAACAATAAAAAATATCTTGAGTATTTTATGAGCATTTCTATATCAGAGACACAGTAGATCTGAAATTTAAATGTCTCTCTCTTTAAATATAAGATCAAAACTAATATAAAAAAATAAAAAATAAAAAAACAACAATTCAAAGACATCTGAAACATAATTTATCTAAAATTTAAATGTTTATCTCTCTAATTATAAGATCAAAACTGAAATATAAATCAAAATGGAAGAAAAAAGACGATGAAATGATTTAGGACAACCTTCCTTATATTTTCAAATCAAGATGAATGAATAAGGATTTCGTTCAGCAGCAAGAAAGATGAGAGAAGAAGTCAGGTGTTTTTAGAAAGGCCGCGGTGTTGGGGAATAAAGAATAATCTCTAGGGAATCCATGTTATTTTGTATATTTTCGGGGGAATTTTTTATTTTAGTCCAAAAACTTACTTAATCAAACATTGCCCCATAACCTTCATCTTCTTTATCACCTTCACCACAACAACTTCCCACTACCACCATTCCGGCCACCATAGTCACCTCTTCTCTTTCCTCTCGTCTCCTCTCTAACTCACTGGTACCCTCTCTTTCTGTTTCTCTTGTTGCTTTGGTTTTCTCTCTTTAAGATATAAACAATGAGGAATCGAGAAAGAGAGAGAGAGAGAGAGAGAGAGAGACTAAGAGAAGAAGAGGGAAATAATAAGAGATAGATAGATAGATAGATTAAGGGGCAATGTTTAATCAAGTCAATTTTTAGACTTAAAAAAATATGCATATGAGTCAATATTTATTGCCTAAATTTTTATTCCCCAGAGTATTTTTTTATTCCCCAAAGCCGCCCCATAAAAGGTTGGAATGGGCATTGAGGAAAATTATTTCCTTTAATACATTAAAATGGAAACCGTTTTTTTTGTTGAATAAAAATGGAAACCATGATATATATATATATACACTAGAGGATATCCCGTGTCTTTGGCCACGGACAGTTGTATCAATTAAATGTGACGAAATTTTATTGTTATATTCTGGATACCCTCATTTTTTTGTATTATTTTTTTGTTTCCTTTTCCTTAAATTAATTATTATTATATTGAGAGAGAGATTTTAATTTCTTTTTTTAACTCTAGAAATTTATTTTGTTTCTTTTTTTTCTTAAATTAGTTATTTTATTTCTAAGAAGAATACGGTTATTATTGTCTAAATAGGTAACTTTATCTCTACGAAGGACTATATTTTAATTTTTAAGAAGGACTTCTAGACAATATCCTTTATTAAATAAGGATGTTTGTCCCAGTCAGCGTTTTCCTTTCTGTTTTATTATATAGATTTTTGTCTCATTTTTTTGTATTATTTTTTTGTTTCCTTTTCCTCAAATTAATTATTATTATATTGAGAGAGAGATTTTAATTTCTTTTTTTTAACTCTTGAAATTTATTTTGTTTCTTTTTTTCTTAGATTAGTTATTTTATTTCTAAGAAGGACACGGTTATTATTTTTTAAATAGGTAACTTTATCTCTACGAAGGACTATATTTTAATTTTTATGATGGACTTCTAGACAATATCCTTTATTAAATAAGGGTGTTTGTCCCAGCCAGCGTTTTCCCATCTGTTTTATTATATAGATATATTTATTTAGCTGCCGAAGAAAGCAAATTGCCTGGAAAAATACAAATTAGACAAATATTCATTGAATTTCCATCTACACAATTTCATTACTTTAAGAAACAGTTTAAATTCTTTTTATGTTTAAACACTTATTATGACCAATAGAATCGAAATTAAATAAAATGACATAAAAATAAAGGCAATACAAACTACCTACAAATAGATAGAAGGACCCCTAATTTGAGCTATACAAATAGATAGAAGGACCCCTAATTTGAACAATACACAATTTCATCAATGGCTTCTTCTTCCTCTATTTCATTTACCTGTTTTCTTCTATTCATCTTTATATCTTCTGTTTGGGTAGACAGTATTAGTCTTTCAGAGGCACAGACAAGAACACAACTGGTGAAAGGATTATCCTTCAATTTTTACAAATCATATTGCCCCAAATTGGAGAAAATTGTTAGAGACCATCTCAAGATTGTTTTCGAGAACGATATAACTCTAGCTGCTGCTTTGCTTCGTATTCATTTCCATGACTGTTTTCTTCAGGTTAATTTTCCACATTTTTAATTACTTAAGAAACAAGAGTTCGAATCTTACTGTTTTTATAAATAAAAACCTATCTGTGTCTTAAATATATGTACGTACCGTAGATGTAACTTTTGCTTATGTTTTAATATATTTTTTTTTAATGAACTTTAACAATATGAAATATTGGAGTGACAATTTTTCGTGATTGAACATCATATGACAGGGATGTGATGGTTCAGTATTGTTAGATGGGTCCGCAAATGGGCCAAGTGAGAAAAACGCACCACCAAATCTTTCCCTCAGAGCCGAGGCATTTAAGATCATTAACGACCTTCGTGAACTTATCCATAGAACGTGTGGTCCGATTGTTTCCTGCTCTGACATCAGTGCTATTGTTGCTCGTGATTCCGTCTTTCTGGTACTAATTTTTGCATGATATTCAACTTAGGATATACTTTTTACTATCTAACTATTGATTCTTAATTTCTCTTTTGTTGGGTATTTGGAATGGATGCAGTCTGGAGGGCCCAACTACAAAGTGCCTTTGGGAAGACGAGATGGATTGAACTTTGCAACACAAAAATCAACAATAGAGAAGCTCCCTTCTCCCATGTCAAGTGCCACTGCCTTAATCTCTCTCTTCTCCACACTAAACCTCGACCCTGTGGATCTCGTAGCACTCTCCGGTGCTCACACCATTGGTACAAGTCATTGCTCATCCTTCGCAGGCCGTTTATACCCAACCCAAGATGCCTCCATGGACAAAACTTTCGCTCGAAACCTCAAGACCACTTGCCCGACCATCAATTCTACCAACTTTACTCTTCTAGACCTTCGGTCTCCCAACAGGTTTGACAACAAGTACTACGTAGATCTCATGAACAGGCAAGGACTTTTCACCTCGGATCAAGATTTGTACACGGAAAAGAGGACCAGACCCATTGTTACTAGCTTTGCTGCAAATGAGACTCTGTTCTTTGAGATGTTTGTGATGTCGATGATAAAGATGGGTCAGGTAAGTGTCTTAACTGGTGGAGAAGGTGAGATTCGGGCCAACTGCTCTGCGCCTAACCCTGCAACCCCTTCATACATCTCATCGGTGGTTGACGAATTAGCACAAGATGCAGCTTATTAATTGAGATTTCTTGATGTATGATCCGGGAGAGAATTAATTTCTAATTTCTATCTACAATACTATCCATAATGAATAGAATTTTATTTTACTTTTTTCCTTTTGTCGTCGGAAGAATCTAAAGATTTCTTATACTAGTGAATGTGGACCAATTATTTGTTGTTGCTCTTCCTGCTTGGCCTCCAGAGGGCACAACGTTGTCTGGACTGAGTGCTGTTGTTCCTCTGGTTATCAATCGATAAGTCGATTTCTCTCTGTCTTGGCTGGATTTAGACAGAGTTTCCTTTCTCTAACTTATAGAGAGATAGACTAGTAAAGAATAATGATTTATCAATATTCCTTCTTTTGGATTAACCGAGATAGACGAGATTAATGGAGTCGAGGCGAGAATAAGGTCTCTTTCCTTAAGACATTTTACACCCCCGTAACATTACCAAACGTTAGGGTGTATGCCTTCGGGATACAACGACTTTCCTTTCAGAATTTTAAGATGGTACTTCTATATTCTGAAAGCGGGCGAACCTTCGTAAATATTATAAGCTCTTGGACTTATGCGGATGATCTTCTAGACGCCTTAAAAATTCACTCGAAACTTCTTTCTTCCTTTTTCTGCATATACTAGAATTACTTCCCAATCCGTATTCTAGACACACAGAATACTAATTGTTAGAAGAGAAGAGAAGAAGAGAATGAATTGAATGTAAGAAATGAAGTGGGTTTAGGTGGTTTATATAGGAATCGAGTAGGCACATTAGTTTGGGACACATCTCTTGAGTTTTGGGGACAAAACCCTTTGTTTTTGGGACAGAACTCTTTGAGAAGAGTTGGTTATGTAACTAGTAATTTCGGCAAGCTTTCAGACCGTCGGGTTAGCCTTAAAAATTTGGGAGAAACGCCCATCGTTAGATGGCGTGTTCCGTTTCTGAGTTTGACGAGTCAGATCGAGCCAAAATCGGCTCCGATTCCAACAAGTGCTCCTCGTGATAATACTGATGGCTTCTCCGAACGAGGGCTAGAAAGAGGAGTTGAGAAGAATAAGTTGTTAACTTGATTATCCAGTTGCCCGGACGGAACCATGGGAACTTAGGTTCATGATGTCTGTGTGGGTTGCAAATGTTGTTGATGTTGGATCTGAGACCTGGAAGACATGTTGTTCCTCTGGTTATGGTTGATATTACAATCTCTCTCTGTTTTGTCTAAATTAAGACAAAGTCTCGGTCTGAAGTAAAAAAACTTTATTTCTCTGATTTATAGAGAGATAGACTATAAGTGAATATTGTGTCAAAAATTAAATTCTAAATAGATGCGGAAGTTCCATACCTCCAACCATTGTTGATTAAGTCGATAAACTTGAATAGAAAGATAAATACAGGTGATGTGCGTGAAAATGCGACATTTAAGTCACTTAACTTTGATGAGTTAGCTCCTTTCGGGTTTCATGTCTAATTATTTATGTGTTTTTATTGCTAGAAAGTTTATTTGGGGTTTGACGTTTCATTCGGAATAAAAATATTATCACATTTTCATCTCATGCGGCAAAAGGGAAGAAAAGAGCACCAGGGGTATTTTGGTCAAAATCAGAAGTCAAACAACAAGTCGAGTCAATGACGAGTTCGACGGTGAAAGCGGAAGTCAATTCGGAGTTCGGACGGGAAAGTTGTGAATGAAAGAAGTCGAGGTTTGATTTTGAAACAAGGATTCTATGAAGGCACCCCTTGGGTTTTATATGAAAGCCAAAGTCCAAGCCCAAGTTCAAGAAGCAACCAAAAGAAGAGAGAACAAGGAAGAATTTAGGAGCACCTCCTTAGTTCTTATGAAGCAAACCCAAAGCCCAAAAAGGAAAGGAAGAAGAGATCTTAAAGGCACCTCTTTGTAGTGTTGTTGGGCTTGTCTCATTAAAAGGGTCATCTTCTATCTTCTTTCGAAGTCGGTTTGAGGAGATCAAGAGGAAAGAGAAAAGCTAGGGTTTGGTGTTCTTGTGGGGAAGAGACTAGGGTTTGAAGCTTGCATAGAGAGAGGGAAAGGGAGGAGTGCCGGCCAAGCAAGGCCAGCCAAGCTCGGCCGGCACGAGACAGAGACGGGACGAGCAGCAGCTCTAGTCCGGCCAGCAGATCGGGATTGTAAGAATTAACTCGAGATGGCCATTAACCAGCTCGTGACGGCCATAACCAGCTCGGGAAGCATGACACGACTCGCGCACAGCTCGGGTCGGTTCGCTTATAGTTCAGGACAGCAACCTTCACCGGAATCTTCATGTTCTTGGCTGGATTTTGAAGCTTCTTTTGGTCTGATTTAGGGCATCATTTTTCTTGACAAATCCTTCTTGATGTTTGGCTTGGAGTCTTGGGTTGTTCTTAGTTGTTATTTGTCTCTTATTTGGTGTTAAAATCCTAGAGAGAGAAAGCTTGAAGATGCTTTCATGGTGGATTTCTTAACAAGAGGAAGAAGATGACATTTTGCTAAAGGGTATCCTGATTTCTGCTTGGGCACTTACTTTAGCACCACTAAAGGGAACTCTGACTTTTGCTAAGGGGAAAGCGGCTGAACCTTGAAGACTTACATTTTTCCGACGATCTTAGCCTCACGCCTTATCGAAAAAAGGGGGTTTCTCTCTTCATTTTCTTTCCATTTCTTATTCAATCACCATATTTAGCTAACTTTAATGTGTCGATTATGAGATGAAATGTGATGAATTCGTGATTATGTTTAATATGATTTGATGTTTTGATTATAAATTGATATTCATTAATTTCGATTATCGTTTTGATCGTATTTTCATGTGTCTTGTCAAGCACTTCGCATAGTGAATAGACGAAACGAAGTATTCGATATCGATCGTAGTCTAAGTCATAATTTCATGTGTCTTGTCATGCACTTCAAATAGTTAGGCGACTAGACAACACTTTCGATGACTCGGGATTAACCGCTTTAGACGTTTATTTGTCTAAGTATGATCTCCGGATATACGTAGTACTTAGAGACATCTACCTTAGGAGTCGAATATCGATTGTACCTCAACACATTAGATCGACTACACATAGTCGTAGGTTTATCATTATGGATTCCCGGACTTCGACACCACTCTCACTTATTTGTCTCCCGACTTTTGTTCCCCGACTATTGTTCCTCCGAACTCTTCTCTCGAATCTCTCTCGCCCGTTTACTTTTATAATTTAGTTTAGTTTACTTGATTGTTTCTTTTGTTACTTATTCATTCAAACCCCTCGTTTATCTTGTTTCTTTCTAATTTTTGTTTAAGTAAGCCTTTGATATCTAAACCGACGGATAAGACCCTTCGATATCCAAATTACCTTCCTATCCTTGGATTGATCCCAGCTTTGCCGGATTACTACTTGATACCTCCGCTTGGGTGTGCAACCTTTTTGGACGCATCAACAGGTCACTGAAAATCTTCTAACCCCAATCCTCTCCGTAAGTTGTTGTCATGTCTTGATGGAGACATAAGCATTATATATTGGGAGGGATAAGGGACCTTCAGTTAATATAACTACTCCACATTCTGTTCCATCGAGAACCCTTGTAGTGAGTTGGTTACTATAACTAACTTTACCCCTCAAATCTGATTTCCTTATAATAAGGTAACCATCACCCAAATACGCAGTTTACCAAATTCAAATTGGTAACTGGCCAAACTATCTCCAAGAGAGAATATATAAATGTGGGCCACCATAAATCTCATTTAAAGAGACGCGTCCAACATTCTCCCACTTGGCATACATGATGTGTTGACCAAAAACTACACCAGGGCCCTCAACGGTAAAATGTCTATTGGGATGTCAAGCCCAACTTGACACACTTGTTCTCTTCAGGCCCAACCCAAAAGTCTCTCGATGGGCTCTTTTCGACTAAATCCCTAAAGCTCGTGTCAAAGCCCAAACACGTGCAAAGAGTTTCCACGTGCACAAAACCCCACGTGTTTGAATCTCTACACATCCAGAGCTCGACACGTTTAAATCTCCACATACAACCTGTAATAGATAATTTAATGAAGAGATCCTCTACGTGTCAAATGCACCCAAAACGACAAAGATCTCAGACTTGGTCAAAACGCCTCCAAAGACAAGTATTCCCTTCATTGATGACACACGTAGCATGGTAACATCTTATCCGTTGACGAGATCGTGTACACGCATTGTTGATAGTGTCTTGAATATGGTTGACATCGAACCCGGTTTGGACCCGTCAGCGGAGCTGATTACTGAGACATGGCTGGTATGCGAAGCAGGGATCTGAGGCAGAGATGGACGCCGATACAGAGCTAGAATGCAGAGCTAGGCTTATGTCGGTTATTAGTGTTAGCGTATCCATGTGTATTTCGGATTTAGAAAGAGAGTCGATGAGGCGGTGGGATTAGGGCTTTAGTGGCTATATAAACTAAAACCCTAAAAGATATATGTGCCTAATTCTCACGAATCTCTTGTGTAACTTGTTTGCTTATCATAGTGGAAATCATCGCGCCGTTGTCTGTTGGGATTTAGGCGTCTCTAAGACTACTAACTAGTGTTGTAAGTGGAATCTCAAACATCATATGTTTAACACTAGATAACCAGGATCATAACAAGAACTAAAGATGAAATAGAATCGGAAAAAACTTACCTTTAATCGTAATTTTTCCCTCAAACCTTTCCAATCGCGTGTGAAGATCAAAACCTCCAATTGTCGCTCCTCTACTTGAGACACCGAGTAGGTTAACTTGATCTCTCTTCCTTAATGTCTGCTAGCAATTAACAGAAGGTTGAGAAGAACCTTTCTTCTTTATTAGATAGATAGAATGGGATCTTTTCTCTTACTTCCTCTCTCTCCACTAGCTGTCTTAGAGAGAAGGAGATGATTTTATCTCAAAGAAAATTCCACACCTTTTCTATTCTCTAACTGGTGCTTATATAGAAACCCTAAAATAAGAGTCCCACTCAAATTAGATTTCTATTTTGACCAACATAAAAGATATTACCCAAAATGCCCTTTTAGGGTAGTGGTGTTCAAAAGGCCAGGTCGGGCCATGAAACAGGCCAAGTAGAGTTGCGTGCCGGGCCTCAACCCGGGTTAGCTATACCCTGACCTAGCCCGGGACCGAGTACAGGCCCAGGCCGGGCCTGGTAAACCCGTTTTTTTTTTTTTTTTTTAATTCTTAAACTTAATATACAAATAAAAAAAATAATTTATAGTTTATTTTGGAAGGTATTAATCCATAGTTTAGAAATAATTTTCTTGAAAGATTTTTTTACAATGATTTTGGGATGATTTGATAATAATAATAAATAAGACATGATATAGAAATAATTTTAGGAATTAAATCTTTTGGAAAGAAATCAATAGAATTTTAGAAAAGACTTTCTCATAAACTTAAGATTCCTATGATTTATGTCAACAACTTT
>BEHA01050360.1:20490-48111 GCA_002897215.1 Eschscholzia californica subsp. californica | reverse complement strand
ATGGACTACAACCCTATCATTAATAAACCCTAATAATGCCAGGGTGACCTCCATTGGAAATCTCCCACACTGGTACAGTAAGAATCTTAATTAGGGGAAAACTACCCTAATGTTCCTACCAAATGTTATTGGGAAGGGCAAACCATTTTTTAGGTTTCAGTCAGATAAATTTCATTAGTACTAAAAATTTAAAACAAAAGACATATTTACAAACTTTTGTTTATAGTTTCTCACTCATTGCTTTGACCTAAGGTGGAAGGAAGTTTGAACATGCATTAAAATGTGTAACTCGAAAGTTATTCTCTCTCTAGAAATTTGTTGGTGATGAAGAAGTAGTAGAAGAAGAAGAAGACTAGATTTATGGATAAAAAGAGATAGGAGTTAAAATAAAGTTCTAATTCTTCGAAGACTTAAGTGAAAAATAATAGAGTGTTGTCCCCTTAAAAACTGTTGTCCATATAAAAGTTAAATTTTTCTAGTTGTCCACTTAAAATAGTCGTCCATATAAAAAAATTAGTTGTCCAAGTATTGGCCACCTTTGGAAAAACAAGAAGTCTTCTTGAGAAATAATGAATAAGCAGCTAATAAGTAAAATTTGGGTCTTCTTTGGGAGGCTTAAGCATAAGATACAATACTGAAAGACAATAGATATTGAGTACTAAAACATAAGGCAATCTGAGAAATTTCAACTCAGGCTCAAGTACTAGTTTTCTTCTGCACTGCAATCTCATTTTAATGGTTTTCGCATTGAAGAAGGAAGAAAATAATTGCAGATGGGAAATATGATCATAAACATGGCAACCTTTAAATTCAAGTAATTGCTTATATTAATTGATTATAATCATCTTTCTACACTCAGACTCAATAGTTCATATACTTTTAGAAGAATCAACCTCGATAAAACGAATCAAACCCCAAAAATCAGCTTAAAATGCGAAAAGTTGGGGGTTTATAAATTTGCGATTGTCATCTAGTTTCATTTGCACCTATATACAGTAAACTAACAAAAGGTATGGTTTGTATAAACTTGACTAAGAACAAAGAGTATAGGAGTTCATATGCTTTTCTAGTTTTAATCGAGAAGAGAAGAAACAGCTTCTTTGCTTAATGAATCATCTGAAGATCTATTATCTGGAAGGCTAAAGAAATAGCTAGACATGAACTTTCTGAATCTTTTCTTGTATTCCTTTGGGGAGATAACGGTAGGTGTCTCGTTTTTAGGGACAACGAGGGAAGCCTTTACCCATGTTTCGAGATGTTTATCCCAAGTATATTGCCTTAGATAGTCAATAATACCACATACGAGTTCTTTTTTCTCTGCGTCAACACCCACAAGTAAAGAGTAATCCATCACATTAATCGACTGCAAAATATAAAGAATAAGAATATATTTAGTTACGAAATCTAATTTTTTTTTTATATAGTATAATAATGAGAAGCTTTTGGCTTTATACTCACAGTGAGGAAACAAGTATCGTTCCAAATAGCTCGTTGCAAGTTGTGCTTAGTTTTTCCGCTGATAAATAGAGGAGATGCCGTCATATCTTCAGCAAAGTTTCCATCTAAAAATACTTTTCCTTTGCCATCAGAATGTTTAGTGTATCGAGCATGTTGTGTGCCTTTAAGATCATATAGGCGAGTAATATTTCGCCCGTACACAACATTCTCCATGACCATTAGGTCATATTTCATTTCCTTTCCGTTTTTACCCTGCCTTATGGTAACCTACGAGATATAAGCAGAAAATTAGAGAAGAAAAGGGAAATGACAGCAAAACGAGGTTGTCAAGGGCAGAGTGGAGTCTGACACTAGAGGGTGAGCGCACCCGTAATATAATATACGTGAATATACATAATGCACAGTGAAGTATTCAATTAAACCAAGAAATAAGCAATAATAGTATCTATCAGGTAAGTATAGTTAATTGAATGACTACACACTAAGGTTTAGGTCATTGGGGGAGGATAAAAAAAATTAGAATGATGGGGCACCAAAAATATGAAAATACAGAGTGAAGCATTTTATAGTCGTTTTGGAGGCGCGGGTAGGGACTTTGAAAATATCACATCAGAATTCCAGTGAATTAAAAACATAAAACAAAGGATAAGTGAAACTAACCTGATAGATCCCTAGTATTTTTGCAAGGCACGTCTGGCTCCCTGAGGTAATAGAATCCTCAACATACTTGAAATAGTCTGGGGCAAACTTCCAAAATGAATCAATTTCTGTTTTCTTGATTTGCTTTACAATAAATCGGTCATCTTGTGTCTTTATAAACAAAGATCCACTCTTTCCACCTTGAGCATCCCAGTTCTTACAACGGCTAAGAGAAGAGATATAATCGAGCTCATCTGGACAGCACTTTTTTCGAAGAGCACGGAACTGTTCTTCATATAGACAAACTACAGAAAATTTACTTTTGCCAGAAAGCTTTCCAGTCCCTAGATGAATCTCTGGATGCAATGCCTCTGCGGATGACAGAATATCACTCACTTTTGACCCATCAAAAAGTGAGGGAAAATCTACTGATGAAACACTTTCTACTGAAGATATTCCCGAATCTGCAGAACTAGTTGAAGACCAATTTGACAACACTGCAGAGCCTTCAGAAGCCAAATACTGTGGATAATATATTGCCTTGTTATGATGTTCTCTCTCTTTTCTTTGCTCAATCAAATGTTCAGTTGAACCATGTTGATTTTGCAAAATAGCTAGAGCACAGGCAATTATGCTTGTGGGTTCATCTTCGTAAAGTGCCACAATATTGCCATCAGAGCCAACTGGGATGTACAATCTGGATCCTTCCTCAACAATCAGTCGATTCGCTAATCGCAGAAATTCAGTAGCATAGGTTGTAATGAATTCAAATTTCTGGGGGTTACCCCTGCGAATATCTTCCCAGTATGTCTCACAGATTTTTGAAAAGGGGGTCCAGATCCATCCCTCACCGCCATCTAAGTTGGATGTTAGCATTTGAGATATAATCATGTCTGTTTCCAGTAGCTTAACCCCAGGCTTTGATGATATACCACCCACAACTGAACCAAGATCTAAGTTGGTAACAGCGTCAGAACTGGCCAATGTCTCCTCTTGGCAATTTTCAAAATGTGGAGGGGTAGAGGGTCGTGATAGTTCCGTACTGGAGTCTTGACCTAGAACGCAATCATTCAACATTTCGGTAGTTGAGGCAGTTAAGCTTCCCGTGGGACTATAATTATCCCCAGTAACAGAACTATCTAATGCGGTGTTTGGATCATATTCCAAAGTGTGATTCTCATCGTGCAATTCTGAATCTTGCAATTCATTAACAGAGTTGCCCTTTCCTATGGTATGTACTTCACTAAGATTTATTTCTATATCGGCCTTATCATAGCCACTATTTGTAATGACATCATTATCAGACACAATATCAGTCATGGTATCAACAGGAGTAGTGCTTGTTCCATCAGAAATTTCCTTACCATATTCCAGAGTATTTATTCTTTCTTCAGTTCTTCCACCAGCAGTGGCGTCTTTTTCCAGAATATTACCATTGTTAAGTATTCCAGTATCAGAAGACTGAAGAAAATGCAAGCGCCTGTCCCAAATATATGATTCAAGTACAAGCTCCTGTAACAGACGATTCAATAACAGAATCGCATGCGTATTCGTACCCAAAGCTTCCTTCTCACCATGAACCTTCTGAATCTGAGCCTGATATGTTAGAAAATCAGAAAAAAGAACATGATTTCAGCAACAAGAAAGCTGCTAAATTGAACTGGAGAAAGTGATAGAACAAAACATCTAGAAACATTAAAGACACGAGGAATTTAAGATTGTGATGTGACTACTACTACTTGAACAAATTTAGAATTCCTAAATACAAGTAAAGGTGAGAGAAGGAAAAACAAGGCAGAACATGAGCTTGTATTGATAGAGAAATGCACAAGGTTGCTTGGTTCTTCACAATTCTATCTTAGGGAAAATCATTATCATCCTTTTCCGAATAAAGAGTATAATGGCCAACTTAGTAAGGCACACTATTGCTTAGAAGCTCTTTTTTTTAGATTGTGCCCCAAGTTACTAGTACAAGAATGTAAAAAAGAATAAAAAGGCAAATCTAAAGCAGGACGAACAGAAGAAGTTAATACAAGCAAACTGCTAACCTCAAAATGGGATTTCTCTTGCTTTAGCATCTCCTTATATTCTGAGAGTTGTTTGACTGGGCCTGAACTATTTGATGATGAGTGTGAAAGAGAATTGTAATGCTCTTTCTTCTGCAACGCCATTCCAACCTCAGTAAACAGTAAGCTTGCCTTTTTTAGCACCTTGAGAAAGTTAAAGAAATGGTCAGTTGCAATGAAGCGGCAAAAGAGAAGTTATCGATGAATCAGCTTATAGCATACCATGTTTACTTCTTCCTTCATCCAATCTTGTCCATTCTGATTGTTAAACTTCAAAACAGACGGTGGCATAGACACATTGTATATGTCCACCAAAGAGTATCTGAATATGGAAACCATGGGTCCCAATCTGCACATATATAAGACGAATAAATATGGTTAAAACTCTATTTATGAAATTATAATGCCTCTACAAACAGATGAAAGTCAGAACATTAGACGTACCCATAAAACCAGAGATAATCCCTGTGCTGCCCACAACATGATAACTTATTAGAAATCGAATGACTTAAGAAGCTAAGTTCCAAGAATTTCCCAAATGACAGACAACGGGCTGCAGTGGACATCACTACTCTCCGACTAGATCTCTCACATCTTAAACATCGGCTCCACATCCAAAGTTCTCCTTCAGCTTCACCAGGCAAATTTTTAGACAGCTTTTTAACCCGTATTTCAAGCTTCCCATCTTGATGCATATAATGGTAAAAATGAACTCCTGGGGGTTCACCACATGCAGAGCATCGATGCATCTTCCAGTAAAAGAAAAGTTTGTCAGTACACACTACAAACTTCATGTTAAAGGCACAAAATTTGAAATAAGAGCTACAAATAGCTAAACAGATTACTGCAAGGACAAATAAATAGAATAATGAAATAGAGAATTTCGACAAACCTGATTCAGTAAGCCATTGCACAAGAACTGTTCGAGGGACACATCAAAATTCCTGTAGTACTGAATACGAGAAATATGGATTTGCTCGCAGATAGTTCCTTTTAATAGGTTCCGACTTGACATTAAAAACAATATGTTCTGGGCATCTAACACTGTAATGATGTCATTATTAAGCTGGACTTGGTTTTCATTATTAACATCACATTTGCTTTGTTCTGATAGTGCACCATTGACACCTGACGATGACTTAGCTTGTTCACCATTCGGCAACTGTAGGCTATCTTCTTTATCTTTAGCTTCAACCTCGCAAGATGGGTGTACTTCAATAGATGTGAAGATGGGCAAGTCAACTGCACTTTGTGAACCTGATTCCTTTTCCTTCAAGCCAGAGTATTTAGAAAAGGATCCTAGAGAGGCAGAGGAAATGAGAGGTAAGCTGTCTTCGATAACCTTCTTAAGAGAGGTTGAGATCAACGATAACAACTGCCCCTGCAGAATGGTTGGTCCAATTGGTGCATGAGATATCTTTGGTCTGTTTGCAAAAGCATGATAGTGAATATTGATGCCGTCAGCATCATTCTCATGTGACATCATATCAGGACTCAAGCCAGATAGCGAAGAACTTCCATCTAACTCTGAGGTCAAACTGCAGTTGCTTACTTCAGAAGCAGAATTTTCTAAAAGACCATCAGAAATTGGAATATCTATATAACATGAAGATGTATTTTCAGCAAAGGGAGCCTTCACAGGATAATCGTTTGCATTAGCCAAAGTACCAAAACCAACATTTGGTAGTTGTTTATCTTTAGAAAAAACATCAACCTCGGTAGGCTGAATGGTCGAGAATATCGCCCTCTCGTCTACAAGAAAAGAAGTCTCAAGAATTAAATGATAGGCTACGATAACTGCAGAAGGCATCAGATGCTTAACCTTCTTTAATTCATCAGTATGAGCTCCCATCAGTAAAACCTGCAATACGAAAACTGTTAAAATCTTCACTCCATAACACAAACTGCAAACAATCGAAGCGATTATGACATGTATAGAGTGAACTCACTGTACAACAGGAAGATCTCGGACAGCCCTCAAGAAACATCAAAGTCTTAATTGGCTTCTTACCACCGTCCTTGGAAATGTTGTGTTCCTCTACAAACTTTTCAAAATGGAAGACATCGCATTGCTTGAGCTTCTGGTTTAGCAAACTATTAGCAGATGAGAAAATCTCTGAACCAGTACAACGAGCGATCCTTTCTAAGCGATGGGGCTTCATGTCAATGACCAGAGTTATTCCTTTATCAATGAGAGACTCTTGCATCTCACGGGGAACTGATTTCTCCATTAGAACAACATTTGGATGGGACATATTTATCATGTCACTGACATTCTTAAGATTATCCTTCTCTTGCTATGACACCAAAGAAAATGCATTAGTTTATTGAAAAAGGTACATATATGCATGACTACTAGAACTGCAAAACATTTTACCTGTTCCATTGAATTAAATGACGATAACCCACTTGAGCTCTCCCCAAGCTTCCACTCAATCAACAAAAGTCTGGGGTTCTTGTGCTTGGTCTGCATGCGTTTGTGTATAGTATTCTTTTTAAAAACCATACCCTTGATCAAATGACTGCAAAATAACATGATTTATCTCAAATCCGAGGTGGCACAATATTTCGCTACTATCCACTCAATGGCTTATTAAACACCTAATAGGCGCCTTATGGTACCCAAACATTTCAAATGAGTGGCTTATCAAGATTGAGTATAAAAAAGAGTAAACAACTCCATACGAAGTGCAAACAAAATTTTCAAACTCTTTCAGTCTGGTGTTCTTAATATGTATGTGTGACCATCGATTTAATATTTACCTGTCGCTAGGAGAACCAGTTGCAATGCATTTAACTTTAACAAAGCCCTCTGGATTCATTGTTCTCCGCCCGACAGCTTCACCCTTAACAAGTAATGCCGCTTCCCAAGCTAAAGAAGTAATAATGTCCGCCCAATTTTCACCAGAATTTGCTGATAAGGAAATGCATGCTGATGTAAGAAGTCGAGAAATGTAGCTCTTGAATACCCCATTCCTTGCCTCTTCCATTGTCCTCCAACGCTGCTCTTTAAACATGAAGCTATCACTAGGTTCTTCACACAACTCACTAAGTGAACTGGGTTTTTCTCGTGTTGTAACTTCAACATCCTCTTTATCGTCATCATTATTAACAACACTGCCCTCCATGTTATCTTCAGGAGGTGACCAGATAGAAGGATCTGAATCAATTTCGGAAAGAGATCGTTTCATTTCGCCCTCAAACAACGATAGCAATTCTCTATTTTTAGCAGTGTTCTCCTTTCCTTCTATTGATCTGCTCATATTATTAATAAGGTTATCTTCAATTAATTCAACCGCTACAGTATCCGATTCATCAGTTTCCTTTGCTAGACTCAGAAAGCTAGTCTTGAGATCCTCTTGCCCAGTATCCGCGTTTAGATCATTACTACGAAACAGGAACAGAAGATGGGTAATTAATGAGAGCTTAAAATTTGTCCATAAACTGAACTAGGGTTGCAAATTATAACTCACTTGTCTGCGACATCTAATTCACCATAAAGGTCACCTAAACAAACACATTAGAAGAAAGAGTTAGAACTGCGGCGCTCTTTGAGGGAACAAGAACAATATTATGTAATATAAATTGATCAAGAGAAATCAATCTGAAATAGAGCAAGATTAGAGAAATTACTGCAGCTTGAGACAAAGCTATCGTTGCTTTTCACCGAAATACAAGGACTAATCAATGGTGTTTGGTAAGGAGTCAATCCGTCCTCTCCTGGTGATGCTTCAATGTACTTCTCCTCCTTGCAGCATTTATAGGGAAACGAGAGACCTTCGCAATCCAAACCCGAATACGTTTCTTTATTGCTGCCCTCTTCGCCACTATCCAACTTAGCGAATTGGGCGCGGCAAGTATAACACATCGAGTACATCGGATTCTATAGAAATCCAACCTGGAATGCCTAATAAATAACGCCCCAAAATTAGGGTTTAAGAATCATTAACTCTTGGATATTTAGCTTTACAATTCGAAAAAACTAGCACTTAATAACTTTCATAAATACTATATCTTCAAAACTCAAAAACCAGAAAAAAAAAACCCTAAAACCACCAAAATTGTCAGATGAAAAAGTAAGTCTATCTGGTTTTGGTCAATCAGGACAAGAGAAGTTTAGATTTGAAAAATTACAAGAATTTTAACCAGAACTAATTTTTTTTTTGTGAAAAATAACAGAATCTAACTAGGGAAATGATAGAATCAGTCCAATTCAATAACTTCAAATTAGACCAAGTTAGAGAAGAATATGACTCTGAATCGGTCAAAAAACAACTTGAAAACTTCTCTCTAGAAAATCAGATGATCAAACAGTAAATCTTTCGATTATACCACAAAAATATCAAATCAAGATTAGTATATCAGACGATCGAAGAAATACTGATAAACCCTAATAAAGAGAGACAGAGAGGTTTATATGCTGATTAACACAACTACTCAAAGGAACGGATAAAATATACCATAAATGAAGATTACTAAAATCAGAAGAAGAAGAAGATTTATACAGAATCAAGTAATATATCATCCAACATTAAGAAAGTATATCCAAAATCGATTAAAACAGAAACAAATAAAGAAAAAAAAAAAACACAAAACTGAAGAATTCTTAATAAATTTGAAAAGAAGGAAAGAATCAAACAAGGAATAAGTATTAAACTTACAAATTGAAGTAATGAACGGCTACGATTATATTTTCTTGAAAAAATATCTAAATTTGTTAGTAGATGAGGTTTCTTCTTAGTTCTTGTGAAGCAAGCAAGAAAATAATAATTTCTGACTTTCTCTCTCTAAAAATATACTCTTTTCTCTCTCTACAGAAACGAATGAAGAAATGAATTGAAGAAGAAGGAAGGGAGAGAAAAAAAAAAAAAAAGGGAAAGAAGGAAAAATTAAAAGAGAAAAGCGTTTGGTGGGGCCGCTTACTCTACCTATATTAATTTTGATTTGATACTTATTTTTGTATGTAAAGAAAAGGGGAAAAATGTATTTTTGGGAGTTTATGCAAAACTTTCTTGATACTTATTTTTGGATGTAAAGAAAGCGGGGAGATAGTTTAGCATTATTATTGTTTTAGACGCTATCTCTAAACATGTCGCCCGACTTTTTATACTCCATTTATTATTGTTGTATTCTGGATACCTTAAGTTTTTGGGTTTTTTGAGCTTACCCCCTCACAATTAATTGGTAATTGAGTTTACCTCCTTTTACCCCCTTGAATTTAGTTTTTTTGTCAAAACTACTAAGGATATGTTTGGTATGTGATAATAAAATCAGAAAGTAAATAATATATAAACAAAATCAATCGTTACTAATCATATTCCTGACCAAATCAAACAATAAAATGAGGTAGAATCTCTAATATGAATCATATTGAAGAATAGTTGTTCTTGGTAGTGGCAATTATTTCAAGTACGCCAAACGTAGCCTTTGTGTTTTTGTCACTAATAGTAAGTCCAAGGGGGTAAGCTCAATTACCCATCATTGAGGGGGGTAAACTCAATTACCAATTAGTGACGAGGGGGTAAGCCCAAAAAACCCTAAGTTTTTTATATTATTTTCTTTTGTTTCCTTTAACTTAAATTAGTTATTTTTTTATTTAGAGAGGTGGAGATTTTAATTTCTTCTTTTAACTCTTGAAATTTCTTTTGTTTTCCTTTTTCTTAAATTAATTTTTTTCTAATGACACGATTTTTTTTCTTTATATAAGTTGTTTTATTTCTAAGAATGACTATATTTAAAATTTTAGGAAGAACTTCTAGTCAATATCCTTTATTAAAAAAAGATGTTTGTCCCAGTCAGCGTTTCCCTTCTGTTTTATTATATAGATAATTTATGTTTATATTATCAATATAAACAGTGTTTCAATCATATTTTTCATCTTTGTTAATGAGTCTTCCACGAACTGAGGAATCGTTGTTTTATTTGTTTGTTTATCTAAATCGAACAAGTTGAGTTATTAGTCTACTCATTTTTCGAAGTCATCATGGCGAAAGTATAACATTTTTATTCTAATGTCGAGATGTCTAATCTTGCTAGACTTGATTTTACAGCCCCAGACATAACGAGAAAGAATTACATAAATGGATCATGAAAGCAAGATTAACTCCAAGATATAAAGGATTTTTGAATACTATTATTATTGAAGGGAATAATGTAGACGATATGTCATACTTTAAGTTCCTAACCATGTCACATACACAATGACCTAAATTAAAAATTTTGTATGTGGAAGAACTAACCGTTAATCTTATGGGATATCTTGAAGATAGGTATGATCACATATAGATGATCCTCCTTCCAAAAACCTGAAATGTTTTAAAAATCTCCGGCTTCAAGATTTTACTTTTGTTTCTACATATAATTTTGGTCTTTGTAAAATTATCTCAAGACTAAAAGTAAGTGAACATCATTAGTAATGAACAAATGATCGATAAAACGTTGAGTATGTTTCATGCTTCAGATTTAGTCTTGCAGTCACAATACCGAGAGCGACGTTTCTCTAAATATTCTTAATTACTCACCTCTTTTTGGTCACTGAACAAAACAATCAGTTGTTGTTACAAAATCATGAAACTCAACCTATTGAGTCAGCACCTCTGCAGCTGTGCTTGAGGCACATTCAGTGTTGTCTGAGGATCATGGAAGAAAACAAGATTTAAAAAAAAAAAAAAATTCTAGAAGAACCCACCAACGTGCATCCCACATGAACAAATGAGACAGAAACAACAGACAAACTCCTTACCACCGAAAGTGGAAAAAGGGAGAAAAGTCGAAAGTAATGCAGTAAGAAAGCCTGGTCAATTAAAGGTAACACGAGTACCCTCCCGAAATTCTTAAAGAAATATGTTATCGTCGTGGCATAGAAGGTTATTAGTCTCGTATCTATCATACGGAGAAACACTTGGCTGACCTACATCAAACATCTTTAAAGTCAAAAGCAGCAACACAAAGATGAATCTTATGGAACTTGATTTACCACTGGAGATTATCTAACTGAAGGAGTCAATCAACTAATGATATATTTAATTTTTCTTACTACTGAATTAACTCATCTAACAATTTACTGTTTTAATGTAATATGTAAAATAACTTGTATTTGTAAGATATTAGATAGTAGTTTATGCATACTTGTAATAGTTATGTTCACATTATTAATATAAATAGTGTTACAATTAATTCTCTTCATCTTCGTTAATTAAATTTCTTCGCGGACAAAATGATTAGAAACATATTTTTTGTTTTTAAAATTGGAATTTATATACTAATTCTAAAGATAAAGGTTATTAATCTCACACTAGAATGATATATTTTTCTGTCAAATAATTATAAGAATTTGATTGATGGTGATGTTATAAACTCCAAAACTCTGATGGTCCCAGGTTCGATTTTCGGAGGAGGAGGAATCTATGGGTATTGAATTTGGGTTATTAAAGGTATAAATATGTAATAAGTTTGTCGGACTTTAGGCCTATTTCATGTTGTTGGGCTTTATGTCTCTTTCATGGTTGGTTTCACTTAGACAGTTATTGTGCTTATCACATCTTCATGATGTATCAATGCTTGTAACGACTGACGTTGATTGTAGTCAATTTTTTTTTTTAAATTATAGGAATTTTTGAATAATTTTATTTTATTTCAAAATAGCTTATGTTATTGATTTAGCACCAAAAATTATAAATTTATCTATATTGCAGAATGCTTCTGTAGAAAGTCTATCTGTTTTACATCCCGACTATGTAATACTCTTAGAGCATCTCCAATGCAACACTTGAAAAACTCAAAGTGACACATAGGATCACTTGAGTTTTTAGCAAAACACTCTCCAATGCCACACTCAACTTGAATCGTAATATGATGTGGCAACAATAAATGTTGAAATACTCAAAAGAAAACTCAACAAATGGGATTTCCTTTGAGTATTTCAATTGACCCACATCATTTTATATATTGAAATAAAAATCAAGAGTAAATCTAAAGTAAGTGTTTGGTTTTTTGGGTGTTACATTGGAGAAGTATTTTGAATCGAGAATCTCAATAGTGTCAACTATGAAAGAGAATCTCAATTCATACTTGACACATTATGTTAATTGAGATTTTGTTGAGGGTTCCATTGGAGGTGTTCTTATAATTAAAAATAGGGATATTTCCCAAATAGCCCCCAACTTTATGACCAGCTTCCTGTCTAGCCTCCTACTTTATCAAAAATACCCAGATGACCCCCCCTTTTCAGTTACAGTTATAACTCCGTTAACTAGTCATCACCTCTCTTTCCTCCATCTCATCACTTCTCTCTGCCACCTCATCTTCTTGCCACCTCATCATCTTCACTAGCAAAGGTCACCGGTCGGTGACCTTCAAACATTAAAAAAAAAGTCATCTCTCCTCTTTTTATCTCTCTAAAAAAAGTTTTTCTTTTATTTCATCTCTCCTCTCTCCACAAAAAAAAAAAACAGTATAA
Source organism: Eschscholzia californica subsp. californica (assembly GCA_002897215.1). Classification (NCBI taxonomy): domain Eukaryota; kingdom Viridiplantae; phylum Streptophyta; class Magnoliopsida; order Ranunculales; family Papaveraceae; genus Eschscholzia; species Eschscholzia californica. The sequence continues at coordinate 35,490 of BEHA01050360.1, read as the reverse complement.
TAACTCCATTAACCGAGAAGCCCACCGGTATATAACCAAGAATTCATCATCAAGACAAAAAGAAAACCTCTTATAAGAAATTATCAGGAAGTAATCCCATCAATGTGCAAGAAAAATATCAAATGAACAACAAAATGATCAATGAGACCTATCTGTGACTCAACAAAACCCTACTTTGTGTAATACTCTAGAAGATTAGAATCTAAATCAAACACTGAACTTTCACAAAATTAAAGCCCCAAATTTCTCCGAATAACAATGAGGAAATCAAGTTGAATTAGAAGCTATAATCAAACCCTAGAAAAGAAAAACAGATATTCATTTATTTAAACAGAGATTTTGTATAAAGAACTAACCAATCTAGAGGAGATGGAGATTGGAAGCACTGATTGAACAACCTTACGAGCTTGTTTAGACATCTTCCTGAAAACATTTTGAACAAATCGAATTAATAAATCCAAACTTCGATCTTCATCTTCTTCATCGTCATCGTCCTCTGTCGAAGGTTAGTGCAATTTGCACAAATGTCCCCATCAGCAATTAGTTCATAATTTCTAGCACTTTAGTTTAGCCATTCCTTTGTGGGTCTATGTAAGTTTCTGTTTTATTTAGTGGAGTCATGAGTGCCAGTCAAGTTTTAGAGTAGTTGAGTAGTGGCTAATATTAGCGGAGAAAGTGACTAAGTGGGGGCAAATTCAGTTGAGTTTTCTTCTCTATTTAAAGGAGTCTAGTTGTTTGGTTTATGTACTGAGTTTTATTTGGTTGTCAATAGAATTTGAGTTATCAGTCAAGGTTGTGAGTAAGAATCCTTCCTTGAAACTAATTAGTCTTCTATAACTATTAGTTCAATTTTTGTTACATGGTATCAGAGCCACGTAGGAAGGAGTGAAGTTTTCTTTTAACATTCAGTTTGAAGGTTGAGTACAACCTGTTTGAGAAAAGTTCCAAGAGAAAATTTCCAGTTATTTTTCTGGTGTGTTATGATGGACACGAATGGTGCTGGAAATGGATCGACCTAATTCGGTGTGGAGAAGCTTACAACTTCAAATTACAAGTACTGGAAGCTATGCATGCAAACATATCTCCAAGGTCAAGATCTTTGAGATCTTGTTTCAGGTGTTGATTCTGATGTTCCCTATGAAACTCCAGAGAATTCAGAACTACGACGAAAATGAAAGATCAAATGTGGGAAAACACTATTTGCTTTAAGGGCGTCAATCAGGAAAGACATGATTGATCATGTTCGTGATATTGATTAAGCAAAACAAATCTGGGAGACGCTTATTTGCTAGAAAGAACACAACAAGGTTGCAACTGCTAGAAAATGAATTTGCAATCCTGAATCAAGGTAATATGACAATTTCAGAGTATTTTCTTAAAATGAAGAACGTCTCTTAGAAATTTCAGAGTTAGATATGGATGAGTCAGTGAGTGAAGCTCGACTACGACGAAGTCTTATTCGAGGCTTGAGGAAGGAGTATATTTAGTTCATCACCTCTTTACAAGGATGGACAAGTCAACCCACCATTATCGAACTAGAAAATCTGCTAACTAACCAAGAAACTTTGGTTAAACAAATGTCAGGAAAATTCATGTCTTATAGTGATGATGTTTTGTTTACCAAAGGGAAGGAAAAGAAACAAGGAGGAGCTGATACAAATTCTGCAACACACACACACACATATAGAGAAGAATGCAGGAAGTGGTCCTAAATCTTTCAGATGCTATAGATGCGGTAAGCTTGGCCACATCAAAAGAAATTGTCGTGTGAAACTGATGGAAGGGAATATAAGCCAAACTTATGATAATGAAGACACAGACCTAAAGGAGTGGGATAATTGTTTTGCTTCAATGTTAATTTAAAAGCAAAGTGATGTTGCTGCTAGCTCTTGTTCAAATGGAGGTTCAATTATTCCAAATACCTCAATTAATTACGAGGATGATTGTATTATTGATTCAGGTTGCTCACACAATTTAACTGGAAACGTCTCATTATTTTCTAATCATCGTAAATATAATGGAGACCGGTTAATTGTCACAACAGATGATTTTGTCCACCCTGTGGAGAAAGAAGGTAGTGTCAAGGTCAAAGTAAACGACTCAAGAATCGGAGAGGTCACTTTAAACAGCGTGTACCATGTACCTGGTGTGAAAAAAAACCTGGTTTCAGTTTCCCAGATTACGGAATCTGGGAAATATGTTCTATTCGGTCCATCTGATGTTAAGGTATTCGAAAATCTGAAGCATGTGGAAGGCGAACTACTCTTTCAAGGGGTAAAGAAACAATCCTTGTTTCTGATGTCAGCAAGTCAAGCCTACATAGAAAAAACAAGTCAAAACGACAATGCAGCTATTTGGCACGCCAGGTTAGGTCATGTTGGTTACAAGTTGTTAAAAGAAATCTCCTAGAAAAAGCTTATCGATGGTGTTCCTCTGCTGAAAGACATAAATGAAGCAGTCATTTGCCAAGGATGTCAGTATGGCAAATCCCATCGTCTACCATTTGAAAGGTCGCAAAATCGAAGATCAGTGCCATTTGAGTTAATCCACTCAGATGTGATGGGACCAACAAAAACAACAAGCTATAGTGGTTTCCGCTACATGCTAGTGATGGTAGATGACTTTTCCAGGTACACATGGCTTTACTTTATGAAAGACAAAAGTGAAGTTCTTTCCTGTTTTATTGAATGTAAAGAAATGGTAGAAAAGGAGCATGGTATGAAACTTAAATGTTTAAGGATTGATAATGGCGGTGAGTACATGTCAGATGACTTCTTTGAATTTTGTCATAAGCATGGCATTCAACGACAAATGACATGTCCAAATACGCCACAACAAAATGGTGTTTCAGAAAGAAAGCTAGCTCATCTTGTTGGAATGAGTATGTGTTGGATACATGAAAAATATCTTCCTCGTGAACTATGGGAGGAGGCGATGCGATGCGCCTGCCATGTGATAAATCGACTACCTCCATGGAACGGTGAGTATAATTCTCCATTTGAATGTTTACACAAAGTTAAACCAAATGCAAATTACTTTCGGGTATTTGGTTCTATTTGCTACGTTCATGTTCCTAAAAACACTAGAACCAAACTAGACCCAAAAGCTAAAAAATACATTTTTATTGGTTATAATACATTTCGAAAGGGATGGAGGTGTATGGATCTTGATACGAACAAATATATTACTTCTAGAGATGTCGTATTTGATGAGGTATCATCACATTACATAGTTCCAAAATTTAATGCTAACAATAATCTTGAAGAAGATGACGATCTAGTTGCAGATAAAGGAAGCTTGGAAGGAACACAAACAACAACTCAGATTGGTGCATCTTCCATTAGAGTGCCTAGAGATAGGGGAGGGATCATCCCTCACCAAAAACACTGCTGCCCAGAAATTCAGATAATGGTGATGATGAAATGCTGAGAAAATCAACAAGGAAGAAGAAGCAACCTGAGTTTCTAAAAGATTATGAAGTCGATTTAAATCATTGTACAGTGGCTTCTTGTTTCCTTACTGGACCACTAGACAATGAACCAACATTCTATGATGAAGCAAAAGGTATTCCAGAATGGGAAGAAGCCATGCTCGAGGAAAGGAAAACACGGCACAAAAGCGAGACATGGGAATTAGTTCTAAGGCCTCAAGGAATTGAACCGGTAATTTGCAAATGGGTCTACAAATTAAAGAGAAAATCAGATGGGTCAATTGAAAAATTCAAAGCTCGTTTAGTAGCACGGGGATTTACTCAAGAATATAGATTGGATTACGAAGAAACATTCAACCCGATTGCCAAAATGGTTACAGTCAGAACCATAATCTCTTTAGCTGCTTGTAAAAGATGGAATCTATGGCAACTCGATATACGTAATGCTTTCCTTTAAGGAGAAATTGATCGAGATGTGTTTATGAACCAGCAACATGGTTTCACGTCCAAGGAGTTTCCAGATCACGTATGTCGACTCAAAAATGCGCTATATGGACTTAAACAAGCCCCGCGAGCCTGCTACGGTAAAATTGTTGAATGTCTTGTATTTTGTGGTTTCCAAGTTTCAAATTCAGATTCTAGTTTGTTTGTTAATAGAAACTTGGGAATCAATGTGGTAGTTCTTTTGTATGTAGACGACATGATCATTACGGGTGATGATGCAACTGAAGTTTCATCACTATGTGATGATTTATCTGTTCGTTTTGAGATGAAAATTCTTGGTGAAGCTGGATGCTTTCTTGGCTTAGAAATCGAAAAGGCAAGAGATGGATATTTGCGTATCTCAAAAGAGATACGCAAATAGCTTAGTGCATCGTTTTGGCATGGAAGAAGCAAAATCAGCAAGTACCCCAATGGAGCCTTATCTCAAACTAAGAAAAGATGTTGGTGCTGAAGTGAAAAAGTTACAACTCTGGCAGATTGTGGGTAGTTTAATTTATCTAACTATCATAAGACCTGATATTATCTATTCAGTAGGTGTTGTTTCTCAATTCATGGCAAGCCCGTGAATCCCTCACTTAGATGTTGCAAAAAGAATCTTACGGTATGTGAAAAACACTGTTGAGGTTGGATTGTTGTACAAAAGGAATGCTGAATTTTTGTTAAGTGGATTCACAGACGCAGATTGGGTTGGTGATTTAGAAGATCGAAGATCAACTACGAGATATTGTTTTAACACAGGATCTGTAGAAGTTTCATGGTGCAGTAAAAAACAATCAACTGTAGCCTTTTCCAGCACAGAGGCGGAGTATAATGCTGCATCTATGGCGACTCAAGAATGTATTTGGTTGAAATGGTTGGCAAATGACATCTACACTAAAGTGGACTATGCAATAGTTGTATATTGTGACAATGAAAGTGCCATCAAGTTAGCGTCAAATCCCGTATTTCATGCCCGTACTAAGCACATTGAAGTTCCTCATCATTTTATTCGTGAAAAAGTACTCAGTCAAGAAATTAAATTAGAGAAAGTTCGAACCAAAGGTCAAGTGGCAGATATCTTCACCAAGGCACTTGGGAGATCGCAGTTTGAACTCTTTAGTAAGATCGCAGTTTGAACTCCACTAAATAAAACAGAAACTTACAGAGACGCATTAGGTTTGATTGATCGCAAGCTTGCACTAAGGTTGAGTGTCGAAGCTTAGTGCAACTTGCTCAAATGTCCACATCAGCAATTAGTTCCTAATTTCTAGCAATTTAGTTTAGCTATTCCTTTGTGGGTCTATGTAAGTTTATGTTTTATTTAGTGGAGTCATGAGTGTCAGTCAAGTTTTAGAGTAGTTGAGTAGTGGCTAATATTAGTGGAGAAAGTGACTAGTGGGGGCAAATTCAGTTGAGTTTTCTTCTCTATTTAAAGGAGTCTAGTTGTTTGGTTTATGTACTGAGTTTTATTTGGTTATCAATAGAATTTGAGTTCTCAGTCAAGATTGTGAGCAAGAATTCTTCTTGAACTATTAGTTCAATTTTTGTTACATCCTCCTCATCTAGGTCGTCATTTCCATCTAAATTAAAGTTTCCGATACTAGCACCACTCCAATTCTGAGTATCTCCGCTCCAATTTCGAACCATAACCCTAGACGGCGCCGTGAAGTGTTTTCAAGGTCGTCTTTCGCCTTCGAGCTTGTTAGAGAAATTTGGAGGATTAGAATATTTATCTATTGCTAAGTTCGGGTTTCATCTCTTGAGAGATTTCCTCGTCTTCCAAATCGTCAGAAACTTATTCTTTCTGATAATCGAATCGCTGGTGGTTTAGAGTTTCTTGTTGAGGCAGGTTTGGATTCATCACAAGACCTTAATTTTATCTAATAACCAGATCCAATTTATTGAAGATTTATCGCCTTTAGCACAGTTGAAACTTGTATCTTTGGATCTATACGAGTGTCCTGTTAGGATAAAAGATTATCGATCTAGGGTTTTTGGTATGATAAGCTCGCTTAAGTACTTGGATATGATGGATGCTGATGAAAATGAACCACCAGACACTGTCTTTAGATTGCTTATGGATTTATCTTTTTCTCCATTTCTTCCAAGATGTTAATAAACTTAAACTAGTAGTTGAATCAACTGATGATCTTCCATTAATGTAATCAAATGCTTCATTCATGAAAACATTTTCTTTGTTGATTTGAAGAGAAAGTCTACTTGGATCAAAATCTGATCTTCTAGCCGATGAACCTCTTGTTGGTATACCACGTAAAGATCTTGATTATGTACTATTATCATTTCCCCTGAAATGGAATAATACCCATTACCCCAAAACCTGAAATGGAAGAATTAGAGGGAGAGATGAAGAGAGAAATTAGAAGGAGAGATGAAAATTACCGTTGTTTGGAAGATTGGGTACTGGAACTTGTGTTAGGAATATTTTTTTTCTTTGTTCTTCTCTCTCCTCTCTCTCTAGATCTGTTTAGAGAGAGAGGACAGAAGGAAAAAAATATTTTTGTTAGAGAGAGAGGGGAGAGAAAAAGATAATTTTTTTTATGTTTGATGGTCGTTTGCCGGAAAATTGGTCGGCCGGTGACTTTCGCCGGTGAAGACGATGAAGTGGTGAGAAGATGAGGTGGCAGAGAGAGGCGATGAGATGGAGGAGAGAGAGGTGATAACTAGTTAACGGAGTTATAACGGTAACTGAAAAACGGACTATCTGGATATTTTTTATAAAGTAGGGGGCTAGGCATAAAGCTGGTCACAAAGTTGGGGTCTATAACCCTTAATCAACAATAAGGAATTGGGTTCATATAGACAGCATGTACGGCTTACAGAAACTTACAGAAAACTTTTAAGCTCAAAATGTCCTTGAACATATTTTCTTTTCTTGGAATTGGTGATGGTTCTACTTAAGACTCTTTGTTGCAATTATTCTCATATAATCATTTAAGAGCAACTAGTTTATTGCATTGTTTTCAACAAAAGAAAATTTTGATTATTGCGTTGAAGATGATTTGTGTTATTTATTATTAAATTTTCTAAAAGTAAGTGTGTGTTTTAATGATGCCTATTTGTATCTATAGCATAAAACATACTTTGACATTTCCTACTTCGACATCTCCTACTGCTTGAAAGAAATCACATTTCAGATTAGAAATCACAATTATTTTCCACGACAATCTATACGAGATTTCTTTGAAATAATTAAGTTTCCTGATAGAAAAAAAAAATATGTACGTATCGGTCTCATTTAATGTGTATATGTAAGTTTGCATAAGTTGCAATTTATAAAAATAGCTAGAAATATCAAATTTATTTATTTTCAACAAAAAACCTCCAAATTTATTAATGTGGCATCTTTTGGATCGTCGGTTAGGTTGTGCCATGTCTATTGGCACCGCCATCATCAATTTAACACATCAGTAGTGTTAGAGTCAGGGAAATTTCAGACAGATTTAAGAGAGAATTTCATCTTAGATCTTCTTAATTTATGATACAAATCACGAGGAAGTTGATTGATAATTTCCAGCTGTTAATTTGGAATCCCTCTCAAATCTCCTAAGATTTCCTTGGTTAGATCACTTAATAATTTTATCGAAGAACTCTTATAATCTCTCCATATATTATTTCTGACTCAAATGGTATTACACAGGCTAACTTCTATTTAGCACAAATGAATTTTGTATGATAGTGTGGGAGTATTAACAATCTAAATAACAAATTACATATTTTAGTATTTATGGTTCTCAAGTTCAAAATTTTCTTACACAAACTCTAATGAAATTTTGAATCAGGATACCTTATGAATTAGTTTATTTTTTATGAATTTTTATCTTTTAAGGCCTAGCACTCCCACAATGTTAAGTCAAATTTCTATGAAATAAATTTAAACTTTAAAACAAAACTCCAATTAAAAAAACATTAATGGTGCATTCGGATGAAGGATCATGAAATATTTTTTTTTTATTTGTTTGGTAACTAATAAGATTTATAATTATTTGATTTTCTTAAATGCTTCTTTAAGAAATGAATTTTAAAGAAACTATTTTTTTTTTCAAAACTATCATTTTCTTTTTTCAAAACCGTTTTTCTTCAAAATCATTTTTCGGAAACAGAATTTTCCCTAAATTGCTCTTTTTCCGGAAAATTGTTTTTCTTCTTGAAACCCGTTTTATTTTTCGAAAACTGATTTATTTCAAAACCAGTTTTTTCTAAAACCGTTTCTTTTTGGGGAAAAAAATGATTTATGAAAAGAAAAAAGAATTTCGAAAAAACAAATACGGTTTCTGAAAAAAGAAACAATTTGTGGAAGAACGATTTTAAAAAATAGTTTATGGATTAAACAGTTTTTGAAAAAAATATATTCTTAAAGTAATTATTTTGTAGAGCAAATATGTTCTTAAAAAAAAATTTTGGTTGATTTTAAGGTTGAAATTTAGTTTAAATAATGGGATATTTAGCGTTTGGGTCAAGGTTAAGTACCGGCTTTAGCGTTTGGGTCACAAGTTTGTATGTTATAGGGTCTGGGTCACGGACTAACCATTGACCCTGTGGACTGTCGACGAAAGTTAACTACTGTTTGAATTCAAAAACGTTAACGGCGTGACGATGACGATTTAACGGTCGTCTGCTGACGTCATTTGACCGTTTTTTGAAATAGGTCTGGATCCAAATGAACGACCGAGATTACTTCGAAATCATACCGGTTTTAGCCCAATTCCTTTAAATACTTTTCTTCCTTCTTATTCATACCTTAGATCTCCCCATTTGATTGAAACAAGTAATATTTGTTTTCTTTCTTCAATTTAGAAGTCTACTAAAATCAACATCAATTGCAGTTAAGATGGAAAAAAACAATGTGGAATCAAACAACCAAGTGGTAAGTTTTTCTACCATTTTTGACCCAAATACTAACATTATGCACTAACAGATGTACCCATGTCTAATATATATTTAATTTTTAGATATGTCAATTGTTTGACCAATCCTCACATTCTGCAATTTCCTGTTGTTGGATGTACTCTAAATGCTTCAAGAGAGGAGGCTCTGGTATTAGAATGCTATTGCAATTTGAAGGAACACTTGTTAAGGGAAAAAAGTATCTAAAATGTTAATTTCCTTCATGTGATGGATTCCAATGGTTAGATGAAGCTATTGCAAGTGCAAGTGGGGCATCTTCATTCTCAAAATGCTACTACTGTGGTGATGATGATCAGAAAGCAAGACACTGCCCATGGGGTGGATGCCCATGTTCTAAACAAGGATGCAAGGGTATGATGCATATAGGGGGTTTCACATTCACATGAAAATGAAGGGAAAAAGTTTGTGAGATGTGAAAAATGTGGGATTTTTGAGTGGTTGGCAGATGCAATTGCCAAACATGAAGTTGTAGGGTTTTGTGTATCCCATACACTAACTAGTGTTGTAAGCGGAATCTCAAACATCTCATGTTTAACACTAGATTGCCCAGGATCGTTATGCATAAACTAATCAATGAACTAGAGAGGGATAAATACCTTAACGCATTTTTCCCTCGAACCATTCCAATCGCATGCAAAGATCGAGAGCTCCAATTGTAGCTCCTCTACTTGAGACACCGAGTGATTAGACTTGATCTCCCTTTCTTTCAGACTGCTAGGACTTACTAGAAGGTTAAGAAGAACTCTTCTTCTTGACTAGATTGATAGAACGGGAGCTTTTTCTCTATATTCCTCTCTCTCCAATAGCTGTATATTCAGAGAGAGAGAGAGCTGTATATTTTTCCTTAGAGAAAAATCCACACCTTTTCTGTTCTCAACTGACCCAATATATAGACAAACCCTAATTAGAATCTCATTCAGATTAGGTTTTCTATTTCTGGGTCACAAAAAAGATAATTACCAAAATACCCTTTTGGGGTATTTTGATAACCCTTTAAGTGTGGCCGGCCAGGGCAGCCCACCATGGGCCTTATATGGCCGGCCCACTTACTCTGGTCGGCCATCTCATGGCCGGCCCAAAGAGCCTTCCTTCTATCTTGTCCCGAATCTCCATTCGGACCCTTTTGGCCTTTCCAGTCGAATCCCATCCAACTTTAGCTAGTTCCCGTCTAGTCAATTCTCTCCGATCAAGCTACCACTCTTATGTGTAACCCGTTGTAGGATCCGGTCTATGTTAGCCGCGAATCAACTCCTTGATCCGACGATCGTAGTTGGCTTCTAGCAAAGCATTACGACCCCTAATTGGACCGGACTGGATGATCTTTACGTGTGGTCATCGTTATCCTAACTGACAAATTGATCGCATTGCCACCTTGGTCGAAGGACACTCCTTCGGAAGGACATCTCCTTCAGACCGAACAGATAAATCCTTCAGAAGCAACCACCAAGCAAGAATCCTTGTTGAGGGGAAAGGCAGGCACACACCAACTCTACATATGGATGAATTATGTGAGGAATTTATGAACAGGTCAAAGATGCCCAAGTGCTACCATTGTAACTCAATTGAACACCATGAAAGTAACTGTTTTATCTTGTTTACTAGATGTGTTAGAAACTCATGTAATGCAGAAATGAAACTAGGAACTAGTGGCAGGGCTCATAGCTATGTAAAGAAGTTTTTTTCATGCACTAAACCATTATGCTCAGGATTTATGTGGCTTGATGATGAATTGAAAAATCAAAACAAATATTATGAATATGTTATGAACTAGTAGTATATCAATGAAATTGTTGTTAACATAAGATCCATTCAATGTACTAAATCCAATCAAATTACTAACATAAAATCCATTCAAAGTACTAACATAAGATCTCATTCAAAGCACTAACAAAAGATCCCACTGTGACCATACTAACATAAGAAACCATTCAAAATAAAAATTAACTACACAAAATACTTAGCCAAGTTTTGGAACACATACCAATTTAGTCAGAGTCAATGACAAATGTTTTCCCATTCAGAGCATGATTACTTTTGAAACCAATTCTTCTACTTCTGCGCACATGAGTCAACTTTTGCCTTTTGTTTTGATTACCTTGTGATATCTCTGATTGTTGTGATCTGAGACTCTTGAGTTGTCTGGGTGAAGGTTTGAGATGGTTAAACTGAACCAATGGCATTTCCTCTCCCATTGCCTCTATTCAGAGTTTCAAAACCAGTTCCTCTTCCTCTCCCAACTGGACCAGTTCCCATTCCCCTCCCATTGCTCCTACTTAGACTAACTGGACCAATTCCCATTCCTCTCCCATTGCCCATACTCAGACCAACTGGACCAGTTCCCTCAGACCAACTGGACCAGCTCCCCTTCCTCTACTCAAACACCTTGAACCAATGCCTCTACTCAAACCAACTGAACCAATGCCCCTGCCAAGACCAACAGAACCAATGTCTCTACTCAAACGAACTGAAGCAGTACCATTTCCTCCCACATTGCCTCTGCCACTGCCTCTGCCTCTGCCACTTGATTCACCAACAACTTGTGTAGTCTGATGTCCTACATGTGGGCCTTCATATGAACCAGTTCCAGCAGCTGAAGCTACAGTACTGGTGCACCTTTGCAAGTACTCCTATTGTGACCATATTCCTTACACTTTCCACACATTTTCCTATCTCTTACAACTCCATTTTGCTCATCTTTGTCCCTTCTTCTCTGAACTTTTGGTCTTCCTGCTGGTCTTACAAGGGGTGGTGGTTTCACATTGTATGTTGGCTACACAAGTAACATTAAAGTGAGTACGCAATACACTGAGAGTTATAACATATGATAAGATGCAAATGATTACCTCTCCCCATTCTGATGTATGGTTTAATGCTTCAATGTGATCCTGGTAGCTTCTCTTGTATGCACTTACAGTTTGTGATTGATCCACATACCTGTGAAAATAAGAAACCATCATATTAAGTACATAAACTTACTCCATAACATAAGTAACCATCATATTAAGTAAATAAACTTACTTCATAACATTAGAAAGTTCATAATTAGGAAGAATTACTTTAATAGCATGAACACATGGGATACCAGACACTTGCGAAACACAACAAGCACATGTCATTTGTTCAAGGTCAACCTTTCATGACATCTCCTTGTAATCATCAACTTTCCACTTTGTTCCTGTGGATGGCTCAGTCTGATATAAGTGGTGGTTTTGTTTGTGAGCATTTACAACCTTCTTCATTCTGGGAACCATATCATTCACATCCCACTGCCCCCTTTAATTTTCCTCTCATAAAACAATCTCATTACCATACATTGATATGCATCCACAAATTTACATATTGGTTTAGCTCTTGACTCAAGAATCCAAGAGTTGAAAGACTCAGAGAAGTTGTTAATAATGTACATCATTTTGATGTTGTATCAAAATGTGATCTTGCCCATTGAGATGGGTGTTCTTTGTCCATCCATTGCCTTGCTTCTTTCTTTGCCTTCTTTAACTCTTCCATATATGTTGTGAACTCACTCTTCCTATAAGTTTTTACAGCCTTCCAAGTGATAGTCTCAAGATTTGATCCAGGGTGAGATTTCTTGAAGTTCTTATACATATGTCTGAAGAAAAATCATTAGAAATGATTCACCTCACCAAACACATCATGTACTGACTCAATCAAACCCTTTTGTCTGTCTGAAATGATTGTTAGGGGTTTTAGATGTAGCATAAGATAGCCACCTACAGTCCTCAGAAATGTAGTCCATGTCTCTCTGCATTCATTCTTGCATATGTAAATAGCAATAGGAAACAAACCATTGTTAGCATCAAGTGACATTATGCTAAGACACATACCCTGATACTCCCCCTTCAAAAAACAACCATCTAAACCTAAAATAAGCCTACAACCTTAACAAATCCATCTAAATTTGTTTTATAAGCAACACACATAGCTTTGAACTGCTCAGTTCTATCATCTCTACTGCAGGTGGCTACACTACCAGGGTTTGATATAAGTACCTGCATACAACATTTTGGTGCCATCTTATAAGACTCCTCAAAAGTACCCAAGATCTACTTTAGGCATTTGTGCCTAGCCAACCAAGCTGCCCAATATGCGATCCTTACATGATGCCTTCTCAAATTAATTTTTCTGATGTCTTTGAGTTTATGATCAATGTTTTCCCTCAAATCTTCAAGAACCTTATCCGCCACCCACTTGCTGTTTTCCATGGGATTTTTTAAATCCCTAAGCCCTTTACAAGTGTGTCTTAAAACACCAGTCTTAAGTCTAAAAGTTTGTTTGTCTGGCAATACAGAGCAATATACTCTCCACTCATAGTCTGGATCTTTACACTTATACTCTTGTTAAGTTGAGTGATTCCTTACTTTAGCGAGCACAAACTTCTTTGAAATGGAATAAGACCTGATAAAATTTCTACAGTGGGTGACACTTTGTCATTCCATACTAATGAATAACTCATCTGTGTCTGTGTCCCATAACTCATGTGTTCCCTCATCATACACATCTTGTGATCTACTGACAAAGTCTGCATTGAACAGATCTTCTTTATCAGAATCTCCTCTTACATACTCATCTTCATCATCTGCATCTGTGGGGACAAATTCTTCACCATCACTGCTTCTTCTAGAATGATATTCCTCATCTGGTTCAATACCATCTTCTTCATCATCTTCAACACCACTACCTAACACATTTGTATATGAACCTCTTTTGGCAACTTGATCTTCACACCTTTTAACAAATTCTATGATAGGAAGCCAATCGAACTCTTCCTTAGACACATAGTCAATGCACTTTGTTTTGGTTTGTTTACTCAAATATTTTTCTTTACCCTTATTGTTTACTGTTTCTTTAGAGGTAGACCCCATCATTTTTCTGCAAAGCTATTCATGATATAACAATACAAGAGCTTTGAAACTTACAACCAAAACAACAACCACATATAATAAACAATACAAAAGCTTTGAAACATGGAAAAACAGTACAAGAGTTTCAAAATTTCAAACATGGAAGTAAATATCTGAAAATGGAATCAATGAAAAACCTACATTAAGAGATTCTAGAGAGAGAAAGTTAGAAAAACTAAGATTTTATCAATCGAAAATAAAAATGAAATAATGATTAGCCTAACTCTAACTTAGTAATCGATAACTTGTTAATCATTCATATTTGAGTCCAACAAATGGAAAGATTTTTAAGTTACAAATCTATCAAACATAAATCGATAACTTGTAAATAGAAGATAGGTAAACTAAGAAGCCGTTGAAGAACACTTACCTTACTGCCTTGTAAACCCTAGCAATTTGATTTCGAAGTAACCCTTAAGCTCACACGAACCCTTCACTGTCGAAATTTCCCAAATCGCATGAGCCCTAAACGGAAAATTCCCAAATCGCACAAACCCTAGGTTTTCACAGAATCTCCAATTCTGCCCGAGGGAAATCCACTTAACAACCCATTTCAATCATTAAATCTGAACATCCATTCCTATCGTATTTGGGCCGTCGATTTATTCCGTCAACCTAAAGAAAATAAATTTGGTTATTTCGTAAATTCTATTTAAGCTTTAGGGTAAAATAGTAATTGCCATCGAATTCAAACGGTAGTTAGCTTTCGTCAACAGTCCACGGGGTCAATGATTAGTTCGTGACCCAGACCCTATAACAGAAAAACTTGTAACCCAAGGACTAAAGCCAGTACTTATCCTTGACCCATACACTAAATATCCCTTTAATAATCCAAACTCCTAACAAATTTTAAAGGGTAGCGGGCATTCTGGTTCAATACAAATTTAGGACTTAAGGATCCATAAGATTCGAGAGTCGTGGGATTTTTGGTAATCAAATATACAAAAAAATTACGATTCTTACTAAATCCTATTTTTGGTAGGAATCATACGTAGAAATCCTACATCCAAACACTCCATTAAAAAACATGAGTCAAAGTTAGATTTGTTCTTTAGAATTATGAGCTTAATGACTTAGTATGAAATGACCAATTGTCTATTTTGACCTTGAAGTATCTTAAATTTAGCATTTCATACTAAGTCATTAAGCTCATGATTTTAAGTAAAAAAGAATTAAAACTTATAAATATTTTGTGATGAAAACATAAATTGCAAACACTTAGGAAATATGAGGGAAAAA
>BEHA01050360.1:0-19575 GCA_002897215.1 Eschscholzia californica subsp. californica | reverse complement strand
TTATTGGGGAGAGATAATAAAGCTATTCAACATCTAAACCCAAAAATAGTAAGAATAGTCAATACTTTTCTTTTTTTTCGTTGTTGTAGTAGTCTGTTGACCGCGATTTTGGGGAATAAAGAAAAATTTTAGGGGAATAAATTTTTTCTTTAAAATTGGTAACTAAGATTGACTTTTTTTTCTTTCTATTTGGTTCTATAGGGCTTCCAATTTAAACTTTTGGAAGATCCCATAAAAGAATTTAGAATAAACTTTTATTAACTTAAACAAAATTTTTTTAGGGATCTAAACTCTAAACTCCTTCCAAATATTTCTTCTTTTCTTCATCTTCTCCATAAATTTTTTAGGGATCTAATCACCAAACCTCAAAAACATGGAGAACAACCCTAACATGTTTAGATGTGATGAAAAATATGTTTTAGGGCCCACACTTAACTGATTAATTTCTAGGGTTGGAGATGTGGCTTCGTCCCTGATATTAAGAGATTTTGTTTGATGATTTCTAGGGGTTGGAGATTTGGAGAAGATAAGTAAGAGAAGTGATTGAGAATGAAGAACAAAAAGTTTGACTAGAAGTTATGGAGGAGATGAAATGACTGCATTTTTTTTTCTAGAAAAGAGGGAAAAAGACTTTTAAAAAAAATTAAGATTTTTTTTTTACTTACAACTTAGTTTTGTAAATTGTAAATTTTTTCTGCATTCCCTATAAAAAAATATGTCCTTGAGATTTTACAAAGAAATATAGATTCTCCACAAAATTTTTCTTTATTCTCCAAAACTGTGACATCCTAATACATTCTTTACTTTATGTACCAGCTTAAAATCGTTTCAACAAGAAAAAATCAACTGAAAGTCAATTTAAGATTTAAAGTCAAAGCTAAATAAAATAGTGACCAAGACTTGTTGTGTGATAAGGTCCACTAAAATTATGGAAGAAGAGATCAAGTAAACACAGACCATTACAGACAGTTCCAAGTGGATGCCGACAAATAAAAAAAAAGGTCTTTTTAGTTTTTAGTCCTATTTTATAAGTAAAATATTCAAATCAATGTCCCACTTTTAACTATTCTTTTTGTTGAATTTATTTGTTTGTTTCTTGAAACTATTCTAACTGGTGTCCCAAACAGTAGAAAACATGTTATAATACAGCCAGCTTTATAAAGTAATCTGACAAGAGTTCCAGCCATTCTCTCAGCAGTTGCTATTCACAAAGTTAGTAAGAGTAATTTTGAGAGCTAATATTTTAGGGTGTCACTTTTTATATTATAAGCAAGATATTCACAGTTCTATCAAATGCGTCACGTCAGATTAGTTTTAAGATGATTGTGACTTAACTCAAAGTCTCTATAACTTAATACAAACATAAGATAGATATACCATGAAGTAATTTATCAAATTGAACTTTTGGTTTGATCCTCCGTTCAATTTGCGGGAGGGTAATAAGGGTGAAATAGGTATTCAAGTCAAATATTCCTACCCAAGAAGTTCAAAGGAAATATTCTCATATATATCTCCAAGATATGAATATATTAGAATTAGGATTATTTCTATATCTACGTTATTTATTTCCATCCATTGTAATTCTCTTCCAGTATAAATAAATATGGAGGTATATGATTTTCCTCAACCAAAACCTAAAAATAGAAGATATACCATCAATTCAAAGATCAATTAAAACTGGAAGGTCAATAGAAACTTAATGAAGTACAAACCCTAACGGCTTAGAGATAGGAGAGAAAGATTCCATTATGGACACATCAAATTGGCAATCACTCCTTGCTGCTTTCAAAGATACACTTGCTTCCTTCCTTCATAAGCTAATAAGAACTTGAAGCTAAATTGAAGCAGTAAATCACCACTAATCGTCATCAACCATCAACCTAAATGACATAAAGGAACAAATATCTCACACGCACCATCACTTTGATTTTTCATATTTAGGGTCAACTGAAATTGGCCAATGGGTAGCGTAAACATCATAGGATCAAGAAAATTGCAACTCAAAACATCTTCAAATTTATTATCCGAAGTACTATCGCGAATACAAACCGTTTCAGACGTCACTTTAGTTCAAACAAAAACCGAAATGAGAACTACAAAGTTTTGATGATATCCATTGAAGGGGTGACAACTACGATGGTACCTCAAAGAGAGAACAGGTTCTGTGTGTGAAAGAGACGGGCAGAGAGCAGTAAAACCCTAACTCGATTTTGTGACTGAGTGTGTGTGTTTGAGAGAGAGGGCGGGAGAGAGAGAAAGAGAGGTCTGCAATGAGAGGGGGTTGCTTGAGAGAGGTAGAGGGTGTTGAGAGGGGATGAGGTTTTGACCAAAACAATCAGAGATGAAGGAGAGAGTCAGAGAAGGGGCGTGAGACAGAAGAATTGGCCAGAAGGAGAGGGTCAGAGAAGGGGCGTGAGACAGAAGAATTGGTCAGAAGGAGAGGAAATGAGATGTCCGGGGCAATGGGCTTGAAAAAGAAAGAGGCTGATCTATACGCTCCCCATATTGCAGCTATAGGCGCCCCTCAAAGGCTAAAGTTTTAAGGGATCCATATGCAAATGGGGTGCCTACAACAACAATATGGGCTTAAGTCTTCTAAAAGAAAAATGCAATCTTTGAGAAGATGCTCTTTCTTATAATCTCAACTCATAGATGAATTTTAATCAAATTTGAACCCTCAAACTTTGAGAGAGTAAATCCCAACCTTTAGAGACAAACATAGAAGAACAAATCTTGGCCATTGGGAGGAGAGAGAATGATACACTCCTCCCTTATTATATAGATAAATACTGTATCATTTACTTTGTAGTTCAAAACTATTTTGTAACAAGTGAAGACTTAAATTTAGAGAGAAATTCCTCCAAATAACCTATTTGATAAAACCTAAACCTAAAACAATATTAACTAAACCATTGAAATTTCCCAAATAACCCCAACTTTGTGTGTAAAAAAATACTCAGATGGCCCCCTTTTTCAGATTTCGTTATAACACCGTTAACTAGTCATCACCTCTCTCTCATCCAACTCATCGTCTCTTTCTGCCACCTCGTCTTCTCGCCACCTCATCATCTTCACCGACAAAGGTCGCCGACCGACAACTTTTCCGGTCAGCGACCTTCAAACATAATAAAAAAAAAAAATTTCTCTGTCCTCTCTCTCTAAAAAAAATATTTTTTTTTTATCTCACCGGCCAGAAAAGTTGCCGGCAGACGACCTTCGCGGTGAAGATGATGAGGTGGCGAGAAGATGAGGTGGCAGATAGAGGCGATGAGATGGAGAGAGAGTAACAGACATTTAACGGTAAGTTAAAAAAGGGGCCATCTGAGTATTTTTGATAAAGTAGGGGGCTAGCCAGAAACCGGTCACAAAGTTGGGAGCTATTAGGGAAGGGATTTCGTTATAAGTTTCTTCCGTAGATCATTTATGATTCGACTGACTCTATCATTGTGATACACTCCATTGTGTATGGTTGTTTCAAAATCAATCTTTTTATTGACACGAAACCTAACTCAGTGGTTGATCTTACTTTCACTAGTTCTGATTACATTTTAAATTAACAAGGATTTTCATTCATTTCGGACCCATTTCAAGTACTAAAGATCGGGGTTTGGAATGATTCTTTCAAGACTTCTAGCTCTAATTTCATAATCCGATTTTATTGTTTCTTGGGTAGGTGTAGGTCGAGGCAGTAGAGGCTCAAAAGTTTGTAAGTTGTTTTCTAATTATACTAATTAGGCCTTGAAACCATCTTTAATAATGATAGAGTGGAATTTTTACATGCCCACACTTCCTTCATTGATACCAAAACAACTTAAAAGAAGGCAAAATTAAGACTACAGTGGAAGGAATCAAATGGGCGATAATCCACAAAATCGAGTACCTTCACAGTGAAAGTGATAATCAAGCTATAATCAATCATCTTAACGACCCGAAATATAAAATCTACTGGCAACCCAAGGCGTACGTCTCATCAATCAAGCACCTGCTTATGCAATTTCAGCCACGATCTTCACGCATTTACCCGCAAAGGCAATGATCTAGCTAACTCTGTAGCTAAATGGGCTAGGACGACTAATAGTATTAGTAAGTGGGAGGCTGTTCATGTTGGGGTCCCTCCTTATAATAAAATGACTCCTAGTTGAAATAGGATTTTCCTTATTCCTTCCTTTGGGGAAAAAATAGGAACTTCTATTTTTTCAAGCCTAAAAAGTAATTCCTATTTCTATTGGAATACCTACTTATTTATCATTATAAATAGGGAATGAAAGGGAAGAAATTATTCGTACTTTGAGGTTAGAGAATATCATACTTTCAAGTCAGAAAGTATCCTCCCAGTTGGGAGAGTTACCAGAGAATCCTTTCAGATCATATCCTCTTAGATTAGAGAGAGATAGAGATCAAAGAGATGAGAACAGAAAGAGGTCAGAGAAAGAGAGATTTCTGAAGTGGTTCTTTCAAGAGAGATTGAAAGAGAAGAACATTGGTTTGAAGAAAAGAAGATTATTAATCTTGTGAAGCAATTTAGGTTGTGGTTATCTTCTTCAGACTTTGTGATAATCTAGAATTTATTCAAATCCTAAGGAGTAAGAAATCTTTATAGTCCGTTTCTTGTTTGGTTAATCCACCATAGGTTTGGTGAAGAATTGGTTAATCCTCTATTTGTTTAGGGAAGAATTGTTATCCAAGAGTGTTTCTACACATCTTGAACAATTGGTTTATCCACATTAGGTTTGGTGAAGAATTGTGTAACTCATTATTTAATCATAGTGGAAGATTTCTGGACCAGGTCCTGTGGTTTTTTACCTTCTACCTTGGAGGCGTTTTGTGCCACGTTAAATAATTTTGGTGTCTCTGCTTTTACTTTCACATCGTTTATCTTCATATTCCTGAATAAGTTAATTAGGTTATTTTTTCTAACAGTTATTAGACATAGATATTGTAATAACTCTTTTGTCTATTAATCTAATTTCCTTTGTAACGAAAAAAGGGAATAGGCTTTAAAAACTGTTATGTGAGTATTGTTGTTGGTTTGATTACAATATGAGTTTTGATTATCTCTCTCTAGAATTCTTGAATCGATCAATACAAATCGAACTAAGGTTTCTGTATAGGTAGGATTATGTTGGTTTTGGTGACAGCTTTGTAGAGCTTTGAACAATAATTTGAGGAAAGTGCTATATTTCGATTGATACACAATGTGGAAGATGATATTTTCGGCATATTCTACTGAAAATCAATCTTGAGTTTTTTGAACTTACCCCCTCATCACTAATCGGTAATTGAGTTTACCCCCCTCAATAATGAGTAATTGAGTTTACCCCCTTAGATTTACTATTTTTGACAAAAACACAAAGGTTGTGTTTGGCATACGTGAAATAAATGTGACTACCAAGAACAATTATCATTCAATATGATTCCTCGTAGTTGTTCCACCTTACTTATATTGTTTGATTTGGTCGTTAATAAGATTAGTAAAGATTGATTTTGGTTGTAATTTGTGATTTTATCATCTCATGCCAAACATGTCCTTAGTAGTTTTGCTAAAAATACAAAATTTAAGGGGGTAAGCTCAATTACTAATTACTGAAGGGGGTAAACTTAATTACTAATTAGTTTTGAGGGGGTAAGCTCAAAAAACCCTTCATCTTTTTTTACTCTATTAATTTGTGTACAGGGACGAAACTTTGGAATCACCTGAAATTTCGTCATTTTCTTCTTCTTGAAATCAGATTCTTTTTTTTTTAATAATAACCATAAAAGAGCTTATCTTACTTCAAAACATACACAAGCCTTAACTTAAAGTATCGTGATGGAAGTTTAAGGATTTTTTGTAGTTGGATTCATGAATATCAATCTCGTTCATTAATAAAGTTTCTTCAATGTCAATCTCCATAAATGTAACTTCATGAATGGTTAAATGTCGACTCTCCATTAATGTAACAAAAATAAACTTCCTCAGTGGTGCTTTAGCTTTGGTGGTTGGCCGTGGATGGTGGTAGTAATGTATTCGTGGTAGAGTTTTGAGATGAAGAACAATAAAATATCTTTTAAATCTATAGAACAAAGTATAATGCATATTACCAATTTAGTTCCTTAAAAAATTTTATCTTAGTCCTTAAGAGATCTGTAAATATCAAAATTTTATTTGAAGAAATCGAATAAACAATGAAACAGACGTGCTCTATTAAAAACTTATAGTAATCTGTAAATATTAGCGACCATTTAGTAAAATGTAGAATTAGAAAGAGAAATGGTTTGTTAAGGACTTAACCTAATGTCACAGAAAAAGTGATCTTAAAGGGTAAATATGTTCTTGATTAGAATATATGGCCAAATTAGTAATTGGTGACAAATTGAAAGCCAAACCTGGAGTTAACCTTAAAACTAAAATGCATTTAAAAATGGAACTACAATTGAAAACTATTAAAGTAGTGGGACCTAAATCTGAAATTAATAAATATGATTTGACTATTTAGCCCCCAAGAAAATAGGACAGAGGATTTTAAAAGGTCAAACGAAATTTGACGTGTGAACCACTCATTGTGCGTCATTTCAGTATGGTCAAAGTGGCCCACAGGATTCATCTATCCAAACCGGTGGATTATTTGATAGATACTCATCAAACGGATAAACCTTATTTTACTTATCTTTTTTTTTTTTTGATGAAATTTATTTTACTTATCTCGCGTGATATATAAGTTGGACTTTGGTACAAGAAGAACCGCTTCGTATAGGCAGTGTATTAGATAGGAGTAGTATCATTTTAGTATGGGAGAGATAAATACAATACTATTAGTTTCTAAAATATTTCAAAATTAATTGTGCGAGCGGCTGAAAATCGCGGGTCAAAAAGTCAATGGGACCAGATCGTTGGCCGAAAGTCAGACTCAGAGTTGTGGCTGACAATTTGAGGGCCAGTGTCAAACTTTACATGAGGCCCTCTTGTATGATAACATAAAGTAAAAATAATTTATATGTCAATAAATAAAAGTTCAAAATTATTCAATAATATGGATATTAAATTGTTAACGAAACCAGACTAGTTTTATGATATTTCTAAACGATCGCTTTAATTATTTTTCAAGTTTCTTTGATATGCAAGCAGTATTGCAACTAAGTAATTAGGTTCTTAGATGATCAAAGAAAACATAATGAATGTTGTTGATAATAGTCGAAACATGTTCTGAATTAAATTCTATCTCGCGAATTAGTGCTCTTAAGAAATCATATCAAGACAATTTCACTTTGGAATCACCTAATACATATTTTTGTTTTCTTCTTTAATAGCTAGTGCAACGGTCAGAAAGTTCCAATTTGAAACGTTATAAAAATAATTACAGAAATATTAACTCTGATATCTTTGTCTCTCTTGAGTAATAAGAATATATTTACTTTATAAATTCAAATATTTTTAGAAATATAACAAGATATAACAAACTAAAAATGGTGATAGAACCCTTGATGTTTGGTTCTTAAAATTACAATTTACTAATTTTGTTAAGTCAAAGTTAATTTGAGACAGTTTTAACATAAAATAAGAACAAATCAAATTATAATCCCTTAGAATATTTGACTTGTAATAGTCAAAAACAAATTAAAAAACTGGCAGTATTAAAGGTCGAACCCACACCCTCTGAATCTAGAGATACACATACCACAGTTCGGCCACATCTTCTGTTTGTGTTATTCTTTCCATTGGGTTACATATTATAGGTTGTAGTGAGTTTGAAGTGGGTCCATTTGAGGTGGGGGTCCAGGGCGGATGCTCTGTCCGCTCCCCTTAAACACCGTTCTGGTCAGACCTTCACTCGTAGTTAAATTTTACGGGCATTGACGACGTCCTGTCTGACAAAAAAATGAAACACATATAACCATAAGATCCCTGGGATACCTGGGTGGTGCCGACCAAAGAGTCTCCGACAGTCAAGTCAGAAAAACTTGTAAGAAAAATAACATATTAGTGATGCTTCTGCAATATTACCATTGACAGAGATGGTCAGAGTATGTCACGACTCGTACAATGGCCGGTGCTCGATCTTTACAGATAACAACTTACCTGGATTTTAAAATCATCAGAGAAGAGAAAGAGGCAGAATGACTGAGCGATCGTCTGCCTTCTCAAGATAGGGAAAGTGATAGCCTTATATAATTGCTTGCCTGCCTCCTGTGAACATTGAATATGTGAGGGATAAAGTGGAACGTCTGCTATTCAAGAGTATGTATGTGAGAGAAAATGGAATGTCTCCCTTAGTATATGGTTGACTTTGTATGTACGAGGGTAAAGAACATTAGAACTTATGATGTAATAGAGGATCAAGTGGGTGATGAGGAAAGAGTATGAAAGAGAAAGTAAGTTGGTTGTAGGTCGATTGCTAGATGATTGGATCCTCTTGATGAGAGATAAAGTGAGTGCTTTCGCTGGGAAAGTAATGCGTGGAATTCTTTTATCTAAAGTTGGATCTAATCGTCTGTATAAGAGAGAAAGTACGGTAGTCGTAGTGTTTTGTTAGCCGAGCATTGGATGGTCCACCTTTTTTCTTTCATCAATCATTTATAGTGTCCATTTTTCGGAGCGGTAACGCCCACTTTAATGGGTATATATATTGACGTATCCTTTGGTCAACCGTCATGTGAGAGGGTTACAATGGCCTAACATAGGCATGTGAGGGGGTCACAATGGCCTCATATACGCAACTTTAGGTGTCCGAAGATGAGTGGGTCAGGCCCGTTCGATATTTAATTTGTGGGTTTGGCTGGTGCGCACGCCTATTTTTTGTAGATTTCTTGAGGGTGCTCCCAATAACGAAATATGACCCATACAAATTGGGACAAAAAATTAGTCCCTTCCCTAAAACTGTGCTCGGTCAGAAAGTGATCATAGATGGAAACCTTAAATCCTAGATGACTAACACAACACTCATCTCCATAAAAGGGCATATACCTCTGAGGATTTCAATGGTTTCAAGACTAATTACAATAATTTTTGAAGATTTCAACTATCAATATTCCAATGAAGAATACAAGCAAGGAAAGGTACGATTTTTTCCTCATCGCCTGAATTGATTAATTTGTTTTGGTTATAATTTCAGCTGAAACCTTTGTAAAATCTATATATAATTTTGTCCATTAAACCAAAAAACCTCTGCATTTGCGGTTTCAAGATCACAATTTCGTTTTGTCTATTTATTTTGGTCATAGTTGCTCATCTTCTTAAATAACTAATTGATTTTTGTTATAATTTCAGGTTATAACTCATGTTGGAAGGACTTGAAGTTTTTGTTCATTAATGGAAAACAATTGTAATTTTGTTTCCAATAACAAAATTTATGTTTATTTGCGTAACATACTGACCACGATTTTGCTGGACTTGATCGTTTATTAGACCAAAAATGTTTGGACAAGCAGTGAAACTCTGAAAGGTGGTGTTCGTATATAACTCAAATCAAGTAGATGATAATGTGATATTTTTGGTTAGTTTTGGCAACCTAGATGATTTAAAGTTATGTTTGTATCTACAATTTATGTTTCTATTTAAATTGCAGATGTGTGTTGGGAATCAACTATATTTCTATATACAGTATATTAATTTCTAGCTTTGAATCAAAATGTGTAAAGTGATTACTATATGCAACATGTAAGTATAGTTATATTAGAGAACATATAACGCGTTAGTTGTTATGGTGATATGTTTTGCTTTTCGCTTGGTAAAAACATAAAAATGACTCAATTTCTCATAAAGCAACAAAAGAGTCCAAAAGAAAAGAACAAGGTGAAAGAGAGAGAGATCTACATACGATTTGTTCAAATCAACATGGTCGAAAAATGACGACATCTTGAGGAGGAAAGAATAGATGCTTCAGCACAACTCCACGCAACCAATGTATTTTCTACCGTTCCTAATTCTCCAAATCCCATCTACGACATATGTTGCAAGTGGTTTACCTATTGCTCTTAGTTCTTCATCAGTACCTACTCAATCTAATATAAAACCCAAGTGGTTTAAACTCATATTGCGTCGAAGATATGGGTTGGAAAGGTAAGTTGTTGTTTCTAATTTGGTCAACCACTATTACTGAATGTGCAAAATGTATTGAGGATTATCGTAGATTTTTATTTCTTGCAGAAAGATGATAGATTGTTAAAAGTGATAAGCCCCGTTGTTGTGGCAGACGTATGAAATTTAGACAAAGAATGTCCTTATGTTAGGGAGAATGTAGGAAAATCAGGCTTCCAATCTTTGATAAACCACTTATGTAGGAAGTAAAGTGTTAGTGAGTGCATTTGTGGAACGATATGCTAATAAAAAAATTGAATTGTTACACACATGATTCACCATAGAAACCTTGACTTGCTTCCACCCGTATAGTTTGTCGAACAAAACCTGCTTTGATACTAGTACATGATATCCACAATGCGGATCTCCAAGAGCATCTTCAATCTAGCTAACAAATTCATGTAAAGGCCTTGGAATGGGGTAATATAAGATCTCGACGCCATAAAATGATTGCTATTAAAGTTTTCCAACTTGACCTTCTTCGATAGTTTTGTTGGATGACTCTTTAAGTTTATCTGCCTTCAAAGATGCCCCCTTTCTTAATATATATTCATGTTTAGAGGGCTAACTCTTCGTTGAGTTTTCCTTTTGTATTTGTTGCTTCCTCTTTCGCCCTTTTCTATTGATTGGTTCACTTGGCTCTTTTATGTTTGTATATTTTGGATTTGCTATTAACTGCAAATCAACTAATATTTTCATAAAAAAAAACTAATATTTGATATCTCACATAATCTGGTGCACCATCCCACCTATTTTCAATCATTTTTAAAATGGGTAAGTCAAAAAATGAAATCTTAGTGAAATCTTTTCTTACGTCGTACGAGACGTGTTTACAACAAGGATCAATAACATCAAGTCGTATGGACATCTTTTTCCGCTTAAATACCAAAAACTCATGAAGATATTGAAGTCGAAGATGTGTCGGATGTGCGCATACAATTTTATTCATGGATGTATAACTTCTCTGCATTCTCAATCTCATCCAAAATAGTACTCAAAGTTCGATGAGCAAACAAGTTACGTAGACTATGTAATAAGTTTTTATAGTATTACCACATACCGTTCTCAGATCTTTTTCAAACGAATATGTGATGTCAATAAATTCATCCTCAAAGCAATTTTGTGCCGATTCCAAACAAGAGACAAAATTTCCTTTCGAGTTACAGGGAACCCTTTCAGCCTACCATGTTCACCCTCTGCTGTACTTGTTGATGTAGTTCCGTAGTGTTTTACCTGATTTGCCCAGTAAATTACAAACTTCTCCTTATAAAGAGAGAGCCAAGTGTCGATACTATATTATACCAATTCCTTATCCTCTTTAGTTTCAAACCATTTTTCTTTCATAAACGTTAAGTTGTTATTCTATGCCTCCTCTGACACATACCATGTTACAACATTCCAAGCTCCAATAAAGTCTTCAGGAGATTGGATTTCTTTCGGTATCTTTTTATATGCAGAAGCTGCACGAGCTTGAACATTCTTGCTTATCCGCCATACACAAAGTAAATGATGTGTTTCAGGAAAAACAATGTTTATAGCTTTCATCAAGGCAAGTAATCTATTTGTTATAAAAATCTTAGGAAGTGTTGTGCACATATATAATTGCTTGAGACACTCTAACCCCCGACAATAATGATGATGGTTTCTTTAGACATGAATGCACATGTAATCGTGAATGTTTTTCCGCTTGATGTCGCCGAAACTACATAAAAAGGGGGATGCGTGAATCTGTTTGTCCTGTATGTGCAATCAACCGTTACATCTGGAGGAAAACATAATGCAAGAATAACACTTCGTGGATCCGAAAAGAAGAAATCTGAAACCTCATCTGATGTTGCATGACACCTATGTTTCAGTACATATTGGTGATTAATACATAATCTGTAAAATTATTTCATCCCACTCTTTCCATCACTAAATCCGCGTTTACTTTATTGTAGATGGTAGGCATAATCGAATAACTATCATCATTACTTCGTTTAAGATTCAAAAGGATTTCTTTCGGTTGTATTCGCTCTTCGCCAATTTGGCAACTAATTCTTTCTAATTTAGGCTCAAGTGAGCTACGTATGGATGCCCGGTTAGGTGATCTAGAAGAGTAAGATTATGAGGACCGTTTTTTACCTCAGTCATCCACAATCCCTTAGAAAAACATCTAACTCTTGATTTAAGAGAACATCCACATTTCATTGAGCCCAATCTCATATTCTTGATATTTGTCTTAGGCTTGTAATTTTTTTTTCCTGATGGCTAACATAAATTCCACTCCTCTCGCATGACAAATACACATAAAACTAGTTTCAATGTTATCCAAATTTGTTTTTGAAGATGTCTTGATTATTACTATTTTAAGTTTTCTTCCAATATCTATGCTGCCCATTTACAACTTCCATACCCGATCTAAAATACTGAAATTAAAATAAGTAGAGTTAGTATAAATAAATCTTAGAAAATTGCACGCACAAATTGCATGGTAATGACCCAAAATCTTGGTCCTGAGATAAGTTCGACTTCTTCCACATTCTCCAATTCAACGTCAGGTTTGCTTCCGCTAGTTGTGCCTTTGCTAGGAAATGACCCAAAATCTTGGTCTAGAAAGTCAAAATAATTAACTCAGAAGATATATAAGCGACATTTACATAAAAAAAATTCAACTAAAACCACTGAAAAGTTAAACAAATTTCGTCCATAGCAGATGAAATATCGCTCATTTTGCTTATAATTAAAGAACGGTTAAAAAGATAAGTCAATTTCATTCGCGCATGTTGTCTTTTTCATTCAACCCAATCGAAAATTCTTTACTGGAATAAAAAATGACCTAAAACCTTAAAAATGTATTTTCAACCATAGAGAAAGATAAAAGAAGAAATTTTTTTACCTGGGAAATATTATCTTCATTATATATGTCTTTGTTTAAGTCGGTGTCTTTATTTAAGTCGATGTCCTAGTTTAAGTGGATATCCTCGTTTAAGTCGATGTCTTCATTTAAATCAAATGACTCTTCTTTCTTGATATTCATTAATGGTGGTTCCTTATACATGAGATCTTGAGGCATCATTAAGAGCTTGTACTAAAACGATAATGATAGTACTTATATATTTTGCATTTTTTTTATTGTTAATGGTGATTTTTTTTTTTTTTGATGAGAGTGTTAATGGTGATTTTGATAGTAGTAAAAGATATTAGGGTCGAGTTGTTTATGTCAGACAAAACTACAAGTGAATAAAATATTATGTTTATAGTTACTTTTTATGTAAGTCATTATATTTTAGAGTTACTTATTAAATGATGTTTATAACGCTCTCCTTAGATTAATTTGGTAAAGAAAGAGCAAGTACATAAATTAACCTTCTGTAAGGCTCTTTAATGCTGGAGTGTTCTTCCAACACCAAAAACTATAAGTTTAGATTGGTTGGATCTTATATATCAGGCAGAGCTGTGCCTGAGAATTTGAGGGCCCTGGGCAAAATTTAATTGCGTGTTTTTTGTACAAAAATAAATTACGAACAAAAAATTAAACAAAATATAAGATAATAAAAATCATAGATGATTCACATGTGTATTTATATATTATTGTTTTATTTTTGTGAAAAAAACATTTAGCTTTCTATTTATTGAAAAACACTTCAAAAACTAACAAAATACACCTAAATTAACAAACTGGTTAAGACAAAGTGTTGTGGAGCAAAAATAAAGATTGATTTAGCAAATATATTCTCATCCAAAATAAACTTTAAAATGTGGAAGCCAAGACTCGAACCCAAGTCAGTTGCATGAACACCCATTACCCTTCCCAGTAGAGCTATTACTCATTAGATGATTAAGTAGGTACATGTATTATATAGAACATAGCTGTGGCCCTTTTATTAGATTGGACCCTTTTGAGGTGGGGGCCCAGGGCGGACGCCCTGCCCGCCCCCCCTCAAACACGGCTCTGATATCAGGGGCCATGCAGATAATGCATATATCAGTCATCAACTTCTATTTAAATGTATTTCAACAAAAAAAAACTTGTATTCAAATGGACTAATTAATTTTTCAAATCAATCAATATTGTCTACTCGATTTAATATAAAGTCTAGAGATGTTTTAGATTTACCAATGTCTTGTTTAATATTTATCGGGAGTGCGTTCCAAGTAATTATATTGTGTGTTTGTTTGGATATATATATATATACGAGGGTGTAACCCGTGCCCGCCGGACACAAACAGTTTTATTAAATGCGTTCCATGAGATGCGCATGCTAAAATAGATTTAATCTAAGACATTAAGTCAACACGTCTGAAAACTGAATTTTAGTTTAACACAATTTGGTTTTTTAAATCCAAAAACAAACTCACAGAAATCCAGTAGCACAATATAAACTTTAATGAAATTTAAAATGAAAGCTACAATCTGAAAATAGTTTTAAACTAATACATTCAACATATAAATATCTTCCAAATTAGAATAGAGATCTAATCTATATCTCGTTTGTCGTTCCCACAACCCCAATGAGTACTTTTGCATAAAGTTGTTTCTTTCATAAATCCATTCAGTAATCACTCGAACAAACTATAAGTTGAGTTGATGAGTAAGAAAACCTAATCACAAATGCAAAAAATCATTAATCGATGACAGATGCAAGATTCAGTAAGTCAGAATTTGTTTGAATAAACCTTAAGCTTATGATTTTTTCGAACAAACTGTAAGCTTCGAGTTTGTTCTGACAAAACCTAATAATCATCAATTAACAGACCCCTAAGAAAGAACACGCAATATTTGACAAGTTTAACCTAATGAGCAAGATGCCATCAACAACGACAACAAATATTAAGCAAGACCAACAGTCATTAATAAAAAAACGAAGATTTTTTTGAGAACAATATTATGGACAACAATAAAGATTGTTTAAAGACCATCACTTAAAGATTATTCAGAATACCACTTTAATCGCAAATCTATATAAAATGGATTCAGTGATCAGTTTGTGCAAAAAAAAAAAAAAAATTAACCTTCGATAAAAGAGACAAATATGAGAGAAATGATTAGCATATTCTACACTTAAATCACATCGAATCAGTCACATAATAAAATCAGCAAGATGTAACTTAAATATATAAAGAGAGGGTATAAGCAATTAGAACGTAATCTTGAACTTTGCTAAATGTAAGTTTCACTATGTCAGACCATAAAAACTCTAAATTTGAATCATTCCAAAGGAAAAAAACAACAAATTATAAGCTTAGATCACACTAATTTCTTCAAAGAATAAAATCATCAAGATGCATGCTTCCATATGTAGATTTCTCCTATGTTTTACTGTACTCTAAGAGTGAAATGATAGTAAAACAACAAAATAATGAAGTGAAACACACCGAAGCCTAAGAGACCAAAAATCTAGTGAAAATGTAGAGTGACAGAAACAATAAAATCAACATATTGTATAGAATGACAAAATTTTTACCTGGGAGAGTTGTAATGGAGGAAGAAGTCGCACTGGACATTAACAAACAAAATGTTTCACCAAAACTGCAAAGAGAAAATGACAAAAGATTTTTAGCAAACCATATAGAGAGAATCAACAACATTATAGATTAGTTTGTTAGATAAATGTTATAAAACAAACAAAGAAAATAGGGAAAAAATGTGAAAACATAGACTGTATAGATCATTTCATACCTAAAATGATCAAAATTAGGAACTTAATTCCACTAATACCAATATTCCTTTAACAAATGAGCTTAATCATCAAATTAAACCTAATGGATCGGATTGAGAGCTTGGGATGAATCGTAAAAAACCCCACTAAAGAGTACAAAAAATAACTGAAATTATCACAAACATACATATAAACAAACAAAGGTCGGATAAACATGTGCTTTAGATGGTTCAGAGTTCAGATTAACATGCAAGTAGCGACAAAATAATCCTAAAAGCTAATAAGTTTGTATCTAAAAGGATCCAAAAGCTTACAAATCTGTGGGAATAAAGAGTATTTGTTTACTGATGAATTAACAAAGAGAACTTTAAGAATTAACTACTTCAACTATTATGAATTAACCAAGTTTGGTCGACCAAACTTCATTAACCAAGTCTCGACACTTGATCGTTTAGAGAAATTACTCGCTCATAATAGACTAATTTTACGAACAACACCTATTAAAGGTCGTTCAAAGATAGAAGAAACTGTAAGTTAAAAAAAACAGTTTAAGTTTGTGATATAAAAACACAAAATTACATTTTCGACACCTCATTAACGGTTGTAAAGAAGCAAACACAATCAATAACCAAAGCCGAAGAAGACGAAAATACTTAACTGTAGCATAAAAATTTGACCGGCGAGTCGACACCTATTGAAGATCGCCTAAAGTCAGAAGAAACAGTAAATTAACAAAAAAAAAAAAAACAACTTGAGCTTTAATATAATAACGAAGGGCATACACACATATAATAGTGAAGGACATATAATAAGCCAAAACATTTCAGTTATAATAAGGCAAAACATTTTAGCAACCAAAATTACATAGAGTTCGGATTAACATAGTGAGATAGACACTTCAAAATATCATCATTAAACACCAACCACAGAGTTTTATAGACATAATATCAACTAAACACTGACAAATGATAGAAAATGAAGTAGAAATACAGATGAAACAACTAAATATGAAATGAAAGATGACCTAAATCTCGAAAAAGAAAGAGATTATGTCTGGAAGTCCTAAATTAATTTTACGTGTGTGTGTGTGAAAAAGAAAGACGAACAGAGAGCAATAAAGAGAAAAAAACACCCGGAGGGTGGTGAGAGGAAGCATGACCTCAATCTTTTGCGTGAGTGCATGAGAGGGGAAGAAAGAGAAAGGGACTGAATAATCTAAGCCTCTAAAAGAAATTGAGACTTCTTAAATCTCAAATTCTTCTTCATTGATTGAAGAATTGACCAACTTCATATCAAATTGAAACAGAATATAAGGGGCATATAAGAAGAATTACTAACCTGTCTAAGAATTACTAACCTGTCCAGAATATATATATATATATATATATATATATATATATATATATAAAGATAGATTTGTGTGGTGAAATGTATCATTGAAGGTTATCATTTTTTCTTACAGTTTTAAAAAACCAAATACTAGACTCAATTTTACCACTAAAAATACATTAGACCAAATAATTTTGCAGAACTAACTAAACGGATAACGAAAAGAAATACTTTATGGATGAAGAAGGACATGTGTAGAGTACGAAAAGAAATTGTCTTCTATCAGATTGAGATGATAAACCTCTAAATGAATGAATCAAGTCATAATGATAATTAATGGTCTCTTTCTCTAGACTTTTATCTTCAATAACTCGAAAAACTTTCTCTATTTTCCTCCTTCATCTAAGCTTTAGATTAAACCATTAATTCAATATTTTGGAAGAAAATGAGGTGTTGTAACTCAACTTTCGATTATAGAGAAGGAGGTCAGGAAATTATGGGAGTCTAGACTCTTTAGACTACGTATGAAGGGTATTTTTGGCAATAAAATAACAATAAGGTGGTTTGAGCTGTATCTAACTATTGAGGGTCATTTGACTAAAAGTAGTGATGATTTGGGTCATTTGATGCAATTTCGCGAAAATAGAAATAATCATTGGAGAGAGGATGAAATTAAATAAAGAAATAAATTGTTAAATGTAATAAATGTATAGTTATAAAAGGGTAAAAATGAGAAGTTTCAAGAAAATTTTAGCTCCAAAACTAACAATAACTAATAAAAGGAGGTCGGTTTAGAATGGGGACAATTTTGAGGACCAATAGAGTAATTTGATCATGGTGTGGGGGGCATTTGGAAACTAACCCTAATATTCTTATTTGACCGTGTTAGAAGTTTTCTTTAATAATAATGTACTATTTTCTACAAGTTATTAAAAAAAGTCTGCAAATTTTTTTTTTTGAAATCAAAAGTCCGCAATTTTGAAAAGTAATAATTCAAACTTTTCACTCGTTTTCTCGTTTTCAAGCTTCCAACAAACTAATTTCTTTTCTGACTTTGCCATATTGGAGGTGCAAGTGTTGATTTCGGAAAATACTTGGATACCACACTTGATTAACAGGCCCACTTTGTTTATTATTATTATTATTATTATTATATTATTATTATTATTATTATTATTATTATTATTATTATTATTATTTACATATTTTATATTTAGTTAATTATTTTTTATTAGAATAAAAAAATCAATATTATTGACAGCAGCAAACCATGTCATTGCCAAAAAGATGGGACAATGAAACATGACAAATCCCATCATTAAGCAAACATATATACATATATATATCATATTTAAAAAAAAAAAGTATATTGTAGTTTATTTTCTCTATAAATAAAAGTATTGT
The DNA here is from genome assembly GCA_002897215.1 of Eschscholzia californica subsp. californica. Lineage (NCBI taxonomy): Eukaryota > Viridiplantae > Streptophyta > Magnoliopsida > Ranunculales > Papaveraceae > Eschscholzia > Eschscholzia californica. The sequence goes on along the minus strand of BEHA01050360.1, from coordinate 1,146 downwards.
CTCCTGATATATAAAATACATATATGTTGTTTTATGAACACTTTCAGCTTTGGAGTAAAAGTTATCGCTACAGCCTACAGTTTAAAAACGTTTTCAGAAGAATTGTAAATAAAAAATTATTTTTTTAAAACACTAATCTTACCTCAGATCTGTAACAAACGGATATGATTGTCTCTTTCTTAGAATACCCATAACTTGTAATTTGTAGTTCGATTCAGGTTATCCATTACTATAATTGATAACCGATAACCTAAGACATGAATTACGATGTATCAATAATAGTTAAATTGGAGTATTTTAAATTCGGATGATCATCAACAATTGGTTGTCCAATATATTGACATAAACTCCAAAATCCTTGAGATCATAGGTTCGATTCCAAGAGGAGGTGGTTTCCATGATTTATTGAACTTGGTATAAATAATGTTGTTGGGCTTTATGTCATAGTTTAGTTAGGCTATATGCCCGTTTTTTGTAAGAGTTTGAATTCGGTAGTTATCGTGCTTATCACATGATGTATCAATGAAACCCAAACCACCTATTTTTTTATTAGAATAAAAGAAACACTTGGATGATCTATGAAACCCAAACCACCTATTTTTTTTTTGAAAGCCCAAACCACCTACTTGGTATCCGAAGGCAATTTTAGTCTTTTTATTTTTTTGGTAATTTCAAAAGTAATATAAAATCTCAAAAGTAATATAAATTTCTTCCTCTTATTTGTGTTTTTCCCTTATGTAAATATTTCTATGTTATAACATGTTGGGACAACAATAGCAAGATAGATTTTTTTTTTTTTTTGATGAAGAATAGCAAGATAGATTGTTATTACAAAACTAGAATTATTTTTTAATTTTTACTTCATTTTCAACAATGACGCGATTTAATGATAAAGGAGTTATAAAATTTGCATTACCTATACGATCTAAGCATCTTATTCAAATAATGAATTTGTGTAGATAACACTTATTATTGTTATTTCATTATTGAATTGAAAACATTTTCCATAATTGGTGCAGTTCCCGCTACGTATCTATAACATATAAATTAAATTATCTAGGTCCAAATTAGTATAATTCCAATACATAAATCAATGAAGTTGCCACATAAGTATATCTAACTACTAAAACTATCGAATAATTGATG
>BEHA01050359.1:795351-811156 GCA_002897215.1 Eschscholzia californica subsp. californica | reverse complement strand
ACTCTATAATCTATATTCGGTTATAGAAACGTCTAAACAACTGTGGGACACCCTTATCAATAAGTACAAAACTGAAAAGGCGGGTGTCAAAAAGTTCATCGTAGGACGATTCTTGGACTACAAGATGACTGATTCAAAATCAGTTATGACCTAAGTCCAAGAACTGCAAAGTCTCTTACAGGAACTACAAGCAGAGAACATGATAAAGAATGAACCTTTCCAGGTCGGAGCTCTGATTGAAAAATTACCCACGGGGTGGAAAGACTTCAAAAATTATCTCCGCCACAAGAATAAGGATATGAGTCTTGAAGAACTCATCCTAAAGCTTCGAATCGAAGAGGACAGTCGCATTGCCGAGAAGAATTCTGAAAGACTCTCTAATGTGAACGTCGTAGAGACCGGTCCAAGTAAGAAGCGTAAGCATCCGTCTAAAGACGGAGGAAAGCCGAAGAAAAAGACCAGGTTCGGCCAATGTTACAACTGTGGCAAACGAAGCCATCTGGCTATGGATTGTCGTTCCAAAACTGGCAAACGACATAAGAAGGCGAATGACCAAGCCTCGCTGGTAGAAGACACCGAAACTCAGAATCTATGTGCTATGATTACTAAAGCCGAAGAGGTCTGTGAGAAACTTCAGAAATTGAACCTCTGTGCTGTGGTATCTGAAGTTAACCTGGTTAAACCAGAGAGAGTGGTGGGTCGACACCGGAGCAACTCGTCACATTTGTGGTGACAAAAGCCTTTTCTCTTCTTATAAAGAAGTAGTCGAAGAAACCCTGTTCATGGGAAACGACTCAACCACCCAAGTCGAAGGAAAAGGGAAGATTGTGCTGAAATTCTTCAGGAAAGGAAGTGACTTTGAATGATGTACTCCATGCTCCTAACATCCGAAAGAATCTGGTTTCTGGTTCTCTTCTAAGCAAGAATGGGTTCAAGCTAGTCTTTGAGTCAAATAACTTCGTCCTGTCTAAGAATGGGATGTATGTTGGGAAAGGCTACTTATGTGGGGGGTTATTTAAATTAAATGTAACCTCTTTAACGCCAAATGCGTCTATTATTAATAAAATTAATAATTCCGTTTATATTGCTGAGTCTTCCAATATTTGGCATGAAAGACTAGGACATGTGAATAACAAGTCATTAAAGAAATTAATGAACTTAGAGTTAATTCCGAAAGTCGAAATTGATTCAAAACGAACATGTCAAACATGTGTAGAATCAAAAAATGACTAAGACATCGTTCAAATCAATAGAACGAGACACAGAACCCCTAGACTTAATTCACAGTGATCTCTGTGACTTAAAGATGGTTCAAACCAAATGTGGTAAAAAGTACTTCATCACCTTTATCGATGACTCCACTCGGTTTTGTTATGTTTACTTACTAAGGAGTAAAGACGAAGCAATAGAAAAGTTCGATCTTTATAAAATCGAAATAGAAACTCAACTTAATAAAAAGATTAAAGCCTTGAGAAGCGATCGAGGTGGGGAGTATGAATCTCCTTTCGCCGAAATATGTGCGAAGAATGGCATAGTTCATCAAACGACGACTCCTTATACACCTCAACAAAATGGTGTAGCAGAGCGGAAAAACAGAACGTTAAAAGAAATGATGAACGCTTTCTTAATAAGTTCTGGTTTACCTCAAAACTCATGGGGGAGGCGATATTATCGGCTAATCACTTATTAAATAAGTTACCCCATAGGAAAACAGGTAAAATTCCATATGAACTATGGAAAGGAAGGATGTCATCATTTAAATACATGAAAGTGTGGGGGTGCCTAGCAAAGGTGTTAGTTCCTTCACCTAAACGGGTCAAGATTGAACCTAAAACTGCGGACTGTGTATACATAGGGCCCGCAATAAATAGTGGCGCCTATAGATTTCTAGTACACAAGTCTGAGATTGAAGACATACACGTAAATACCATTTTGGAATCAAGAGATGCTAAGTTCTTTGCACACATCTTTCCTTTCAAACAGAATTCATAAGTCATATCTGAAAGTAGAAAACGTGTAAGAGATGAGGAAGAGGAAAATCCAGAAACAGCTCAAGAAGATGATATGGAAATCGAGGAAACAACACTCGAACCTCAAAGAGGCAAAAGGACAAAGAAAGCTAAGACAATTGGTCCTGATTTTCTAACCTACATGGTAGAAAATGAACCTCAAACTTTCACAGAAGCAATGGCTACTCCAGAAGCACCATTCTGGAAAGAAGCTGTTAATAGTGAAATAGAACCCATAATGCAAAATCATACATGGGAGCTAGTAGACCTTCCACCGGGTTGCAAGCCTCTAGGCTGCAAATGGATTTTCAAAAGGAAATTGAAAACAGATGGATCTATAGACAAGTATAAAGCGAGACCTGTCGCAAAGGGATTCCGACAAAAAGAAGGGTTAGATTACTTCGACACCTATTCTCCAGTTAGTCGAATCACCTCAATAAGAGTGTTAGTAGCTATAGCATCCTTATATAATCTGGAAATTCATCAGATGGATGTAAAAACCGCTTTCTTAAACGGATAACTCGAAGAGGAGATTTATATGAACCAACCAGAAGGGTTCATAGCTCCGGGTCAAGAAAAGAAAGTGTGTAGGTTAGTGAAATCACTATATGGGCTAAAGCAAGCTCCAAAGCAGTTGCACTTAAAGTTTGATGACACATTATTATTAAACGGATTTAAGATCAACGAATGTGATAAATGTGTCTATACCAAGATCACTGCGAAAGGATGTGTTATTCTATGTTTGTATGTAGATGACATGCTAATTATGGGAAATAATTTAGATGTCATTAATACAACTAAAAAGATGCTTTCGAAAACTTTCGACATGAAAGATTTAGGGAAAGCGGAGGTCATTCTTGGAATTAAGGTTTCCAAGACTGTTGAAGGGATAAGTTTATCTCAGACGCATTACGTTGAGAAAATCTTAGAAAAATTCAGCAAAGATGACCTAAAAGTGGCGAATACTCCGATAGATCCAAGTATTCACTTAATGAAGAATACAGGGAATGCAGTAAGACAGTTAGAGTACTCCCGGATTGTTGGAAGTCTGATGTACCTAATGAACTGTACTCGACCAAACATAGCCTACTCAATCAGTAAGCTAAGTAGATTTACGAGTAAACCGAATAACACACATTGGAACGCCATAACGAGAGTGTTACGGTATCTAAGAAAGACGAAGGAGTACGGATTCCATTATACCACATATCCCGCAGTCTTAGAGGGATATGCAGATGCAAATTAGATATCAGATACCGACGACACTAAGTCAACCAGTGGATATGTGTTTACACTGGGAGGGGCTGCCATATCTTGGAAATCTTCGAAGCAAACGTGCATTTCTCGATCGACAATGAATTCAGAATTCATTGCTCTAGACAAAGCAGGGGAAGAAGCAGAATGGTTGCGACAATTCCTTGAAGATATTCCAATATGGCCAAAGCCGGTACCTGCAATCAACATACACTGCGATAACCAAGCAGCGATTGCACTAGCACAAAGCAACATGTACAACGGTAAGTCTCGACACATTCGTCGAAGACATAATATTGTTAAGCAACTTCTCTCTGAAGGGATCATAACTATAAATTATATAAGATCCAAAGATAACCTAGTGGATCCATTTACAAAAGGGTTATCTAGAGAGTTAGTAGTTGCATCATCAAGGGAATGGGGCTAACGCCTAAAGAAAATGAGTAAAGGCATGGTGAAACCCTACCTAGATGACTTGAGATCCCACGATCTAGGTTCAAAGGGCAACTGAAGCTATATCCTGACTCGACAGTAACACTGTAAGAGATTTTTATCTCTTACCCATTCCTAGGATGACAACAGTGTTGCCTGCAGTGAGAGGTTAAGCATTAAGCTTTTAATGAATCCGAAAACTTAGAACTGATTCTAACGTGAGGTATAGCAGGATACCTTATTACGCATAACCTATATGTGTGTGAATTGATGTCGGTTCCGTGGGAAGGTCGTCTAGGCCGACTTCTCTAAAGCACACATGAAATCGGGATTATTCAGGGCCGAAATGAACACAACCGAGAACCTAATTAAGTAAGGGATTAGGTGTGTGATAGCTATTTTGGATTACAATTCCCAGGACTCAGTTCAAGACGAAAAGTTCACTGCCGTCCTTGTAGACCTTGTAGTTATTCATTAGGAAAGGTTCAAAGTCGAAAGACTACCTTCTTCCGATGCAGCGAAGTTCCCCTTATGAGCTCTGTCAGTGTCAGTCTGTCAGTATAGTATGTCTGCATATATCTTAGCATAAAACCTCAAATTTTCATTCATGTGGGGGATTGTTGGAATCGGATCCGATTTTGGCTCGACCCGACTCCTTAAACTTAGAAACGGAATGCACCATTGTGTTCGTCTCGTCGAGCTCTTCAATTTAGAGCCAAGAATCACTCAAATCTGATTCCGGATGAATGAGAAATTCAAGGTTAAAGTTTGAACGAAGATCGGTTGAAATAGGGACTAAATCGTCAAAGAAGACAAGTCAGATTGGGGACCGTTCGAGCGAAGCGCGCACGTCCTAATCTGGACGGATGGCGTTCAATGCGCGGGATTTTACAAGATCTAACGGTCGCGCAAATGAGAGGGCGGGATAGCTTCGGGCCGAGCGCAGAAGCGTTGGATTCTCGCGGATCCAACGGTCCGCGCTAATCCCGTGTCGGGCATGGCTCGGGATCCCACCAGATCATCATCTAACGGCTGAGTTTCTTCTCTGTTGGGCAAACTCTCGGGCACGCGCATTCCCATCTAACAGATGGCGTTTGCTCTGCGATTTCTAGCCTAATCTGATGGCCCAGGATGCACCGACTCGAAATATTCAGTTGAGCCTTTGGTTCCGAACAGTTATGTCTTTTGAACCCAAAAGGCAAATGGACCTATTCAATTCCTATATAAACCCACCAAACCCACTTCATTTTTCATCAATTCAATTCATTCTCTTCTTCTCTTCCCTTCTAACAATTAAAGGTTCTGGTTTGCCTAAAATATCTGATTCGGAAGTATTTCTAGAGGTTCTGGTTTGCCTAGAATATCTAGAAAAAGGAAGAAAGAAGTTTCGAGTGAAGTTTGAATTTGCGAAGCGTCTAGAAGATCATCCGCATTAGTCCAAGAGCTCATAATACTTACAAAGGTTCGTCCGCTTTCAGAATATAGAAGTACCATCTTAAAATTCCGAAAGGAAAGTCCTTGTATCAATAAGAAGGAATATTGATAAATTATTATTCTTTAATAGTCTATCTCTCTATTAGTTAGAGAAAGGTAACTCTCAAACTCTGTCTAAATTAAGCCAAGACAGCGAGAAATCGACTTATCGATTGATAACCAGAGGAACAACAGTTTTTTCTCTTCTCTTTGTGTTTCTTTTGATTGGTTTTTGTATTTCAGGTAAGTAGTAATTCCTCTTCTTTGTGGAAATGATTATTTAGCATTTACTATTTCTTTTTAGAAAAATAACATGTATTTGTGTCTCGAACCCAAGAGTACGGGGATGCCAACTTCATAACCACTCCAGCTAAAATTTGTTGGCTAACATTTGCTGATTTTCTTTTGCGATGGCAGCACTTATACTACAAATAGATTTAACTTTACCATTACACGAGTGATGTAGATTAGCACAAAGAATGCATGATGCGTTAAAGAGGGCAATGCCTAATCTAGTTTGCATACCGTCTAAACCATTTTTTTTTCAAGTAATATGTATGTCTGTCTTGTGTCTCGAACCCGAAACCTAGAGGATAAAAACCAACGTCATAATTGTTCCGGCCATGGGTTTTTGACATCTAAACGATCTTTTGGCTAAAACTTTATCACCTACTAAATTTGTTTTAATCAAGACAAATGGACACGTATCAACTACATTATGTACGATCACTTTAGTTGAATGGACGCATGTATGTTTTGTTGTTTTTACATGATTTTAGCATTTCAATAACTGTGCCAAGTGTTAGAATAATATATGTAATAGTGAGGGGTTGTTTAGTAATTTGCCCTTTAAGGGCCTTTTAGTCTTTTATCACTAGTATATATTTGTTAAGTTGTAAACCTAATTTAATTGATTTGAGATTCATAGCCTCCACAATGTTTCTCCTCTTCCTTCTTCTCTATGATTATTGTTATTGGTTTTCACATGGTATCAGAGCATGGTTCATGAAGTTTTTCTATGGTTTGAGTTAGAAGAGGGGACCAGATGAAGGTGGTTTTGTTTTGTTTTTGATATTGGTAGTTTTGCTAGTAGGATTTGTTGGTAGCTTTTTGAAAATTTTAATTTGGGTCTTGAAGAGTTAGATTTGTTGGTAGCTTTAAAAAAATTTTGATGGGAAGTTTGAAAAGATGGTTTGAGGGATGTCTGACTCTTTTCTTGGGCGGCATTATAGGTTAGTTGGTCTGGTTGGTTCTAAAGGGGGTCAAGTTTCCTTTAGTAGTTTTAGAAATTGCATAAGGTGGTACAAGTAGAATAAGGTTTGGTTGGGATGGTGAAGTGGCGGTTTTGTGGGATTTGAGAAAGTGGTTTAGGCGTTTTTGATTTTGGGTTGGATGGATTTGATTTCGTGGGTTAAAGGAAGAGGTGGCTTTGACGAGTTGGATAGATGGTTTTAGTTTGGGCATTAAAGGTGGTTTAGAGAAGAAGGTGAATTTGTGGTTTTACAGTTTGGACCTTTGGTAGTTTTTTGTTTAAAAGGTGGTTTATGAAGGGACTTAAAGAAAGTGGGTCTGTTAGGTGGTTTGTTGGATTTAGGAAGCGGTTTTCTTTTGAGCTGTTTGTGTATTAGAAAAGACTTAGATTGGTTGTTATTTGATGGGTGGATTTGGTTGAAATTAAGAGGTCGTTTAGTGATTTGAAAGTGGTTTTTGAAAAACCGGGAAGAAGAGGTTTTGATGGTGGTTTGAGCAGCAATGTTTTGTGATTTGAAAGTGGTTTTTGACAAACCAGGAAGAAGAGGTTTTGATGGTGGTTTGAGCAGTAGGGTTCGATTGGCTTTGGGAGTTCGTGCTGAGAAATTCATTTTCTTTAAGGGATCGTTTGGCTTTCGCGAGAAAATCATTTTCTTCGAGGGACCGTTTGGCTGCTGCAGGAAAATTATTTTTCGTTGCAGATCTGGTATTGTTACTTCGCGCTTCCTCTTCATACTTCTTTAGCTAGTCTAGTTGGATTTGTTTTGATTTTTGGGGGTACAAAAAAAAAGTGGTTTAATTTGGTTATTAGTTTGGAATGGTATTGGATGGCAGATTTGATTTGATTGGTAGTTTTGAATGACATTGAATGGTAGTATTGAATGGTTTAGGAGGTATTGGATGATAGTTTTGGTTGGGATTTGATTTGAGTGGTTTTAGATAAGGTTGTTTTAGAATTTGGAGGAGGTGGTGTTATTGAAAATTTGAAAGTGGTTTTGGATTTGTTATTGAACTTGTTGGCAGTATTGCATTTGAATGTTGGCAATATTGCATTTGAATCTTCTTCTTCTTTGGGCAATATTGCATTTGAATCTTCTTCCTCCTCTTTGGGCAGTATTGCATTTGAATCCTCTTCCTCCTCTTTTGGGCAATATTGCATTTGCATCTTCTTCCTCCTTTGGGCAATATTGCATTTGCATCTTCTTCCTTCTCTTTTGGGCAATATTGCATTTGCAAATTCTTCCCCCTTTTGGCAATATTGCATTTGCATCTTCTTCTCCGTCTGCAGTTTGGCAGTAATTTGCAGTATTGAATTTTGGTTCGTAGTATCCGATTTTGGTTTAGCAGTTTTGGGGATTTTGGTTTGCAGTATCGGATATTGGATTTTGTTGGGCAATATTGGACTTTGGTTGGCAGTATCGGATATTGGATTTTGGTTTAGCAGTTTTGCAGTAATTTGCAGTAATTTGCAGTATTTGGTTTAGCAGTCACTCGGTTCCACGCTTTCGTTGCTTAGTTAGCAAACTCTCGATACTTTTCAAAATCGCATCGTGAATTTGAAGGAGGGTGTTAGAATAATATATGTAATAGTTAGGGGTTGTTTAGTAATTTGCCCTTTAAAGGCCTTTTAGTCTTTTATCACTAGTATATATTTGTTAAGTTGTAAACCTAATTTAATTGATTTGAGATTCATAACCTCCACAATGTTTCTCCTCTTCCTTCTTCTCTATGATTATTGTTATTGGTTTTCACACCAAGACCCACCCGGTTTAATGAAAGAGTAAAAGAAATAGAAGATGGAGAAATATGTAGTTTGTAGTTACCAAACATTATTTTCTTGCGTTTCAATATGATCTTTCAACTAAAATTTAAAGACAAATACTTTCTTTGTTGAAATAGGAGTAATGGAAGCACAGGCACAACAATGTGACTTGGAGCTACATGTTGAAGGGCGCGTATTATGCTCAAAGTGTTTAGATGAATGCAAGAAAACTTTTGGGGAGTCGACTATAGTCTCTGCCGACTGTGATGGGATGCCCGATGATATCCCAGCTGACTTTTGTAATTGTTGCACTGCTTGATTAATTTTTTTCTCTACAGGACCACCCACCCAGCGCCACCGAAATAATATAAAAAATAAAATTGATACAGCTCCGGGTTAAGCATAATGTGACCATTTCCTTTGTTATTATGTAATTTGTTTTTTTGAATAAAGTGGGCTAACAATAAGACCCATGGTCTTGAGCACTTTATGCATGTTTTTCTTTTTCACGTGTTTGTCACCTATGTTATTGATCTCTTACTGAATGAATATATGTATGTCGGGTGGTTTTTGTTTTAGACTTGATGCTTCTTTAGTTTGAAATTTTAGTTACCATTAGACAGGTCGTGGAGAAGGACATCGGCGGACATCAATAAACAATTTGTTTGGTAGACATTTCAGGATATTTAGCCCATAGACAAAATGTCGTTATAACCGTTTCAAGAAATTTTGTCTGTAAACAAAATGTGTCGTAGGCACTAACTCATGACATTACAAACTCTTTGGTTCAAGAGACACTAACTCATGACATTACAAACTCTTTGGTTCATAAGTTGTGGGGTTCCTCAAACTGTAGCTGGATTCTGTTAGAGTATAAGGATCGAGATGATGAATCAAGATGAATCGAGATCCGAAGATATCCAAGATCAACCGTCCAAGATATATGAAGATGAGACGGATCGACATCAAGAGATCCGACGATCAAGATGAGTCCAAGATATTGGAAGATATGAAAGATATCGAAGATATATTTAGGATATCTCTTGTAACTATTTAATAGTAATATTGAGTAGAGATTATATTGTTTCCTAGTTTAGTTAGGAGAAACTAGGAAACCCTAAACCCTATAAATAAGAGATGGGTCCTAGGAGTTTAAGCATTCGATTAATATTCGATTACTAATCAATCATTGTAACGAATCTCCACAATTGTGGATAATAAAGTATGTAGCCGTTCTGGCTTTCTCCGAGGATGTAGGTCGTGATCCTCCGACCGAACCTCGTTAAATATTGTGTTCTTTATTTTAGTTTATGTCTTATAATCTATCAACTAACATAAACTTTCACAGATTCATTTACCACCCGAGGGTGTTCTGGGGGTATATTTTTGGTGTGGAAGGAAAGTACAATTTCAATTGATGATAGTTTGCTTGGCGCTTATTCTATATCCGTTGTAGGGCATGTAATAGGTCGAGATCAAAAGTGGCTTTTGACAGCAGTTTACGGTTCGCCAGACGAAGCCAATAAGAGATTCTTATGGGATGAATTAGATAACGTGAGAGCTCTCTGGGATTATCCTTGGTGCATAGGTGGTGATTTAAATGCCATTAAAACTCCATCCGAAAGAAACAAGAGATGCAGAAGACACATTAATATGTCCAGGTTTAACAATTTTGTGGATAGACGGGAGCTGATAGACCCCCTCCCCCCCCCCCCCCCNNCCCCCCCCCCTTTAGTTGGGGGGAGATTCACATTGACTAATGGACAAGGTGCTCCTTTACTTTCAAGACTTGACAGATTTTTGTATTATAAGGATTGGTGTGACGAGAGAGTCGAAGTGAAACAACAAATTATGATCCGTACAGGCTCCGATCACGCCCCTATTACCTTGGAATTTGGAACTGCAGTAACAGGTAAGCCTCCCTTTCGGTTTCAAAATTATTGGATTGAGCATCCATCTTTCAAAGAAGTGATAGCATTTTGGTGGTCAAGAATTGATGTTACAGGGTGGCCTAGTTATATTTTTGCTAAGAAACTTCAAGTTATTAAAGGCATAATATCAGAATGGAGTAAATCAACATTCAAAGAGCAAGAAACAAGACTTAAAACTGTTGAAGAACTGATTATGAATCTTGATAAATTAGAGGAAACTAACCCTTTACAAGAGAATGAATTCCAACACAGAATTACGTTGAGAACCGAACACGAAATGATCTCGTCTAACATTGAAACTAAGTGGTTGCAACGTAGTAAAACCAAATGGACTAAAGATGGAGAAAAGAATACAAAGTTTTATCATCAGGTTGCAAACACTCGATATACTAATAACAAGATTCAGAAATTGCTTCGAGACGACGAGGAAATTACTAGCAAAGAGGAAATTCGGGCTGAAACAGTGGCTTTTTATGAGAGATTGTACATTGAAGAAGAAGAATGGAGACCTGGCATAGATAATATGGACTTTGGTTCAATTTCGATCATTGATAAAGAAAATCTAGAAAAGCCAATTACAGAAGGAGAAGTACTTCATGCGTTGGCCATATGTGGCAATAATAAATCTCCAGGCCCAGATGGAATGACAACGGAATTCCTATCATCGTGTTGGTCAATCATAAAGGATGATTTTATGAAATTTGTTCACGGGTTTTGTTCAGAAGGAAAACTAAACTGGAGATTAAACTGCAACTTCCTTGCACTTATACCTAAGATAGTTGGTGCTACAGAGTTGAAGAATTTCAGGCCCATTAGCCTAACTGGTTGTGTTTACATGATATTTTCCAAGATTTTGGCAGCAAGAATAAAACCAATAATGTACAAGTTAGTTTCTTTCAATCAAGGTGCTTACATTGAAGGTCGTCAAATCCTTGATAATGTTCTTATAGCGAGAGAATGTATAGATTCGAGAATTCGCTCTAATATGTCGGACTTCATTTGTAAAATTGACATGGAGAAAGCTTTTGATCACGTCAACTGGAACGTTGTCAACAAGTTGTTGGTTAAAATGGGGTTTGGTTGGCGCTGACGCAGATGGCTAAAATGGTGTGTATCTTCTCCAAGATTTTCAGTACTGGTTAATGGAAAGGCTTCTGGTTTCTTCAAAAGTTCTAGGGGTCTTCGTCAAGCTGACTCCCTCTCTCCATACATATTTATTCTTGTGGTAGAAATTTTATCAAAATTACTTGATACAGCCAGACAAAATGGGGAGATCAAAGACTTCCAAGTTGATGTTAGCGATCTTCAAATCACTCACCTTCAATTTGCGGACGATACTATTTTATTTCTCGATGCGGATCAGATCCAAATAAGCAAATTAAAAGATATTTTGGTCTATTTCGAAGCTATCACAGGTTTGAGGATTAATCTTTCAAAAAGTTCTTTGATCCCTATTGGTGATACGAGTAATATTGTTGAATGTGCTAATCTTTTAGGTTGTGGTATTGGTTCGCTGCCGTTGTCTTATTTGGGCATCCCTCTTGGTTCTAAGATCAAGAACATCGACATTTGGGATACCATTATAGAAAAGATGGAAAAAAAATGGCTCCTTGGAAAAAAAAATTATCTCAAAGGATGGAAGGTTGATTTCGATAAAATCCACTCTTAATAATATATCCACTTACCTTCTCTCTATATTGTTGCCTCCTTGTTCAGTAATTCTTAAGATGGAGAAAATCATTAATAAGTTCTCGTGGGGAGATAGCAACTCAAAGAAAAAGATGCATTGGGTTGGTTGGGATAAAGTTTGCAAAAAGAAAAAGTTTGGTGGTTTGGGTATTAGAAAGATTTAGAATACTAGCACGACTTTATTAGGGAAGTGGGTTTGGAGATATGGTGAGGAAAAGGATAGCATGTGGAGAAAGGTTATTCAAACAAAATATGGTGGACAAGATCATGCTTGGTTTCCTAATCTAATTGGTTTATCTCACGGTGTAGGTAGTTGGAAGAGCATTTCACAGAATTTGAATATGGTGGCAGCTCACACGTGAATTGAAATTCACAATGGAAAATCAGTCAGATTTTGGGAGGATCAATGGATAGATAATGAAACTCTAAAGAACAAGTTTCCCGCTCTATGGAGAAAATCAAATAAAAAGAATTGTTGTTTAGCGGATTGTATTCTAGGTGTTGGTAGTCTCAAGGCATGGAACCTGGGACTAAGGAGCACATCTAAAGACTCGACTTTGGAAGACATTGCTAGCTTTCTCAAGTACATTGGAGAACCTCCAACTCTCAATCAAGAGCCGGATAATAGGAAATGGAAATCGTCCAATGATGGAATTTTTAGTGTAAAATCCTTGTATGACATTGCTTCCAATCAAGATCATAGTCCAGCCCAATTTTCGGTGAAGAAAGTTTTGATGGAAAAGGTACCCACTAAGGTCTCCGTCCTTTTATGGGCTTGTATCCTCAATCCAGCCCCCACTATGGACATGCTTCAAAGGAGGGGCTTTCAATACCCAAACATGTGCCTATTATGCAGATCGGCTGAAACCATATGGAGATACTTCCTCCCGGTGATCGATTGTCCGTCTCCAATGCCATCCACTTTGGATACTTTCTTCAAGTTTTGGAAGTTTGAGAAGTCAGATACGATGAAAGGATTCCTTCAGCAGATTACTCCCTTTGCCATTTGGTGGTGTATATGGTTAGAGAGGAATAATCGTGTTTTCCGTGATGTCGCCAACTCCACTGATAGAGTTATTATGTCGATCAAGACCACTATTTTCAACTGGAGCTTGTCGACTAGGTACTTTGAGAATTTATCTGTGGGTTTTTTGTTAAATTCTTGGGAGACTATAGTTTCTAATATGCAAAGTCTCCCAATCTCCGTTGCTTTTGTAGTTCTTTTTTCGTGCTTCCTAAGCACTCGGTTAATATATTATCCTTCTTCAAAAAAAAATGTGTCGTAGACATTTTAAGACATGAATTGTTGGTCGCCATAAATCACTGATCTGAAGCTACAAAAATCAATCTGAAGCTTCAAGATTTCATGATTTGAAACAAAAAACATTAGCAATCTAAACACTAACTATTGAAGTTTCTCGTTTTGCAAGTAGCCTTTTTAATGAAGTTTTATAAGCTTTAAGAGAAAACAAAAAATCGGAAAAACTTATAAAAGAAGAGTGGATAAATCCATTAATGAAGCTTCAAACTTGCCAAGAAATGTGGATTTCTAGGGAGAGTCTCCTTTGCCAATCTAGTATAAGGGAGAACATGGGTGAAAAGCTTGGGCTTTCAAATGAACACTACTCAAATCTAGTTTGGAAGAAAAATAGAGTAAAACTCTTTTTTTCAAATAGGTTAAAATGGTAAAAGGATTTCCTCTAAGTTTCTTTTTAAGATTGGGCTTGAACCAGTATTTGAGTTTTATTTTGACCGCATTCTCATCAACTTTACAATATATATATATATATAACAGAAGGGAAAAACGTTGACTGAGACAAACATCCTCGATATTGTCTAGATGTCCTTCTCAAACGTTAAAATGTAGTCATTCTTAGAAATAAAATAACTTATTTAAACAAAATAACTATATCCTTCCTAGAAATAAAATAAGTAATTTAAGAAAAAAAAAATTGCAAGAGTTAAAAAAAATTGAAATCTCTCTCTCTCTCAATAAAATAACTAGTTTAAGAAAAAGAGAAACAAAAAAAATTGCAAGGGTTAAAAAAGGAAATTGAAATCTCTCTCTCTCAATAAAATAATTAATTTAAGAAAAATGAAACAAAAAAAAATGAACAATAAGCAGAATATCAAAAAGTTAGGGTATCTAAAATATAGCAATAGTAGAAATGGAAAGTCGGGCTGCATTATAGGGGAGAGCGTCGAGAGCAATATTATGGCGGCGCCTATAGAAGCACCGGGTTAAAATTCCGTCAAATTTGATTAGTACAACTATTTGTGCCCTAGGGCACGGGATATACCCTTAGTATATACTAAGTATTCAATGCGCCCGTAAGGCGAGGTAGATCCTTTTTGGCTACCGCCTACTAACAATGTAGTTTGACATTGCATCTGTCGTGGTCGGTTCCTAGCATGACCCAGACCCTGTGCCCGTCAACCTATTTTGACCTGGACACTTGGCCCGCCCTGTGCTATCTTTGTCCGGCACTTAGCCAGACCCTTCTGGGCACTACTAGGCGGATCAAATCCAACCTCTTTCATCCCATTCCCTCTAGTCATATCTTCCGATCGAATTCACACTTTGGCGTAATCGTTGTAAGATCCGGTAGTCATTTGTCGCGAATTATCCAAGTGACTCGTCGATCGTAGTTCGTTTCTAGCTAAATGTTACGATCACTAAAACGACCGGACTTGATGATCTTCTTCATCGTTTGTCTTATCCGACAAATTGAACGTATTTTCATCTTGATAGGACATCTCCTTCACGGAAGTGCAAGGATATGATGAAGCATAAGCGGGCCTACGAAACTCGACTTACCGATGTCAAGAACACGGTGGCAGCATAGTTCATAGAGTCTGCAGAGTTTGATGCATCCTGCTATAGAAAGCAAATTGAAACTACTAGGATGGTCATGACTGCACTCATCTCTATTACCTAGACCACCGAGTGCTACTAAGCTCTATCCCCGTCGACATTGATGTTGCGACATCTTACGCAAACCAATTGACAGTCGTGGAAGGTGGGGCTTAAGGCGATCAAGTTGAATGAAGCAAGGGCAAAGCTGATGGAGCTGGTAAAAATGGTGAGGATGGTGATGGTCATGACGAAGACGGGGTTAAGAACCCTTAGGCCATGTGGTAATGATTTAGTTTAATATTTACGGACGAAAACAGCCTAAATAAAATATTAGAATGACTAAAAAGATATTTAGAACCTAAGATTTCAGCCACCACCATAACAATTTTTTTTCCTTTCACACACACACTGTCTTTTATTTTTTTCTTCTCTTGTTTTTTGTTCTTTCAAATCGGTTTCTTAAAGTTTAAAAAGAAAAAAATTTACAGATACCTTTATCTATTTTAAATAAATATTTAAATACAACTTAATTTGCGTATCATTTAACTATTTCACATCTACAAATTTCAATAAATAATACTGATTAAAATATGTAAAACAAAGTTTACCTATAATTATGTCGTTTAAGTAAAATAAGATATAACAGAACTTTTATAAAAGTTTACATTCCTATTCCTATACGAACCAAACACAAGGTAGGAATCTATCAGGAATAGAATTCCTATTCCTGGTCAAAGTCAAACATCAAACTAAATTAATCTGACTCCCAAGAATCATTTATGGGAATGCAATTGGATTTTTGAGCCAGGGGTCCAAAAAGTGGGGGGTAAACCCAAAAAAAATCCACTCTTGCCCAAAAATTAGTTGCAGGTCCAAATGTCAGTTTTTTTTTTTTATTCCCCTCTTGCCCTTGGACGGGACATGCTGACGTTTTCTTGAAAAAAAAAAATGTCTGGTAAATAAAATAATTTACCAGTACACGAAAAATTCAAAGTTTCAAAATTTTTTGAAAATTTGGAATTTTCAAACGAAATTTCAAATTCCCGCCCAGCAATCCATCTCTTCCCGGTAAATAAAATAATTTCCCGTACACAAAAAAATTTCAATTTTCAATTTTTTTTGAAATTTTCAAACGAAATCTTTTTTT
>BEHA01050359.1:771371-784125 GCA_002897215.1 Eschscholzia californica subsp. californica | reverse complement strand
AGAAAGGCTCAGAATCTCACATGGGTTAAGTCTCCACTAATGATCGATTAAGTTCTCTTAGAAAAGTCAACTCTTCACCTATCTAATACTCACATGGCTAGTGCACAGACAACTTCAAGACTCGAAATTCATGGGAAAACCTTTAGCAAAAGCATAGTACAACCAACTAGACTCTATAACTATTAACAAGCAAAAACAACTAGACTCACGTTTCTAATCCAAAAATTAAAAATTTTGAACCCTTTTGAATTTTTGAAATAAGGACTAAAAATTCAATCCCCCATCCCCAAACTTAAACCGAACATTGTCCTCAATGTTCTGAAGACTATGTAAAATAACAGGATTAGGGAAAGATGTTACCAGATTCAGAAGTCCTATGCATGGGTTGCCTCCCAGAAAGTGCTAAGTTTAACGTCTTCAGCCAGACGATATAGATGAGTCAACAAACCTTAAAAACAGCTCCATAAACCAATAGGCGAAACATCTGTGGATCTAGAAAACACACGAAGCGTTTAGTGAAGGATAGTCTCACATTTGTGTAAATATGTTGTAGTACCCGTGAGACTATCGTGATCGGGTAAGAATCCCCAAACTTAGACGACAATAAAGTCGTTAAGTTTGCCATGGACCAGCAAGAGTATAGTCCTGGTAGAAAGGATCTAGGTAGGGATGAGAAACCAAGTGAGGTATTGCACAATCTGTTAAACATGCTCCCGAGGGATACGACATAAGAGGGTCTAGAGGACTATCAAAGACACCCAGAGTTAAACAAGAGGTTTCTAAAACAGGTACACGGAGTTCTTCCAAAGGAATCACTCGGTTACCAGATTCAAGCTCTACCAAATTTGGTTCAGATAAACCCTCTATAATTTGTTGAATGATGATGTCATTAGTGTCCTTAAAGAACTCCAGGTCCTTGACTAAGTCAAGTGAGTCATCATTCTCATTTACTAGATTGAGCAGCGAAGATTCATCATCATCTTTTATGGTGGGTCCATAGCTCAGTGGTAGAGCATTTGACTCATATGATGGAAGTGGTGACTCTAAGGTTGGCAAAATAATCGGCTCAGACACTAACAAGGAAGTAGACTCTGACATGTTCTTTATCTCATTAATACTACCTTCCTCATCTAAGCATAAAAGTGCCAATAGAGTTTCTAAAGGATCTCTCGACTGAGTTGTTGGTAATGCATCTTGAACTAATAATTCTACCAAGTTCAACCCACTGAACTCATCTATGTCATCAGGGTGAAGTCCCATGTTAAAAATATTCATCTCCACCGTCATATTTTCAAATGACAATCTCAAAAGACCACTTCTACAGTATATGACAGCATCTGATGTAGCTAAAAATGGTCGACCCAAAATGAAAGGAATTTGACTCTGGGTATCATGAATTGGTTCAGTATCTAAGATGATGAAATCTACAGGAAAGATAAACTCACCAACTTTTATCAAAACATCCTCTACTATGCCACGTGGTCGTCTGACAGACCGATCTGCCAACTGAAGGACTACAGAAGTGGGTTTTATTTCTCCCAAACCTAATTGTAAGTACACCGAGTAAGGAAGAAGGTTGACACTGGCACCTAGATCTAACAAAGCTCGTTCAATCTTATGGTTCCCTATAGTGCAAGGTAATGTAGGGCTTCCTGGATCTTTGTACTTAGGTGGGAGGTTTTGCTGGATAATAGAACTCACTTGTTGAGTCAAAAAGACCTTTTTATGCACATTCATCTTACGCTTTCTAGTACATAGGTCCTTAAGGAACTTAGCGTAAGCTGGGATCTGTTTAATTGCATCTAGTAATGGAATGTTAATGTTGACTTGTTTAAATATTTCCATTATCTCCTCATACTGAGACTTTTTCTTTGGCTCTATGAGACGTTGAGGATATGAAGCTCTAGGAATGTAAGGCTCAGACACTACAGGTGGTTCTTCAGACTCAGGAGCCTTCTCAGGCTCATCATTAAGGGCTTTATTTGATGAAGACAAAGGGATACACTCAGACTCATTTTCCTGGGGAACACTTATCTTATTATCCACGACTCTTCCACTCCTTAGAGTGGATATAGCATTGGCTTGGTCAGTTGGCCGTCTATCTTGTATGGCCTTAGGGTTTTGTTCAGGTTGACTCGGAAACTTACCATTTTCTCTTTGATTTAGGGCCTCAGCAAGTTGGCCCACTTGAGTTTGTAAACTAGTCAAGGATTGGGTGGTAACTTGCATAAACTGTTGGGTAGTTTCCTTAAACTCTATATGGCTCTTAGCTAACATTTTTATAGTATCCTCTAATAACCCCTTACTTTCAGAAGAATTTTGGGTGCTCGTTTGGGTAGGAGGATTCCTAGGATGGCTAAAACCTGAAGGGTTGGTAAAATTATTAAACTGACCCTGAGGTTGACCTTGAGACCATGAAAAGTTTGGATGATTTCTCCAACCTGGATTGTATGAGTTAGAGAAAGGATCATACTTCTGATGATTATCATGCCTAGAATTTTGGTAGATAGCATGAGCTTGTGCTCTTTCATCTGAACCGAAGGATAAGGGACATTTGTTCCTTGTATGATTGAGATCTCCATAGACTGAACACGGATAAGAGATGGGTTCATTTCCGACACTCATGACCCGAGTGGGATCCTCCATGAAGGTTTTAGGCTGACACATTTCTAGGGCTTCTATCCTTTTAGTTATGGCGGCAAGTTTGTTTTCCGAATAATTTACTCTATAAATGCCACCTCTGTTCGGAGTAGGATTAGCCCTTGTAAGGGGTCCTCTGGAAGTTTCCCATTGCTGGGATTTCTCAGCCAAATCTTCTAAAAATGCCATGCAATCATCGACGGGTTTAGAAGTAAAACCGCCACCACAGAATGACTCTACCATGGATGTAGTGGGATAGTCTAGTCCGTCATAGAGAATCTGGACTAGTCTCATTTTCTCTAAACCATGGTGTGGACACTGCAATACAAGTTCTTTAAATCTCTCAAGATACTTGTAGAGAGACTCTCCTTCTTGTTGTACAAAACTATTAAGACTTTGCCTTAAAGAGGTAGTTTTGTGTTTCAGGAAGAATTTCAGAAGGAACGAACTGCTCAATTCTTCCCATGTAGTAATGGAATGGGGTTGTAAGGCATACAACCAAGATTTTGCTTTCTCTTTCAAAGAGAAAGGGAACAACCTAAGTCTCAATATTTCATCAGGCATATTGGGGAATTTCATAGTCCCACAAATCTCTTCAAAATCCCTAACATGGTAGTAGGGATTCTCGTTCTCATCCCCACGGAAAACAGGGAGCATTTGGATAATGCTTGGTTTTAACTCGAAGTGAGTTGTGATGTGGGGTAACTAGATGCATGATGGCTGACATGTTCTAGTAGGATTCATGTAATCCCTGAGTGTCATAGGTGGATTTCCACCCCTGGCTTGGTTCAAATTTTCACCCATAGTGTCACTCAAAGAGAGATTCGCTAAAAGATTACTTAAATGTGTTTTTCTACTAATGAAACGACCTCTCTTATCACGATATCTATCGGGCATACACTAGAGCCCAATGACCAAGGATATTTTCAACAAATTAACTTTTTTTTTTTTCGAACCAAAGAATCACTACGAAGAACCTATAGGAAAGCAAACACAATCAGGCTGACTCCACCAAGCAACCTAGACAAAATCTAGCAATGAGTGGGTTTGTCAGATTCACCTAAAAAGCTAGACAGCTCCTACTTCGCCACAACACTTGAACTTTGACTGTTATAAAGGTTACTCGATCAGAGTAGTCAGTAAACAATTCTCCAGGAAGACAACCAACGATGAACGTTGTGACAGCCGTCTTTCTTCGGCAAACGTTTTCTCTTCTCGAGGCGGCCTTTTTGACAAGAATTGTTTACAAACTTTCCTCTGAGAAGGCCTAGATAAAAGTCAATTTCCCGAGTTGTTTTTGAAGGGTCCTATGAGCTCGATACCTTAGGGGCTGATGTCTAAATAATATTTTAGCTTTTTAAGTAAGGTTTGGGTTCGTGAATGTTGTTACCTATGTGGGCAAGAGAACGGTGATGAAATCCGTTTCTTATCTTGTAACTGGGTTAGTGCCCTTACTAGAATGATTACACTAACAGTTCGATCAAAGCAATTAGGCACACGAATTCACACCAATACCCACTGACAGGAGATTCGTGGGTGTTCAAGAAATTTACCTCCCGTTCAAGACGGGCGATGACCTTTGTAGATGACTCGCGAGTGTTCCGACCCGAGGCTTCGTTTTGGTTTTCGGTTACAATTTAATTAAGCCCTCCAATTTAGGGGCAAAACTTTATAACAAAAATAAAAATAGAAAGTCTAAAAGACTCTTATCTCACCAAAAAAAATCTAAAATAAAAAAAAAATCTTTGTCTTCTTGATTTCCTCCTCCTTGTTTGCTCCTTTTCTTTAGCTTCTTTTGTGAACTACACACCAAAAACAAGAAAAGCAAGTTAAAGTGATCCAAAAAGACAAACAAAATAAAAATAAGAAAATAAATTTGAAATCCTAAAACTAACTAATCCAAGATCAAAACAAATTTCTTAACTTATCCCCGGCAGCGGCGCCAAAAACTTGATGCGTATTTAAACTAACCTAAATAATAGGCTAAAATAAATCCGTACTTTCTAATAAAATCCGCAAGTGCACGGGTCTATGTAGTGTAGACCTAGCAAGTACGGGTCGATCCCACGAAGACAAGTTGAAACTATATTTTAATCCTAAACTAGTGAATAAGAAACTTCGAGATTCGTTTTTGATGAAAAAATAAAATAATAAAGTGAGACTAATATTTCAATAGGAAAGAGACTAATATGAGAAAAAAAAATGCTAGAGTTTAGAATCCACCACGAACACTCATAAAAAGATATTTAACCATTAATATTTCTCTATCTACAACTCAATAATTGGGATACCGCTTGCATCCAAATATCGGAAAATATATATCTTTCTTTAAAGCATATAGTCACCTAAGAATTAAACCCTTTTAAAAATAAACAATAACAACTCAACTATTATTTACCAGCCAATAAGTATGAACCATTAAAGATTAAAATCTAAATATGATAAATCAAGCCAGAAGAATAAATAATGAAGAATGTATCATGTGAAGAATAACAGAGTTTAATATTTTCAAACAATAAAGCACATACTTAAGAGAATCATTATAATAAAATATTATTTATTTGTATTCATGGTTTCATCTTTCACTCTAGGTGAAGAGTCTAGCAATCCATTACAATAATCAAAGTAGTTGAATAAAAAAGAAAGAAAAATATGTCACCCATATGATGCTTCGATGTTGATCTTCGTCCAATTATAGTTGTTGTTCCCTTTGATATTCCAACTCCGCTACTGTCAAATGGCTCAAAAACTCCTCACCAAATTCGTTCCTAGTTTCCAATGGCTTCCTGTTTTTCTCCCCCTCAAAAGAATGCGGCTACTGTCTTTTTATAGGTGGCGGTAGTATTTAGGGTTTTTAATCCCAATCGTCCCCATTTTGAATTACGGGCCATATTTGAAGAAATCTAATAGATTTTTGATAAAGACTTCATGATTTGGTAGGACCCACTTTCCAAACAACCTACTTTACCTTTAATTCCTACATCCCACTTTTGCAAACAGGCAAGTATTCACGTGGCCTCTCATCAAAAAAAAAAAAAAGTATTCACGTGGCTTCTTTGAATTTTCTTATTTTTCATTTTAAGGCCATGTAAAATGACCCCTTGAAAACGCCTTCGTTGTTAAACAACCCCCCAACATATTTAATTGCACCAAACTCATCTCTCGAGTACGAAATAATGCATCGATTTCCACGATTGTTGACTTCTTCACATTTATGTGTTATTCCTGAAAAACTAATTAACTTCATTAGTTTCACCAAAATTAAGGACTAACGAATGTACATTGACGATAAATAAATGAGTTCTAGCGAACTCATCATTGTGCTCATCACATCTTCGTGATGTATCAATGTCTTGTAATGATTAACGTAGATCGTAGTCGATTTCTCAAAAAAAAAAAACAAAATATGAATTTCTGATATGAAAAAAATTCTTTTCAACGGGATTCAGTCTCTTTTGTATCTGCTTTATTCTGTTATATCTTCTTGTATTGTTTATCGATGGAAGCACACGACGCTCATTTCTTTCAACAGTTCGCCGCTATCACTATTGATGATATAGTTCCGGCTAGAAGTGAGCATCGGTCGGCCAACCCGACCAAACCGAACTCGGTCAAACAGAACCGAATGGTTTTTATGTTGAATCGAACAATATTTGGCTCGGATCGGCTGAAAAAACGATCAACCGATCATTGTTTGGTTTGACTTCGGCTTGAGTTTTCGAACCGTCCGAACTATACATATATGTATATATAAATATATAATTGATCTATATCTAATTATATATACATTATATAATACTATAAATGAATTACCATTACTTAATATGGATCGTAAACTAAGAAATAGACTTTTAGGTGTTCAAATCGTTAATAGTTTAAAGAGTGGCATTGAATTTGAACTTTCATTCTTCTTGCTTAAGTTCACTTTTTTCTCATGCTTTATTTGGTTATGTGAGTTCGGCCGGACTGACTAACCGAATTCAGTCGAGTCGAACTGAACCGGGTCGAATGAAGTCGGTTAACGATTTGACCGGCTCGGCTTCGGCCGATGATTTAGTCCAACCGTTATTCATTGGTTCGGCTTCGGGTTGACCTTAAACGGACGGTAACCGACCGCTGCTCACCCCTAGATTCAGCTACCGTGGAAGGGGAGTATCTTCTCCCGACTGAAACAAAAATTGTCAAAAGTGGAGTTTTATGGTTTCAAAGTTAAAAAACTATTGATATTAGTCTGGCTGTTCTCCGATTGTCCAAAGTTATCTACGGTCCCCATAAATTCATTTTCATGGAAATTAAAGAGAATACTTTTTTATTAAGTTCATGACGGCTTCTGAATTGGACTTGGGAATCGAAAGGTCTTCTTCCTTCTCGGACACAAGCGAAAGCAATGTATGTAAAAACTCCATTAGCATCTCTTTTACTACTTTGCTTCCACATTGAAAATCGTGTTATAGCCCCATATTTTCTGATATTTTCGTACGACTCATCGTGATCAACTTATTGTGTTCCAATTTGGAGTGACACTAGTAAATCTTATGAACTAATCTTTGAACTATCCACATCTTTTCCATTTCCACCAAAATCGATATCTCTTCTACCTCTAAATCATCGTCCGACTCTTCCACGAGTATCGATTTTTGACGCACATCCTCCATGTATGTTATCTAACTTATAAAGTAAAATTATAAAATCTTTCAAACCAAATCTTATGAAAAACTAGGTTACAACAAACCCAAAAAGTTCTGACTAAAATATCCTGAAATTTGGGCTAACATGGCATGATATTTGAGCTAAGATGGGATGGAAATGTTGGAGAGACAAGAAATGACATGAAATTTTACCAAAATATCATGAAATGTTGAGAGCTAATATGTCATAAAATTTGAGCTTAGATAGCATGAAAATCAATTATAAATATCGAATGGTTTATCTATTAACCTTAGCTTACCTTGCGGAAAAAATCTCAACAAGATGACTTAAAATGTTGGAGAAAGAAGAAAAACTAGAAGGGTGGTTGTTTTTGAAGGAAAAAAGAGTTTTTGAATGAAGAAACGAGAGTATGGGGGAAGAAATGTTGGTGAAATTAGGGTACATTGAGCTGAAGTTCGAGATTCAATCTTGGTCATTCAAACTTAACGACTATAATAAAAAATAAAGAAGAATGAGACAGTTTTTTTGTAATTTCAAAGTTTTTCGTTTTAAACCTAGTCAGTGGCTATAACACGATTCGGATTCGGGTTCGGGTCGGGCTCAAACCAGTTAACTTAATGGGCGGCCTCATGCCGAGTAGAAATTAGAATTTGATGCACAGAGTCCACCATGGGTACTAGCACGCGAAGGGTTTAATGAGTTTTGGGCGGGCCAGGCTTCAGATACACTCATCAAAAAATGAGAAAAGAAGTTTGAAAAAAATAATCAAAGATTACTGATTAAAATCCCTAACCCAAAACATTCAACATTCAAATCAAGCTTGATCTTCAAAATAGATTTTAAAACTAAAATTGTGCAGATCTAATACATATGACAAAATAAGAAGAAAAAAGTTATAGATCTAACCTACATCATAAGAAAAAAAAGAGTTAGTGATTACATCTTCTATAGATCTACATGAAATCTTTCTACAGATCTATATGAAAGAAAATATTTACAGAAAATAGAAGATGAAGAAAGAAAGAATATATTCTTCTTTAGATCTACTTCAAAAAGAACTTTTCTTTTAGAAAATATGACTTGTTCGTTGATCTTCGATTCATCTCTTGCAATATATCTTATGCAGTTGTTACCTACCAAAATCACAATTTTACTTACGAAATCCAGATTATTTAGGGTTCAAGACAAAGCCATTTTTGTTACTGAAGACAAAGCCATTGTTGTCACTGTAAGTTGTAGTACCCAATATTATCATCTCTTTCATTGCTTTTTCCTTTCGATCCATATCTCTCGTTCTTTGTCGGCAAAGAGAATTGAAAGAGAGAAATGAACACTGTAAAGCTTTTATAAGGAACCGTAAAACTGGCTCTTTTAATCCAACAACTGAGTCAGAATCTCATAATCTGATGACTCTGGAAGTCGGGTTAGATGGTCGGAGTTTGTGAATCGGGTTTATGACTTGGGTAAAGGTTTTTCAAGAGGAGCCCAAGCCCGTCCACCAAAATTTAGCAGGTTGAGCGGGCACTACCTATGTCGGGATTCGGGCTTAACGTTTTTGTGTCGGACTCGGGCATTCCGGATCGGATTTTCGGGCCTCGAACAAAATTCACACCCCTAGTTCTACGTTGAATTGCGAATTAAAGGCAATTCACATAGTACCCACGGATTTAGAGGGAATTCCCGTTTTGTCCTCTCTTAGCTAACTAACTATAGATTTCTTCTCCTTAATTTTGTCTTCTTCTTCAATCTTTTTTAATTGTCCCTTGTACACGTCATCATGGCGGTGTACAAGGAAGTTTGGCGGGAAGTCTCCCTATGAGCTTCCAAAACGAAGGAAAATGATTGATACATATGGACCCGAAGGTTTGCACATGACCACAATTACATAAGATCTAAACTATAAAAAATCAAATGTGTATAGAATATTAGATGAAAACACAACGAAAAACATTTGCTAATATGTTGTAGAATTTCATCGTTTGGTGTCGAAAAAGAAATTTTTGGGAGCGAAACCCTCTAAACAAAATGAGTCACGGTAGAACACTTACGTTACCTAGAAGGAAATGATGCAAGTGATGCTCGTTTGCTCCCTTGGGGGTGAATCAATGTGTTGCTTTGGAAATGAAACTTGTTCTTCTACAAAGGTCCGTCTTATACACGAAATACTTAGGGTAGGGGTTGATTCTAGATAATTACTGTTACAATCACTTACCGTTTTTATTAGACTCTTACTCAGTATATTGGTTGCACAACAAATATTTTTTTTATTTAAGTTACTCAAAATTTCTTAAAACAATTGATGAAATATGTTGTTATACAAGTTGTCACATTACTTCCCCACTAAAACTAGTAGTAAGAGTGTAAGGCTCTACGTTGTAAGAGGAAACCTTCTCCAACTAGATGCCCTTATTATTACTAGAGAGGATGAAAATATTACTAGAGAGGTTTTTTTTTTGGGTTAATTCTATTTTGGCCCCCTAAAGATGACCAACTGACCAAAATGGCCCCCTAAAGATGACCAGCTTCCAATAAGGCCCCCTTTTTCATCTTTCCGTCATTTTCACCGTTAGGGTTTGGTGCGCTGGCATTTTACTTCCCGCAATACCCCTGCCCGTATCTACCCCCTTGGTCCACGCGAAGATTTACCCTCCCCAGACCTTTCCCATCGATTCAGTGGGTGAATGACTACTCACCATTAAAACGCCCACACCTACCCAGCAGAATATGAAGCGGCGGTTTCGTGAAACGTCTCCCTCAGTCATTCCTTAACCAACACGTCTTTCTTTAGTTTACAAAACGCGTCTCCCTCTCTCTATTTCTCTCTCTCTGTCATTTTCTTCTTCGCTCTGTTCTTCAAAAATCTCTCTCTCCTTGCCCTAAATCCTACCAACATGAGTAGTAGTTCAAACATGGATGATGATGAAATCCGGTTCGATCCACCTTCAATGGTTGATGTTCAGGTGCATTATGGTGGTGAATGGGTTTCAGAAACGGAATGGAATGATGTTCATCATTCAGAATATATTGGAGGAGAAACCTTACTAATCGAAGACGTTCGTTATCCACTTGAAGATCATATGACATATGATAGATTTCTGGACTACATTTGCCATGAAATGGGGATCCCTGCAGGAACTGTTCTTGATTTGTGGACTATTATACAAGTTGAGAAGCATATAGGATTTGTTAAGAATGATACAGATCTGGAGACCAGCTTTATGGCATGTGTACCAAGTTATGGTGGTGGTTTTCTACACTTTTTTGTTTATGCCGATTTCCCTGAAATTCCCCCATTCCCTCCTGACTTTTACCTGTGTTGGAAGAAGACACCAAGAACAAAGCAAAAGGCCACTTGTCGTCGCAGGTCAAAAGGGGTTAGTCGTCAACCTAAAAGACATGTTTCAAGAAAGAAAATGCATCCCTCTAGTCAGGAAGAAAACGTTGAGGGTAATGTTGATCCCATGGAAGTTGACAAAGGGGTTTCAGAAATGGAAGTTGATCGAGAAGTAACAGTGGCAGTGGATGAAGGGGTATCTGAGATGGTAGTTGATGAAGGAGTCAGTGACCAACATGGGTCTGTGGGAGTATCAGCCGAACTAGGAGAAACTGGAATAGGGGGCGAAACTGGAATAGGGGGCCAAACTGGATTAGGGGGCCAAACTGGAATAGATTGGTCCACATTTGACTGGGATAGATTCATGACAGGATCTGAAGAAGATAATTGGAGAGACATACTGAGAAGAATGGTTGGGGTTAGTGATGAGTTAGTTGGTACTCAAGTTTCAGTAGTAACAGAAGCCACAGTTGATCATCAAGTTGACAATGAAGGTGGTTTAGATTTAGGAGGTGATGTCAACCCAGAAGATAGATACCACTCAAATGATGATTCAGATGAAGATGAAGGTGACTATTATTCAGATGAAGGAGAAGGTATAGATCAGTATGACCCCAGATTTGAAGAGTTTGCTGATTTTTATCAGAATGAGGATGCGTCCACTGAAGATGATGAAGATAATGAAGAGGAAGTGGGTCAAAATAGAAATGTGCTTGAAGTTGGACAGACATGGGCCACAATTGGGCAAGCAAGAGCAGCAATTAGAACTCATGCAATTGCTAATCGGTTTGCCTATCAGCAAATTAGGAATGAGAACCGGAGATTGAAGTATAAGTGCAAGGCTGACGGATGCAAATGGAATGTCTACATTTCTAGACTCAGTGATAAATTCACTTATAAGTTGGGTAAGAGTAACTTAGTTCATACCTGTCAAGCTGATGCTGAAGATAAAAATCCGATGGCTAATGCGAAATGGGTTTCGGGAGTGTTCATGGATCTGTTTGTTGAAAACCCAGCCCTCACACAGGATAACATTCAAGCATGGGTGAAGGCTAATAAGGGTGTCAACATTCGTTACAAAACAGCTTGGAGTGCTAGAAACCTCATGATGGAGAAGGTGCATGGGAATTTTGAAGAGGGTTACCGAAAAACACCTGAGATGGCTCGACAAATCTTGTTATCCAATCGAGGTAGTATAGCTACAGTCTCTAGGCATGATGCAACCGAAACATTCACAGGTATGTTCAATCTTTCCAGTTTGGAACCTTTTTCTATTTTGACCCCCTTTGTCTATTTTGACCCCCTTTGTCTATTTTGACCATTAGGTATGTGTGTGTGTTTCAAAGCTTCCATTGAAGGTTTTTTGAAAGGTTGTAGACCTATACTGGGATTAGATGGGTGTTTCCTGAAGGGAAAATATGGAGGTGTATGTCTTTCTATCCTTGCCCTTGATGCTACTAATGGGATTTTTCCCATTGCTATTTATGTGTGTCGGAATGAGTGCAAAGAGACATGGTTGAACTTTCTTTCAGCCGTGGGTCCTAAACTGACATTGCATCAACAACCATTGACGATTATGTCTGATAGACAGAAGGGTTTGATAGATGCTGTAGATACTGTGTTTGGCAGTGGAAGACATCGGTTCTGCTTCCGACATATGTACAAGAACTTCAAGCGAGTACATGCTGGTCTACATTTGGAGGAGTTGGTGTGGAATGCAGCCAGGTCATACACAGAAGCAGACTTTAATAAATGGATGTCTGTGCTGCAAAGTGTTAGTCCTGAGGCAAAAAGATGGTTGGAACGAGAGGCTCTCTTGACGTGGACTCGAGCACACTTCGACCACACTTCCAAGTGTGATTACATAACCAACAACTTTTCTGAAAGCTTTAATAGTATGATTCTGAAGATGAGAGATAAACCTTTGTGCAAAATGATAGAGAAATATTGGCTGATGTGTATGGGTTCCTTTCATAAGCGAAGGTCCGAAGCAAAAGCACGGTCTGATGATGGTTTGGTTCCTAAGATTGAACGTGCATTGGAGAAGCTTAAGAAAAGGGTTCGATACTACGAGGTTCAACCTTCTGACGACATTCATTGGAATGTGAGTGTAAGGAGTGGAGTTCGCTG
>BEHA01050359.1:744096-769253 GCA_002897215.1 Eschscholzia californica subsp. californica | reverse complement strand
ACCAAGGGGAACCAATAATAATATCTGACAATGGAGACCTATAGACCCAAGTTAATTATCAACCTTGGGTAGTGTTTTAATTATGTCTCTTCCTATTTTAATGCACCACTTTACTTTCTTATATTTAAATCTAAAAGAGATATTGTTCATCACAATACTCACAAGTCCAATTAGAATCCGACAAACAAATTAGAATCCGACAAACAAATCTACTGTTTGAATCCGACAAACAAATCTAGTAGTTGAATAAGCAGACATAGTTACACTTCCAAAGGAAAAATTTTAAGCAATTAAAAGCAGGCACTTCGGAGTCTCACAAATGAAATAGCAGAGAACATTTATTAGTATAGAAAAAAGTTTGTCAACAAAAAGAAAAAGCAACTGAAAAAGGTGTTAATAAAGACAAAATTAAGATTGTTGTAAATTAAGGAAAGAACAAAATTTGGTAGCACATTGAAATTTGTTTGATAAAGTATCTGGTACATGAGTCTCCTTATCTTCCAAAAAAAAAATTCAAAAGAAATTTCAATAGGAAAGATGATAACATTTTTTAAGTATTTTTCATTAAAAATGTGGTGGGTGATTTTGGGCCCTTTACACTTTACAACTCCAAAGTAGCTAACCCTTTTTCCATAGTTCAACCCTTTTTCCACACTTACAAACTCATCCCTTGTCCCTTCCACTACTATGTAAGATTATCCTAGCAATTTCCCCCTTACAGGTTGAAAGGGTATGCGCTAACGCGCGATGGATGCCCCTTTATACTTCATTAAGACTCCATATGCCATATCAATAGGAAAGGAATTTTAACTCAATGGTTATTGGTTTGAGACTTCTTATTGAGGTCTGATATTAGTGTAGGTTGGTTTTTTTTTTGATGAAGGAAAGTGTAGGTTGGTTTTGAGTTTCTCTCACTTCAAAAGTTAGTTCAAGAAATAAAGTTTTTCCTACACTTATACACTCACCCCTTACCATTCCATTATTATTTCAGTTAGCCTTGTAAACTTCCACTATGGTGATATTAATGGGTTAAACAACACGTTCTCCCTAAATTAATAGGAGATTAGTTAACTTTTCAAAATCTCAGAATCAATCTTGGATTGCAATTCTTCACTAACACTATGGTTGATAAATAGGAAATAAGAAAAGTAGAGATCCATTACTCTTTAAGATTTGAGTAAATCCTAGATTGCCACAATGTCCAATAAGTATAACACCAAACAAAATTGCTTAACTATATTAATAATTTTCTTTTCTTCAAACTACTATTATTATTCTTTAATTCTCTCTTAAAATGACCACTTCTAAAACCTCTCTCTCTCTCTCTCTTTCTATCTCTTTGTCGCTCTCACTCTTCCTCTCACTCTCCCTCTCACTCTCTCGTCTCTCTTTTTTCGATCAGTGAGTAGGGTGCACATCAGATGGATAACCGACATGTTGAGCCTATCGATAGTTCGATCCAAAAGACGATTATTGTCAATCTCAATCCGAACCAATCCGTTCATGGTTCGGTTACGGACCCAAACTATGCAAGAATGTTCGGTTCGGTTGGGTAATCGAACCAAAGGTGAACAAAATTTTGAGTTTTTTACGTTAAAACCTACTACAATTATACTTAGAACGTGTTAAAAATTAGTATTATCTCACAAACCTAAGTCTACATGTACGCGATTAATACGACATAGTTTATCAACATTCGAGGAAGATAAAAAAATGATAAACAATTGAATCTCCACCATCCATGACCAATCATATATGCTTACATATAATATATAAAAAGATATTTGGATCGGTTATCCGGATTTGTTTGATCGGTTATCCGTCAAACAAATCCGGATAACCATTGGAACGGTCCCCAAACCGCCCAAATCTGTCTGGATCAGATTGGTTTGGTCGTTTCGGATACTAAAGGTACTCCTGTATCAGAAAGTATTCTTTCTCTCTCTGATCTCTCTCCTTCAGATCTGAAAGGATTCTCTCTCTTTCTCTCTGAGCTCTCTCTCTAATCTAACAGGATATGGTTTGAAAAGGTTATTTAATCACTCTCCCGACTGAGAGGATGAATAATTCTTTCCCATCAATTCTCCTTTATAATGATGAAAAGAATGTGTTTTGATATCATTTTTTAGACTTAATGTATTTGGATGTGCACGAGAGACTGAATGGAATGAATTTCTTAAGTTGACTTGGGTCCTATATATATGAATCAACTAGACACATGCATTAGGGGCACATTTTTTGCGTTTTTAGGGGCACATATCTTGAAAAAGTGTGACTTTTCAAACTCCGAAGGAGCGTGATCCCTTGGATATGTCCCTAATTTGTCCGAAAAGCAAGAGAATTAGTCACTGGATGAAGACTTGACACTATCCAACTATGTACCCGACCTAGACAAAACACGAGCCGTCAGATTTCTTTAGTGTGACTCTCCTTGTGGGCCTCCCAATAGGATCTTAACCCATGACTAGCGCGACCTTTAGAACTTCTTCTTCAAGGTGGTCGAATAGGAGGCGTCCGATTTGGACATACTCGCTTTCCTCAAAGAACCTCCAAATTAACTTTTCATTATTGTCACTTAATCCCTAGTTTAACTGAACTTCATCTTAATTTTAAACTTGAATGTCTTATTCATCCAAAAAATCGACTTCAAGTGAGTCTTGGATCTAAGCTTCAGAGCTGGACGAGCTGAATGAAGCTGTTTCTGAATTTGACTAGTCAAAATGAGCCTAAATTGCCCCTTTCCAACAATAAGGTAACCAACCAAATTTAGAAATGTTTATTGGAAACACAAAAAAATTGAAAAATCTTTATTTTGCCATAAACAGTTTTTTTTTGTTCACAAATGCCATAAAGAGTTGAGAATCTAAATTAAGAATTGACATATAGGACTAATGAAGTTTTTTTGGGTGATTCAGCCCGCAATAATTGAATATCCCACAGCCAAACTTGTTACCTTATGACTTTTTTTTTGTTGAGAGCATTACCTTATGACTTCTGGTATCAAAATAGAAATTGCCAAACAGCATGTAAACAAGTTGTGACATTGACCAGAAAATAAAAACCTACCACATAAAGGTATAACAGTTATTATTAAACCAACTTAGCCGCCTCCTCCATGAGTTAAGTCCCTCTATGCCTCTAGGATAACTAGCTAGCTATGTCCACTCACACCTCCAACCCCATTTTTCTATCTGAAACACCAAGAAGAAAAGGACACGTTGTCAATAACTGATAGTCAGTTGATAAGTGTATATACTCTGTAATGCGGAAGTCCCAAGTTCAAACTCATAGAAATGCAAATCCAGAAATATTGAATTTAGACATAAATAAAGTAGTTTATGTTGATTTTAGTAATTTAATTCCGTCTGGATTTAGGCCGTTTTATTTCGTTGGAGTGTAGGTCAGTAGTTGGTAAGTGCATGACTCAAAGATTTTTTATAATTGCTTTGGCTATACTTATTGATGGTGGCGTAGTCTACTTTGATTTTATAGTAACATATACGTCTCTCCAATGGGGTTACCAGAGGTTCTTATTTTTCAAAAAAAAAATGTGTTAACCTATAAATCAAATAAAAAAAAGTGTATCTGAGTCACAGTTCTTATTGGTCACATATGTTTATACTAAGAGCAACTCTAAGCACAGTCGGGCTGAGGCAAAAAATTCAAATTTTTGGCCTCAGCCCGCTGCTCCAGCGCGGGCCGGTTGGGGCGGAGCCCCAACCGACAACTTCAGTCGCACCTAATGTTAGGGGCGACTGAAGCCGTCCCCAACATGACCGTTGGGGACCCCTCCCATCCGTTGGATTTGCTCCAACGGCTGGAAATGGGTTCAACCCCTATAAATTGGGGTTGAACCCATTCTCCAATTCATCTCTCTTGTTTCTCTCCATTTCTATCTCTCTTTTAATTTCTTTCTCTTTCTTTCAAATTTTTTCTATCTTTTCATTTGTTCTCCTATGGATCCATTAGACATCAACGAATGCGAAACCCAAAGTTATATGGAATTGTTTTCCCCTAATTCTACTTACCCGTCAGCTCAATTAGGGGTCGATGATTATGAAGTATGTGAGGATTCTTCCGTGCAAGAAGGGACGATTTCAACAAAGATAACTAAATGGGAACCGTATCAGTTGGATGAAGATATTTTACTTGCTAATTGTTATTTGAAAATTACATTTGATGCGGTTGTCGAAAATTGTCAAAAATATAAAGTATTTTGGCAAAAAATATCGGATGAATATAATGCGAGTGCAAAGTATTCTGAGTTTTATATCTACTTTGAGGCTAATAAATAAAGTTCCAAAAAGCGGGGAAAACGATTATGACCGGGTAATTATTTCAAACTTTTTAATTTATGTTTTCTATCTTTTCACTTCATAATATGTACTTAAAATATATTTTGTTTATTTCAGTTACAAAGAGCACTTGACATGTATAAAAAAAATCACCAAGGAAAAGGCTTTAGGTTCTAACATGTTTACAAAATTTTGATGACACACAACAAGTGGACGACAGCTATGCCAAGAGAGTCAACATCCGGCAAAAGAGATTCTAATACCAATCCATCGGAGGAAAGACCAATTGGCCGTAAACAATCCAAAGCAAATGCAAGAGTTGGAGAACCATCCACACATTCTACTGCTTCAAAAACTCAGAATGATGAATATTGGGAAAAAAAAGATGAAGAATCCCAACAGAGAGCAACAATTTTGACGGAAGCTGTAAAGGTTCAACAAGAGACCCTACGGATTCAACAAGAGTATCTACAAGCAGATAAGGAACACAAGAACCGACAATATGGGATAGACTTATTGAGGACTGATACTAGGTCTCTCGACGAACATAATGCACGAATGCTTATAGCAGCGCGAGAAGCTTGATTCAACGGTCAACCACGAGACCCAAGAAACCCCTTCTAGTTATCTTTAATTTTTCTATTGTTGTTTAGTCGTATTTAAGTAGTTTTAAATTTGTAATCAATTATTAGTTGTAATCAATGTTTTTTAATTGAACCTTATCAAGTAAATTGGAAAATTTCATTTTCAAATTTACGGCCTCAAGAGAGGTGAGGCTGGAGCTGAATTTTTGAGGCTTAGCTCAGGCTGAAAATTTTGGGTGAAAAAGTAATTTTTTCGGCCTAAGACATACTAGGATTGGAGTTGCTCTAAGAAGTGGGTTGTGGAGTGAGTTTTTCTTTTTGGGTTAGGGGAGGAATTTATTTAAATATAGTAGTAACATTTATATTTTCACTCATGCCTTCTAATCAAATTTTACTCCTATATAAACCTCCCAAACTTGAGAACTAAAAAATGGAAGAATCATACATTAAAACTAGTTAAATTCTAGTCTAAAAGCTAATAACAAAGTTTAGTATAGATGTTATAGTAAAATCAAGCCCAAACTCATAAATAACAAACAAGAAAACAGTAAAATCAATTCCTCATATACTATACAAAAGAACCCCCCAAAACTATGAGAGGTTGAAGAACAAAAATCCTACTTGATGATCATGAAAAGTGGTTGATCTCTATGTCTAATGAGAGACGTGATAATTGTGACGGATGGAGAAGACGAAGATCATAGTTCAAGATTTTTTAAGGTCTAGAAGATATCTTGAACTATCTTCAACTTTTGTATATCTCAGTAATCTCTCTCTCTCTCTTATTTTTCTTCTGTTTATTCAGTATATGAGGCAGCAACATGATGATCATGAGCAAGAAGAGAAGCAGCAGCAGCAGCAGATTCTTCAGCTGCAAGTTTTTGCAACCCGGGTTTCAATTCTTTGTTACAGAATTCCTCATACTCCTCTTTATCCCCACCTTTCTTCTTAACTTCAACTACTCTTAGTGAAGGTGTTAATTCAAATATCTCAGCTGCAATTGTTAATGGACCTTTCCCACCTTCTCTTGATCCTTCTAAACTAACTCTGCAATCTTTTGTTCTAACACTATACTTCACAACTTTAGCAATCTCTTCCAATTTCGATATGATATTCGAAACCGGAGCAACTGATACAATTCTTGCTTCTTCCCCTGTTTCATCAAACAACCCAGATAAATCAAAACCAGGTGAAAATGAAATTATATCAAAAGCATTCAAACTAGCTGGTCTTGGTAACCCAAGATTTCTTTTTCTTGGTTCTTGTTCTGATTCTGACATTGATTTCTCGGATAACAAATCAATATCTTCTTCTTCTTCTTGTTCTTGCAAATTACATAGTTGATTATCTTCAATGTAAAATTTAACAAGTTTAAAACCTTTCTTGAACCATTTATTCTCCATAACTTCTGGAATTGTAATTCGAGTTGAAGGATTTGTATCAAGAAGACGACTAAGAAGACAAACAAGTTCAGGCGAAAACCAACGAGGACATCGAAATTCACCTCTATAAATCTTCTTATACATAGCCATTATATTTTGATCATGAAAAGGAAGATAACCAGCCATTAAAACAAACAAAACAACACCACAAGACCAAATATCAACTTTAGCTGCATCATACCCTTTTCCAACAAGAACTTCAGGAGCAACATAAGCAGGAGTTCCACAAAAAGTATGAAATAACCCATCTTTCATTTGATCTGAAACAGTACTTAATCCAAAATCAGATACTTTTAAATCACCATTTTCATCTAATAAAAGGTTTTCTGGTTTTATGTCTCTATGAAAAACACCTCTAGTATGACAAAAAGAAACAGCAGAAATCAATTGTTGAAAATATTTTCTTGCTAAATCTTCTTTTAATCTACCCTTTGCTACTTTCTTCAATAATTCACCTCCTTTAACAAATTCCATGACAAAATAGATCTTCTTCTTCGTTGCCATCACTTCAAATAATTGAACAATATTTGGATGACGAACTCTTCTTAGAATTGAAATCTCTCGTTTTATATGAACCATTAAACCTCCTTTTAAGATTTTTTCTTTATCAAGAACTTTAATGGCTACATATTCATTTGTTTTCACGTTTCTAGCGTGATATACCTTTGAAAATGTTCCATGACCTAGTAATTTCCCAATCTCATATCGACCAAGAAGATGTGATTGATGAGTTTCCTTCTTTTTCTCAGCCATTCTTGCTTGATAAACCGATTTCAGGTTTCAGAAACCCCAAAATTCTAATAGTCGAATAAATCGGCCATCAACCCTAAAAGGAGAACTTTAGTTTGTTCTGTTTTTTGAGAGCACTGAAGTTCAAGTCTCTTAAAAAGGAGCAGAAAGAGACGGAATGTTAACGGCAGTGTAATGGAAAACCTATATTTAACGTTTCCGTACCTATATTTAACGCTTCCGTTAGCACAGCGTGAGTTAAAAGTGACAGACGCCGCCAAGTGGGTCATAGGCTCATAGCTTTGTTAGGGTCTTGGCCTCTTAGGTTTCTCCAACAGCCGTGTATGTTCATGGGGAACTTTTAGGTTTCTCCAACAGCAGTGTATGAAATGAGCCTTTCTTATTTAATTTGGGTTTTGTTCCAAAACTTTATGTTATAAGATATAGATTATTGTTACAATCTACCACCTTCCTCATGCGGTTCCTTTCACGATATTTAAAGATAAATTAGGGTATAGTGTGTGCCTCCGGCAAGGAGCTCTTTGGGACACTTAAGGCATTTGAATATATATAATCTGTGAACATGCAAAATAAAGTTTGGACTTATTTTAAAGGAGGGACTAAAATACGATACATCTTAAAAATGAAGTAAATCTTTAAATAAGGTGATGAAGAAGAAGACTTTTGTAGTTTTTCTTTTCCACAGATACAATATTGTGAAAATTAAAATTATCATACAAAAATTGTCGTTGAAAGTGTCTTCAATATGGGTTTGATATCTAATCTGGTTTACGATCTGCAAACCCGCTTATAAGACAATGGTAATTGCCTGCCGAGATCGAAGTTCTCAGCGCGGCGTTTTGGACCCGTTAGAAGAGCTGATTACTGAGACAGGGCTGGAATGCGAAGACCAAGAGATTGTGAGACACCATACAGTCAGAAAGACACCACAACATAATGGTAAGGCAGAACGTATGAACAGAACTCTGTTGGAACGAGTTCGTCGTATGTTTTCGAATGCAGGGTTGTCGGAAGTGTTCTGGACTGAAGCAGTGAACACGACAACGTATCTGGTAAATATCTCCGTGTACATCTATTGAGTGTAAAACTCTATTGAGGTATAGTCTAGTTATCCTGCAAAGTATGAGAACTTGAAGATTTTCGATTGTCCGGTTTATCCATATGTTGAAGAAGGTAAGTAGATCCGAGGGCTAAGAAATGTGTATTTCTTGGTTATGAGCCCGGTGTGAAAGGTTATCGGTTGTGGATTCCTGATGGAAAATCAAAGAAGTTTCTAATCAGTGAAGATGTTACTTTTTATGAGTTACCATGGTAACTCAGAAAGTGACGCATGTAGATGCTCAAGAGAGTGTTGGTAAACAGGTGGAGTAGGAAGATCATGGGGAACAGGTAAAATTTGAGATAGGCACTTGGAAAGAGGTTAGACCTCAGATAGATGAGCAAGCTGAGGAAGATGAATAAGAAGTAGTTCATTACAGTGTTGCGAGGAACAAGGGAAGAAGAGACATTAGGGCACCAGAAAGGTATGGAATGGAATATATGGTTGGATTCGCACTTAGTGTGGAGGAAAGGATTGATGGAAGTTAACCATGCACCTACGAAGAAGCTATGAAGAGTGATGAATCGAGGCAATGGTCTTTTGCCATGAATGAAGAGATTGAATATCTTAATAAGATACGGGCTTGGGAATTAGCCGAGAAGCTTAAGGGTCAGAAGATTGTTGGTAGCAAATGGGTTTTCAAGAATAAAGAAGGAATCCCAGAAGTGGAGGATGCACGATACAAAGCACGGTTAGTAGCCAAGGGGTTTACACAACGAGAAGGGATAGACATCACTGAGGTATTTTCTCTTGTTCTACATAACTTTATTAAAGTATTACTTGCTATGGTTGCTTGTATGATATGGAATTTGAGCAACTTGATGTTAAGACTGCGTTCTTACATGGGGAGTTGGAGGAAAAAAATCTATATTCGTTAACTAGATGAGTTTGCAATTCTCGGAAAAGAAGACCAGGTTTGTTTGATGAAGAAATCCTTGTGTGGATTGAAACAATCTCCTGGGCAGTGGTATAAGTGTTTTGATACCTTTACGGTAAAAAACGGTTATGATAGAAGCAAATATGATAGTTGTGTGTATCACAGAAAACTATCAGATGGTTCTTATGTGTATTTACTCCTATATGTGGATGACATGTTGATAGCTTGCAAGGATATGATTGAAATCCACATGTTAAGGGATCAATTAAAGGGTGAGTTTGAGATGAAAGACTTGGGTGCCTCAAGGAAGATATTGGGTATGGAGATACGGAGAGACAGATCTGCTGGGAAATTATTCTTGTCTCAGAAAATGTACATCAAAAAGGTGTTGGAACGTTTTGGTATGATTGAGGAAAAACCTGTCGGTACTCCATTGGCAGCACACTTCAAACTTTCGGGTGAACTTTCACAGACAACTGATGAACAGATAGAGTATATGTCTCGGGTGCCTTATGAAAGTGCAGAAGGTAGCATTGTGTATGCTATGGTGTGCACAAGGCCGAATATTTCATATGTTGTTAGTGTAGTCAGCAGATACATGGGCAGACCTGGGTCATTAACAGGCTGTGAAATGGATACTGCGATATCTGGGAGGAACTGGGGACGTTGGTCTGGTTTACAACGGAAGGGATGACACTTCTCGTTCGATAGATGGATTTGTGGATTCGGATTTTTCAGGGGATCTTGATAGGAAGAGATCTCTGACGGGCTATACGTTCACACTCTGCGGGAGTGCCACAAGTTGGAGAGCAGTGCTACAGTCGGTAGTAGCTCTGTCTACAACTGAAGCTGAGTACATGACAGCAACAGAGGCAATGAAAGAGGCAATATGGCTTAGTGGTTTAGTTAGTGATTTGGGCCTGAAGCAGGAGGTGACAGAGGTCTACTGCGACAACCAGAGTGCGATTCATTTGACTAAAAATCAAATGTATCACGAGAGAACTAAACACATTGATGTCAGGTATCACTTTATCAAGGGCGTGATTGAAGATGGGAAGATCACAATAAAGAAGGTGTCTATGACAGATAATCCAGCAGATATATTGACCAAGTGATGAGACATGAAAATGTCCCATCTGAATCTCTTAACATAGGCTAGTTAGCCCATTTCGAGTCGTTACTCCGATAAATTATTTGTTTCTCTTGTCTAGGTGTCTTTTACAGAATTGAGCGCGAAAAACTGATAAAATCGGGGAAAAAGACACACCTGGGGGTATTTTGGTCATTTGAAGATTATGGTAGTCCGGTCATTTGAAAATTTTGATGCTTGGATAAAATAAGACTCCAAGACGAACTCGTGGGTGAAAATGAGAGTCAAATCGGAGTCCGGATGAGCAAAATAGTGCAAGTCAAAATTGGGAGTCAAAATCAATTGACCAGAGCTTTCAACAACACGTGGCGTACGAGATGTAACCAGATTAGACGACTGCAAGGTTATGAGGCCTGTTTTTGGTCATTCACGGGTGTGTTTCGGGAATTTGTTGGGGTTCAAGATACGCTACACCCAATCTCGTGATGTCCCAGTGTACCTAAGCGAATCTAGCGGTGAGATTTTGTCCCTTAACACAAGGCAACATCCGGACCTGCGTCATAACTTCCTTCACTGACCGCAAAGCACTGAATCTTTTTGTTATCTCTTCATCAGTACGTGAATTTCGAACTGTTCTTATCTTCTACAGTTTCCATTCCAAAAATAAAGGAAAGGGAGATTTTAAAGGCAATGGCGGAAGT
The DNA here is from genome assembly GCA_002897215.1 of Eschscholzia californica subsp. californica. Taxonomy (NCBI): domain Eukaryota; kingdom Viridiplantae; phylum Streptophyta; class Magnoliopsida; order Ranunculales; family Papaveraceae; genus Eschscholzia; species Eschscholzia californica. The sequence continues at coordinate 758,415 of BEHA01050359.1, read as the reverse complement.
TGTTATAGGCAATCTCGCTAAAGGCAATCTGTAGTTAGGTTAAAGGCAATGTGCTTTTAAAAGGAAATACCTAAGTTAGAGTTTGAGCTAACTGCGTCAAGTCACCGGCGGGTGACTTAACCTTAAAAAAAATCTCTTGCTTCTTCTTCTTCTTCTTCTTCTTCAATCTATGCATCCAAAGTTATCCAAGGATATTTTACGGGTATGTCTTTTCTGCACCCCCTTTCTTCTCCATTATCTCAATATTTCCTTTGTAATCAATTCATGTTTCTAGTGCAAACTGATTTCTACGTTCTCTTTGAGTTTACTTACTTGGGTTTCATGACCCAATACTGAGACCTAGTTTAGTTTTCCATAGATCATTTCTTGATTACTCCCAGTATTGCTTATGATGTAATTTTTGGGGAATTTCAGAGATGGGTTTTCTGCTTTACTTCCTTACTCACGGATAATTTGTGTTTGTGAGTAGTTAACTTTTCTTGTTATGGCAATTTTGGATTTGATTGTATTTGGGGTCTATCCTATATCGTGGTTATGTTATTTTAGTTACTTTCAGATTGTTTCATGAGATCTTTTGGTTTCTGTGGTAACTTTGAGGGAAACAGAGGAGAGACAAAGAGTATTGAGAAGAGAAGAAGGACAAAGAAGAAAGAGGTGGCATTGCCTCTAACCATACGTGGTCAACTTGTTTTGACCAAGTCTTGGGAGCAAAACACATTGCCTTTAACAAAAACACACATTGTCTTTAAAACTTCCCTAAAGGAAATTAGAGAGAGAGAGAGATACTATCCCTTTGGTAGATTGCTACAGAAAAGGAAACCAGGTAATTGATTTCTTTCAAGATTGATGGAAGGAAATCTAGAGAGAGATTGAACGTGAATAGCTAGTCAGAGAGATCAATTAGCTGTGTTAAAAAATATAGAGTGGGTTGGAGTTATTTCTTTTTTTATCTCTTCACTCTTTAAGAAGAAGGAAATATTAGCTAGAGACAGAGAGAAATAAACCATGATATGAAGAGAACGAAAGAAATTGAAATCGAAAGGGATAGAGAAAGATTTGTTATTTGGATTGGGCAAGATTGAGATGACATTCTCTCAGCTAGAACTTGATTTTTCTCTTGCCTGTTTGATACAGTGGAGAGAGTTGAAGATTAATAGAAAATATTATGAAATTTTATGGAAAGAGTGAGCAATTCAGAGAATGATTAAGAGCTGGAGATTTTCGTGCAGAAAGAGAAAGAAGAAATCAATACAAATTAGAGAGAACTTGATTGGAAATTTTACAGAGAAGATAACAGGGAGCTTTAATCAAGGATTCGACTGATTTTATTCTTATTACCCTTTCTATATAACATAGAGAGAGATTTTATTTTATTTTTAGAGGGAGAAGAAGAACAGAGAAATTTAGAGGGAGTGTCTGTTGTATCTTCATTTTCTGATCTTTATTTTCTATGTCATTCTTTTTGTGAGAGAAAGTTAACAGATAGAGTAGAAAGAGAGAGATCAAGAGAGTAAACAGAGAGAAAGAGAGAGTGATTTGTAGAGTGAGAGAGAGAAGATTATCCATTTTTTATCTAATATAATCTCCTTCAAGGTTTTGATTCTCTATTTTGAAATGAATTAGAAAAGTAGAAAGAGAGAGAGAGAAAGTTAAGGAAGAAGACCCTGTTTGGTTTTCCAAAGTTGCTGGAAAATATTTTCTCCAAGGGACCGTTTGGCTGCCAAAGGAAAATCAGTGAGAAAATTTTAGTCCTTCTTCGACTTTTCTTTCTTATCATTCATACTTACCAATTTTAATCTCGTTTTCATGAGTAGCTAACTCTCTAAGTCTAGGATTGTTGATGGAGTCTTTACATATCTTTGCTGATGCCTTTTCATGTTTAATATCTTGAAATGTTTTGATTGATTAAGAATTCTTAGTTTCATTGTGCGAATATTTCTTCATTAGCTATACTTGTAGTTTGATACACCATACTTAGGTTAAGTTCTTTGATGGTGTATGCTTGTAGATTGATAGTTAGTAGTTGCGAGTTTGACATTTTGATACTTCGAGTTTAGACTTTAGGGTATTCGGCTTAATTCGACCATTTTCCTGGGTTTGGAACATTCGGTTACTAAAACTTGAGTGATAAAAAAGATATGCATGATTAAGTTATTATTGATACATGTTAAGATGGATTCTAAAATCCTAGGTCCTCTCCCCCATCCCCCATTTGAGTCCACTTCCATTACTATTTTTTTAATATTTTATTATTCCATCACGAAAACCAATTTCAAAAACAAAACCGTGATAATTCTAAGTTTTAGAATAGGTTTGACTTTGTCTCTGAGGATCGATCCCGGTCTTATCGAGTGTTATTTCTTGATGACCGTATACTTGCGGGTGGAGACCTTTTAGGGTAACCTTTTAGGCCCATCAAGTTTTTGGCGCCGCTGTCGGTGACTATGTTTTAAATTTGTTCTAATCTTGGAAAGTTGTAATTTTTGGTAAGTTTTGACATTTGAATACTTTGACTTGTTTTTCCATTTTTGGTGTACAGAACACTAAGGAGAGAAGGAGAAGGCGCAACAAAAAGGAGGACATCGGGAGAAGAAATTTACAATTTTTATTTCTTATTTTATTTTGGTGAGAAAGAGAGACTTTAGACTTTCTGGATTTTATTTTTGGATTCAAGTTTTGACCCTAATTGAAAGGGCTTAATTGTAATCGAAACAAAAGAAGCCTCGGGTTTGAACACTTGAGGGAAGAGTGACCCGGTTCGTCAGCAAAGGTCGTCTCCCATCTTGAATGAGAGGCAACTTTTCTTGATCACCCACGAATCCTCTGTCTGTGGGTACTTGTGTGTGTTTTGTGTGCCTCATTGATTTGATGAACTGTTTAGTTTAATCGTCTTTAGTAAGGGCACTAACCCATTACAAGATAAGAGTCGGATTTCATCACCGGTCTCTTGCCATTTAGGAAACAACGTTGCGAATCCCAAACCTCACTTAAACTAAAATCTTATTTAGACATTTGCCTCTAAGGTATCGAGCTCATAGGATCTTTGAACAATTCGGAAACTCGATTTTTATTTGGGCATTCCAAAAGGGAAAGTGTCGTGCAATTCTTTAAAAAAGGCTCGAGAAGAGGAAACGTTGCCTCAGGTAGGACAGTTATTCAATTTTCATAGTTGGTTGTCTTCTGGAGAATTGTTTGACCGCAGTACTTTGACGGAGTAACCCTCATAATAGTCATAGTTCAAGCTTTGTTACGAAGTAGGAGCTGTCTAGATTTTTTAGGTGAATCTGACTAACCCATTCACTAAATTTAAGTATAATCAACCTGTTGCTAGATTTTGTTTAGGTTGTTTGGTGGAGTCAGCTTGATTGTGTTTGCATCCTATAGGATCTTCGTAGTGATTCTTTGGTTTTGAAAAAAAAATAATTTGAAAGAGAGATGGATAGATCGTGGTCCCAACATAATGGCAGAAGGGATGAGAGTTATTCAAATCTACCATGGTGGTACTTAGCAAATGGTCAGAATAGTGTTAGTCATCCTAGACACAATGTGCATAATGATGGTCGTAGGGATTATTATCAACATCAAGAAGGTTATGAACCACATTATAGATATCCTGATAGATCATCTTACATGCATTATAGTACAGAGTCTTACGCTCCAAATGTGTCCCAACCTCAATGGGATAACGTTGAAACTAATGACTCTTACATGGATTATAACGAAGAGTTTTATGCTTCACACGTGTCTCAACCTCAATGGAATAACGGTGAAATTGTTGACTCTTCATCTTTATTGCACGAAGCTATTAGTATGCCTAGGAAGAGTAATGAAGAGTCTTATGCTCTACACGTGTCTCAACCTTAATTGGATAACGGTGAAACTGTTGGCTCTCCATCTTTAGCATCACTTTCATTGGTCGAAACTATTAGTATACTAAGGAGGAGTAACGAAGAGTTTTATGCTCCATATGTATCTCAATGGGATAACAATGAAACTATTGATCCTTCATTTTTAGCATCACCTTCATTAGTCCAAATTGTTAGGGATCTTCAAAAGAGTACTTTCGAGTTTTGTCAGAATTTAAAAAAAAAACTGAAAAAATTGCAATACTCTACAAGAAATAACAACTAATATTATAAAAGAGGATTACCATGAAAATGTAGAGCACGGTTCACAGTACCCTGTGTACCCTGTGTATGCGAAGAAGGGCTCCGAGGCAGAGCTAGAATGCGGAGTTGGGCTTATGTCGGGTATTAGTGTTAGCATATCTATGTGTATTTCGGATTTAGAAAGAGAGAGTCGGTGAGGCGGTGGGATTAGGGTTTTAGTGGCTATATAAACTAAAACCCTAGGAGAAATCTGTGTCGAATCCTCACGAATCTCTTGTCTAACTTGTTTGCTCATAATAGTGGAAATCATCGCGTCGTTGTCGTCGTGGAGTAGGTCTCACCAACCGAACCACGTAAATCTCTTGGTTTTGTGTGATTATTCTTTATTTCCTATTGTTTTTCTTCGATTATTTGATTTCAGTCATAACAAACCTCTATTGTCATAATAATTACAGTAGGTGGACCAGAATGCGTTTAAAAAATTCTTAGAACGGTAAGAAAGGGTTTAAGCATCAAATTAAATGGAAACAAATCATAAAAATAAAAATTGGTTGGAGGACCAAAAAGTCATGGGTTAATGAGATTCCGCCCAAGTGTGTGCAGGAAATTAGGCGCAGGTCCAAAGCGTCTGTTTGTGCACTGTTTTCTGATATATTTTCTTTCCAGTTGTACATTTACTTCTTTTTTCTTCGTCGTTTACCCTTGGGCAGTCATTGAAAAGCAAACCTTTCTTTTTCTTTATTTCTCTCTATAGCTTTTTCATCATTCCTCTCTCTAAAATTATAGAAATTTTATTTCTTCTCTCTTTAAAATTTTATCTACAAATCAATGAAGCAAAAATTGATATGGTTTTAAGAAGAAATCTGAAGGATTCATCATCAAAATTACATGAAGTGTTTCTTGAACAAATTTGAATTTTTTTTCTTGAACAAGTTTGGGTTTCTTTTCTTGAATAGATTTGATGAAAATTTGATGGAAAAGAAATTTTCAATTTGTGTTTACCTTTTGGAAGGAATGTACAGGAAATTCTTTTATGTATTGTACATAACAAAATGTTCTATAAAAGAAAATATAGGAAATTTTATAATCTCCTATAAATTTCAGCGTTATAGTTTACCTTTTGGAAGGAATATACGAGAAATATTTTTATGTACTGTACATCAACAAAAATCTTATAAATTTTCATTAAAATAAGTTGAGAGAGAGAAAATATTTCAGATTGGAGAAAGAAAGAAAAAAAAGAGAAAGGAAGAAAAAAAATGACGTGTCAATATCTTAGTAGATGGCATATTTGTAATTTTACCGGAAAGTAAGAAAAACATGAGATTTTCTTTAATGACAAATCTGTAAAGATCGTGTAAAGTACACCCAGTTTTGTAACCTCCATTTTTTAACTGACATGAAACTTGCGTGTGAACCTGCAACGAGTTTTATTCCTAGACAGGATTGGGTTCTCAATAATAGGCTGATTTTGGGGTTTTGGTCCAATCCCCCATCATAAAATACTGTATTTTGAATAAACATTATAAAAGAACTATTTGTGCTTTCTAAAATCATATGTAACAACACCATCATCTAAAGAATTTTTTTATATAAATAAGGACGGTAAACCAGTTATAAATGAGTTGGATGTACTGTTTACGTCTATTTTACTATAAATTTCTAGCCTATCCATTTCAAGCCAACATCTGTTAACGAAATTTATTCCGAGTCGCTTTTAAATACTATATTGGATTTCTTTCTATTATATAGCTTTTTGTCTTCAGATTAATCTTCTGAAAATAGGTCAGTTTAATGAAACAAAATTTGGATGAGTTGGATTCAGAGAATAAAATGAAAATAAGTAAAGCCAAAAAAGTTCCTAATAAAAAGTAAATAAATTTTAAGTCATTATCTAAAAGAAACTAGGTGTCTAACGGGTTGTCAAAACTCAAAATAACAGTTTAGCTCTTCTTATTGACCACTTAATTGAAAGAAAATTACAAAATCAACATTATTTGAAAATGTTGAAACGGAATTCTCCAACTCTTACTTTCTCCCTAATCTTTGTTGCTTTGACTTTCATATTCTCTGAAGGTTATCGCAAGAAAATAAAAGATAGATGTAATCTTGGCATCAGTGTGTTGGATTAGTGCATGCAAAACTTGCTATGAGACACGAGATCAGAAGTATAGGTGAATGGAAAAAAACAAAGATATATCCAATTAAAGGTTATAGACATTTGACGTGAAAATCTGCAGCCTTATTAAACGTACAAATTTTGTGTACAAACCAAAAGAAGAAAACAACAAAGTAAAAGAAGCAGACTATTAGCAATCACCGTGGTCCTGCTCATTTGAGGATGACAAACCTCGTGTTTGAGGTCAACAATAGTTTAAAACGTACCAAAGTCTTGAAGGGACTACAAACCACAATATCATAATTTGAACGGTCTCATTTCGAAAAATGTCAAATTTCAACAATTTCTACATAAAAACTATTTAATTAACTCAAAATTTGGGTTTTGCTCTATGATGTTTCTCCAGTTAAATTCCTGTCGTCTCGATACAATTTCTTAGTTAAGAAATGGTCCTTAAATCATAACGGAGAAACAACTCCAGTCTCCATAAAATGGCATAAATAAACCACAAATATGCTTGCATATTATATAGACTAAGTATGTTCAGTATTATAAGAACAATACTAAGAAAAGAACGCATAAAGGAGATAAGCAAAACACTTAAGATTTTATTTCCACGCTGTATGCAGCCAACGATGAGTTCTCTAGGCTAACATGGACCTGCTGATCATCCACGCAGATTTATGTCAATAATAATTTATGGGGGAATGCAGAAAGCAAAGTCAATCTGCTTCACAAATAAATTATATAAAAAAAAGTCTTGCATAGATGTATTTCAGTAAGTTAACACACACATAGGTACATCAAAATATCTCTAGCCACTAAGAACTTAACAAGTGAATAACGTTTATGCTGACATCACCAGCTTCAACCCCCTCAATTAAAACAAGTAAGACATTCACATTTACATCTCCGAGACCCTTATTATTGATAACTTCCTGCCTATTTGAGTACTGGAAGGGTATAAATTTTCCCCAAACTTGTGCTGGTTCAGAAGAAGAAGCATAATAAGAAATCATAGAGATAGCTTGATTCAAATCTGCCTCAAAATTACTGTAATGGATAGTGTCAAGATACACAACAGAATTCAGAACTACATGTATAAGACATGAATTCTATTCTACCCAACACTAAAAGCCCAATATATAAACCGAAATTAACGACATGAAAAATCGATAAATCTCCTTGGTCCATTAGTAGAAAACTCCCCTATGATATGATAATAGTACAACTTGCTCCCAAAAAACTAATAGCAGTATTCATATGCTAACGAAAATTATTCTGCTCCGTATGTGAGATCTAAACTTTCTAATATAATTTCTAGAGGCAATCTTTCATTGACTTATTAAACTACAACACTCTTAACTTATAAATTAAAATTACATACTACTGGAATCGTATACACCAATAGCTGTAGATTCATCGTCTACAAAATTAAATTCAAATTAATTAACCAGAAACCATAAAATTGTTGCTAAAAATATGAAAGTAAGGTTCAAGAGTTCAGATTTGACATAATAATAAAGGGGTAAAGTTTGATATTTAAAATTATTACATAATGATGTTAAAAGTCAAGTAAAGAATTATTTTGTCATACGTAAAATCATACTAAAGAAATGATATTGTTTAGGCAATAATATATGCACCCTTTTGTCGTAAGTACACTTGGATAGAGATACTTATAATTGACCGTGAATAAATACTGGAACCGCAAATCTATTCCCACGAGTATGACTAAATAGCCTTGGGACTTGTTTATTCTAATTGCAAATGCTAATCGAACAGGAAACTGATGCCATGTGAATTGAATGTTCAAATGAAAGAGCTCGGTATTGAAAAAATTATAGGAATCAGCACAGTGTTACCACGTTTATATTTAGTTAGGATTTTTGCTTCAAGAACTCGCGTTACACAGTTTACAACCATTAATCTAGTCCCATTACATAGTCCATCTTAAGGGGAAAGGTTCCTTACCAATGTCGTCGAAGCAATACTTGTGTTGCATTGGGACCCAGTCTCATATAATCAATTTCGATGCTCGGAATAAATCACTAAGTGTTGGTTGCTTACCAATGTCGCTCGGAATAAATCACTAAGAGTTGGTTGCTTACTAATGTCGCAAATATAATCCTCATGTACATCAACAGGAATCCGAAAAGTTGAATGACTTGTTCTACTTCCAACCAAAAGTCATGAGGCAATACCAGATGAAGTAACAGTAATAACTATATTGTCATTTTCTGACATGTTGCTTCAATTGTATTGTATAAAAATATTTTTCCTGTTCCAGCTCCGCCGTTGAGAAAGAATAGTAACCCCTCGTTGTTACTTACAGAATGAATAATAGACTCAAAAGCGTCTCTTTGTGCACTATTGAGAAGGTCAACTTTTTAAGTCAATTCTATTTCATTGATTGATGCTTGTACACGCATGTGCTCCCCGATAAATCGGATGCCTCAAATTTGATGTCATTGTTGGCTGTTGAGGCATAGATGGAAAATCATCTCTAAGATTTTTACCATACACTAACAGGATTTCATGGAGGTGTAATCTGAAATCTCGTATTTGAGAGTTTGTTGGTTCGGTAACTGTAGCGCCCAAACCATTGAGCCGGAGAATTGGACGAGTTGGAGCGTCGAACTTTATTCTGGGATTTGGTTTCAAACACTTGTATGGTTGAGCTGGGGTATTCATTGGGTAGTTCTCGAGAAATTATGAGTTTTGACTTGTCATGTTCGAGATTCGGACATCATTTGGATTTTTGAATGGTAGATAGTGGCGTTTACTGTTAACGATGAGTGTAAATCATTGACCTGATTAGGGTACTTTCTAGTAATCGAAAACATCATATGCATCAAAAGAATATTTTCTACCATTTTCGTGAAATAGTAAATAATTTTATTATTCAAGATATAGTTTCATAAAAAAATATGTAATGATATTTGATGTTGAAATTTGTTTGTTTTGTGAAATATTATATATCATATTAATAAAAGAAGATTCATTTTATACCAACCATATCTTTTACATATTACTGTTTTGATGTAATATATATATATATATATATGATTAGATAATCGTTTAAATTAAAACCCCATTTTCATGCATGTTTTGTGAAACATTATTTATCATATTAATAAATATACCAACCATATCTTTTACATATTACTGTTTTGAGATAAATATATATATATGATGAATTAATCTTTTAAATTAAAACCTCATTTTTATGCATGTATGAGTGACGTGGTGAGTGGGTGTAAATTGAGTTTTAAATAGCTTTTCTACTGTGGACCCCCACTGGTTACTTAGAAAACCATTTCATTTTCATCTTCTTGACTAACCCACCAAATAGAGAAAGGAAAGAAAAAGAGGGGTTTCGCTCTTGAGGTGTGCGAAACGTTTGTTGGTTCGATTTTCTCGGTTGATTTCTTTACGAGTTTTGATCCGAATTCAATGAAACTTCTTCCAGGTAATTCTATTCGACTTGTTCTACATATCTAGCGGTTTAGAAATTTCTATTTTGTCCGAATATGGTGGTTATTTGATAGTTATATTGAAGATTGTATAGTTGGGTTTAATTTCTTTAAGGTTCATAATTTGAAGTGGTTATTCTTTAGTTTTTTCGAATGATTTATGTCATGTTTAGGATATTATGGACTATTTCGGGGTGTTCATATATAAACGAGGTACTGCCGAATCTCATATTTAGACTAGTTTTGGGAATGAATTGGAATAGAGATGGTTACCCGAACTTCGTCATATTTCACATGAATTGACAGTTTGAGTTATAGATTTATGTTATTGGGTTTCTTATATGGTTTGTCAGCTTATAAAGACTCTGAAATGTAAAATAGAGTTTATGGGGAGTTGGTTGGTTGGTTTGTATGCATTTCAGGTATTCGATGAATATTTCAGTGAACTGCATAGTATGGATAGGATATTCTTAGTCTACTTTTATTCATTTTATGCGTTCTTGCTTTGCTAGAGAACTCTTTGTAGTTATGTGTCTGTCTTTTTATGTTTCAGTAGGATTATTGTACTGCAGTAGGTAGCTCGAGGAAGGGTGGAGCTTAGTCAGGAGCACCATTGGAGGTGCATGAAGAGGTAGGACCCTATGAATCCTACTTGGAGCACGGGTATTCCCCGTTTCACCATTATATATATATATATATTTAGTTATTTCCTTCTTTTTATCGTTTTCTTGTTCAAATTATGATATCATATGGTATGATATGAATGTAAGTGGTGTGCTCTATGTTATGGATGTTTCTCTTTACAAAACAAATCGATTTTTCCGAAAAATAATCACGGGTGGTGGAATTGCTTGAGCTGCGTGATCGTTTTGTGTGAATTGTAAACACGTGGTGGTGGAATCGCTTGAGCTGCGTGTATAACATGGTGGCGGAATCGCTTGAGCTATGTTACGTGTAATGGTTGTTTTCTGACGGGCATTGGTTGGTCCCCTTGTTTATTTTTATGTTAAGGATTAGCCATGAATTATGTCAAGGGCTACACTTGGTGCGTGACCCGTTGTTTGGTAACGACCATTACATTTTACCCAGAATGGGGTCCGAGAGAGGATGGGAGTTGGGGTATTCCGACCCTTGGAGTGATTAGGGGATCGACCCAATGCCATGCTTGTTTATTTATTCTGCTAAGTCACTGGTGTGTGTGGTTTGAATTCTGTTGTGATTGATACTTACAATGTTTTCACCGAAATGAGGTATTTACCCGAGTTTTCTTAATAAGAAAATACTTAATCCTTGAAAGTGGACACTTGTAATAGCTTGGCTTTTATCAGGGTTTATCCTACCTTGAGACAGAAGAACGCTCTTATCCTCTGATTGATGGGACCTGTTATGACGACTTTGTTCTTGTAGCTTTGATAGCAACTCAGATCATTTAATTTTTCTATAGGTTCATGCATATGTTTGGGTATTTTTCCAATGGTTAATGAATTACCTTGCGAAGGAGCAACAGACCAGGCCGGAGGTAGGACGCGCCTCAAGACGAGATAATTGTATCGCCGTGGGTATATGACTCTACTACATGACGATGCTCTTATAGTTGTCTGGGTAAGTCATGACATATTCTAAGTGTATCATTGTTTGAGTGGGATTTACTATTCGATGCGTATTAAGCTCACAAGCTAGCCCGATGAGCGATGATGACGAAGGGAGAGTTATGGAAGCTCTTACCGGGTATTACGTGGATTCATGTGTACACTGCAGTAGTCAACTGTTCGATAAGGCGTCGTCTGCCAACATACTAACAAAGGACGACCGGTTCTTCCTAGCCGAATAGTAGGTGACCCCGACTGAGGGCGTATTCAGTCGTGATCTTGGTAAGCTAGAAGAATTATCTTTCTATATTGCCTTACTTGGTGTGCATATGAATATCTCGGTATATATGTAACACTTATAAATTATTGATATATTAAAATGTTGATGTGTGTGGTGCGGGTAGGATGTTTAGGTATCCTACTAAGCTGACCTTTGGGTTATATCATTCCCATTTGTTTTTGTCCAGTTGCAGGTTTTGGTGACCTGGAGTGACACAGTTTACTTCGATGGATCACATTATGTAAGCTCGATATAATTTTTATCATATTTTCAACTTCCGATTTTATCACAACGTCAATATTACATATATTTTATCCAGAATAGTTATGATCGTTCTCTCACTTGTTTGTGATTGTACACATGTAAATAGGATGCACCTTGTCACTTTTAAGTTGATGTTATTGATATGTTGAAGTTCATGAAAACATGTATGAATGTTTGACGGGTTTTTCAGGTTTGACATGTTCAATTTGTATAGGAGACAATGTCCAAATTCAGTCTCTTCTGTGAATTGTTCATATACATGAATTCAAGTTGTTTTTTCCTCTTTGTGAAAACTATTTTGGGTTGCACGTTTTCCGAACATATTTTTAAAAGGTTTAAACTATGTTTGATTTTCTGCTGCATTTGTTCTTGATTTGTAACCCGTGATGAAAGAAAGTTCTGGCTTGGGTTTATATTTAAAACTGGTTTGAGTGAGAACTAGACAGAGTTTTTTTTATAAACTGTCGGGTAAATCGTGATTCGGAACTCGGGGCGTCACAGTAGTACCTTATTTAGTATGAAGTAAATGCGTAAGATCATCACAAATTTTTAGGGAAAACCTTTCCCATAAAGAAGGCGGATCTACCAGAGTACGTTCTAATAAAATGATATAAAACAATCTCCATAATTGATAACCTGTATATATATATTCCTTGCTTCTTCCAGATGTAACACCCATTTACTATCATCTTCTAAAAATCCTTAGGCAACACATGTTAATTTGAATTCGTCATACAACATCTCATTTACAGTACATAACTATTCAAATAACACGGGATCTTTCATAATAATTAACAACAACCGTAGATAGAATCTTTCCCCTTCATTAGGATTAACAAAATACATTCTTTCTAATGAAGCCTCCTTTTTTCGCTCCACCCACAATTTAGATTGTTTGTCCCACGCGTATTATTGTGGGAATGCTTGATAAGTCATTAAAGTGAAAATTTCGTTAGCGGCTTTATATTGAATGACATCTGGATCGTACATAGATTGGACAATGAAATGATGCATACCAAGTAAACACATAACCAACCTCACAACAGATAGATATTCTTCATGTAGTAGATTACCAAATAATCTTAATGCCACTTCCGGTGGTACAATATATTGAGAGTCAAGATATTGTTGAATCTCATCTGGTGCAACCACAACCATTGTAGTATGATCATCTCATTTGTAGATATACTAGAGTCAAATTCCAAACTGTTGGGTTTTGTCTTACTCAAGAAGTAAACTCGTCTAAGTGGCGGTTTTGGGTTGAGTCAGATGATTCTGAATCAGACGAGTCAAATTTAGGCAAGGAGGGAAAAAACTAACACTACCCAACAAAAAAATTAAGAAATCTTGCTTTCAACTTTTCCGAGTACCATATGAATGCAGAAGGAGGAAAAACATAATCAATAAGATATTTTAAGTCTAAAAACTCACATTAACTTCAAATGCGACAATGGCTTTGCCTTTGAACTCTGCACTCTCAGCTTGTTGGATGAATCCCTTAGCAAGTCTTCTTCCTGGGCCTCAGAATATCCCCAAAACAACACTAGCCTCACTCCATTTATGACTATTCTATTCAAGAGTTCTTTCCCTGTCTTTTCGGCTCCTACTCTAGTTTTGAAGATAACAATTGCATATCCACTTGGGTCGTGCACCATTTTTATAGACTCGATATCGCACTGACTATAAAAAAAGCTCTCTTAGGTCATGCGAGGGTAGTCTGCCATCGAGTCCAAATACGTAAAGAGTTTTGATGCTTTTATATTCCGGGGGAGCTAGTGAATGATTTTCACCTACTCCGTTTTGAAGGAAGTTTCTATACAAAATCATTCACTCTGAAAAGAAAGTAACAAGAAAACATATGAAGAATCACTCGACTCTATAACAAAAAAAAGTATGTCAACAATAGTACATACCCATAGTATTGATCTTTCACAGTTTGCTGAGATAACTTCCATTATATAGGAAATTCATGCAAATAAGGACATCGAGAACCTCTAGTACATTCACCTCGCAGAAACACACTGCAAACGTTTGGGGACGCCTTTGCATATGAATACTCATAGATAATTCCCGATGTCGCCTGTAATAACGGATTACAGATAAGATAAAAAAACGTCACAGGGGAAAGAACCTGCTGATGGGCCTAAAAGGTTACCCTAAATAGGTCTACACCCGCAAGTGCACAGGTGTCAAGTTGTAATTTCTCGGTAAGACCGGTTCGTTCCTTAGTGACTAAGTCAAACTCAATTTAATCTTAAAACTATTGTGATTTTCAAAAGTGGTTTGATTGGTAATATGATTCAAGCAAATAAAAACAGTAAATATAACTCAAAAGAAAACAAATAAGTTGATATTCAGAAAAGGGGAACCTAGGGTTTTCGAATCCGTCCACATGATAATCCTAAAGACGATGTATTTGCCTTAGTCAACTAAGTTCTTTGTTTTACTCGGATTCTATCACATGAACGCTCTAGAATCCGGA
>BEHA01050359.1:718856-733012 GCA_002897215.1 Eschscholzia californica subsp. californica | reverse complement strand
TTGGAAAATTGTAAGGGTTGTTCACGACATGCTATATATAAAGCTAATTCTTCCCTCATTGTACGACTATTATATGTAAATAGTTGTTGGGTAGTAGTAGTACTTGGATTTATGGTTGTTTGTGTAGGAATACCTCCTTCATGCTTAGGTCTACAAGTTTGTAAATGCCGTTTTAAACTAGATGACCCTTGCGAAGGGTCTCCGACATAATCTCGTTTGCAATATTTACAAACGACCCTCATTTCTTTTTTTTCCTTTGATCGTTCTTTCTTCTATCGTAAAATAGTTCCATACATCTGATTTCAACCTTTTCTTCTTAGATGTTTATGTTACACTTGGGTCTCCACCCGGCGTACTAATATTATCATCTCTCAAAGCACTACCAAAACCATAATCATCTACACAAATATTAACATCATCAAAGGTACTCACAACTAATGAGAGGGTAAGAGAAGAAAATTCTTTAAAAATATAAATAGCTAAATAAAGAAATAAATTACTTACTGTATTAATAATTGAAGTCTTTGAGTAATTAAATTGATCACTACTTCAAGTCTTCACTTGAATAATAAATAGTTCACTTGAATAATTGATCATTTGAAATCTTAAATAATTTATCACCAAAATAATTAATTGAACTAGTACTAGATTTGTAGACTACTTGAATGTTTGAATAATTGTGAAGAATAAGAATTAAATGATAAAGATTAGACAGCTTGAATATGAATTTTAGAGAGGAATATGGGATTGATGAAATGACTTAATTGTGGTAGAAATGAGTAGAGAGCTTGAGGAATGTGAAAATGAAATTGATATGAAGGATTTATTTATAAAGAAAGAGAGGAGCATGAGATTGATGAAATGGCTAAATTGTGGTAGAAATAACTACAAAGCTTGAGCAATGTAAAAATGAAGTGATATGATGGAATATTTATAGACAAAACTCAAAAGAGGAGAAATAGGGGATTGATTAAATGACCTAATGTATTCTTGGTAAAAAAAATAAAAGAGGGTAAAAAGTAAAAGAGGTACAATGTACCATTTGGCAATAGCCAATGGTCTAAAGGAGATACTACATGTAGACGATGGAAGGTCTACGGATCAGAAGACAAAAAGTTGGAAGCGAGAACGTCTTCTGGAATTCCAAACGTCGAGTCCTTGATTGATGGGCACCAGCATTGTGCGGAAGAAACCTGCAAAAAAAGGTGAACAAACACGAACAAACCCGTGAAGACTTGGGGGACACTGGAATGGTGTCTGCCAAGGGCCCTCTGACGGTCAAGTCAGCGAAATATTACAATAAATAATAAATGAAAAACAGAGGGTAAAACCGTTGATGTGTAATCGAAGAGTGGCTAGGCTCGTAAAATGGTCGGAGCTCGAGTCTACGGGAGTGAAATGATCAGAAGTGTGAGAGTAAATTTTACCAGTTACGTCGAGAAAGAAAGAAGCTATGACATCCTTGATGTTTTTTGGAAGCGTCGGGAAGGCTTTGATCCCTTTGACGATAACTGGAAGCGTCGAACAAGGAAAAGCTTTAACACCCTTGAGGCGTCTAGTAGTGTCGACGATCAGAGCAAGATGAATGTGTAAATTAAAGGAGATAAATCGTCTAAGAACCAGGTAACGCGTATGCCGACGTCTCAAGAACAATCGAAGAACGGAGAACGAGTGAAGAAGAAGTGGTATTGCTTTGCTCTGCTTTCAATCCTTGTGGAGTAGAAGTGCTTCTCTTTTATATAGGTGTGAGAAATGATCCGCTGGGAGGAGTAAAGGTTGTCCGTTACGGAGTAAATAAGTGGCAAGAAACCTGGGATGTGGTGACGCGTACACGAGTTGTACATGCACAACGATTGTGCATATTCTCTGGTAATTACTCTGAGTGTGCATGTACATAATCTCATATTTCTGTGAGACGTTACCATGTTATGCATGTCATCAATAGGGGGTAATTGTCTCTAGAGTTACGTTGACCAAGTCTGAGATCTTTGTCGTTATGGTTATATTTGACATGTAGAGGATTTCTTCGTTAAGTGATCTTTCACACATGGTGCGTTGAGATCTTGACGTGTCAAGCGCCAAACGTGTGGAGATTCGGGCTTGTAGAGTTTTGTGCACGTGGAAACTCTTTGCACGTGGTTGAGTTTGACACGAGTTTTAGGGTCTAGTCGACGAGGACGCTGGTGTGGATTTTGATCAACAGTTTGTCCCCTACTCTCTAAGTAAATATTTTATTTTCTTAGAGAGTAGATGAGTATCCGAAGAGGTGGCCTCGTAAGTCGGATAGTTCTCGTGTTAATCGCATGGTCCCAGATAACAATATGGCATTGCCTTGTGCGGGTCAGTTCTGGAACTTTTCCCTGAGTCAATTCCGTAGAGCCAAAAGCTTTGTGAACGAGACGTGGACCCTTTGTGCGGCTAAGTGGAGTTGGAGGAGTCTTCCACGTTTCCAAGAAGTGTGAAAGAGGATTTTTTACTCGTTGTCTGGCAGCGAGGACTTTACACGCTATCTGGCAACGGGGAAGACTTCTCCACGCTGCCTGGGCAGCGTGGGAAATTCGTCCACGCTGCTTGGCAGTGTGGGGATCTCTTCACGCTGCCTGGGTAACGTGGGAAATTCGTTTACGCTACTTGTCAGAGCATGCAGAGTGTACCTTCTGTCGTTCCTTGGCGTCAAAAGTTATTTGAATTTGGCGACTTGGCAAAGTTGCGACATGTGGATGCCTATGAACACGTTATTTCATGTTTGTCTTTCCGCTTAATATGTTTGTTGATACGAATACTTGTAGATCTTGATATGTATGCTACTCTTCTTATGCATATGAACATGTATACTTGTAGTACACGTAGGTGCGCACGTGAACTTGGAGTACATGTAGATTGGTAATGCGCGTAGAGATGTACACGTAGACTTGGAGTACACGTAGACTTGAAGTACACGTAAGTGTACGCGTAGACTTGTAATGCGCGTAGATGTACACGTAGACTTGGAGTACACGTAGGTGTACTGGTAGATTTGGAGTACACGTAAGTGTACACGTAGAATTCTAATGCGCGTAGAGGTGTACAATACTCATAAGGATGATGGGTGCATGATCCCTGGTAGACGTTTTGTGCGCGTATACGATGGTTGGTTGCAGTTGTGTAGTCGCTTACATACGAATGTCGTTCGTCATCTACATCTATTCACAAATGAGAAAAACTTATTCAACCTTTAAGTAGTATAAAAAATACCTTAAGTTAATTAGGTTAGTCGATACGTGCTCTTGTTTTGTAAAAAGGGATGGTGTGTTTACTCCACGCGCGTATGAGAATGTTCCGTTCAAATGGCGGGATGCTAGTGAGTGTTGTTTGTATAATCCATTTGTCTCTACATGTTTATCTCAAGGAATAAAACATGGCCGAAATATTTCGGTTTTTTACCTAACCGAAGTAAAAATACGCTTGCATATTTTTCGTGTCAGATTTCCACCGAAATCTGACACGAAATCTCGAAATCAATGGAAATTGATGGAAATCTCAGAAATCCTAGTGGGTTCTGACTGTTCTCTTTAAAAAAGTAGAAATTGATGGGATTTGGAAAAGCTAATAGATAAGATTTTGAAATTATTGTCTGGATTTTGTAATTCAGATCTAATTATAAAACCCTAACATATTAGAATCTAAAATCAACTCATACCTTGTCATTTTTTCTTCTTCTCTGTTGTTTATTTGTTCTTCATCAAATCTTCAACAAAATACTTCATTTTTATGTGATATTAACTAAAATCTAGAGAGAGAGAGGAAGGTGGTTTTGGGTTAAAGAAAATCTAGAGAGAGAGAGAGGAAGATTCGGCTGTTTGAGTAGAAATAGGGAAGAAGACGATCGATTTGGATATTAAGGGGTCTGATTTTTTGCTGTTGAACAGGTATATCAAAATTTGATGATTAGTTTACTATTTGACCCCTGATTTTACTTTTGTTTGGTTTTAATCCCTGAAAAAACTAACATTAGCCCTCTAACTAACCGAATGCATTAAAGATTAGCCCTCTAACTAACAGGTATATCAAAATTTGATATCTATTTTATGTTTTGACCCCCTGAGTTTTTACTTTTGTTTGGTTTAATCCCTGAAATAACTGACATTATTGCAGATTGACCCTATCATTGCAAATTAGCCCTCTAACTAACCGAATATATTACTGATTAGCCATCTAACTAACATAATCTATTGCCAATTGGCCCTATTATTGACATGTTTTTGTTATTTCTTTCTTAAGAATGTCATGTAAAGGAAGATCGGACGACATAGGCTGGCAGCATGGGTCGCAAGTAGAAAACGACCGACAAAAGTCTCAGTGCAATTATTGCAGTAAAATAATAAGATCTGGAGGGGTCACTCGTTTAAAACAACATCTAGTTGGCGGTTTCGGTAATGTCGCTCAATGTCCGATGTGTCCAAAAGAAGTTAGACTACAAATGAACAGGATTCTAAAACACGGTGTTCAAGAGAAAAATAAGAGGGACAGAATAAATTTGGAGTTTCGAGAGTTTGTTATGGACCTTCCAGAAAGACAAAATGAAACCGTTGATCTTGATAGCGACGATGACGATATCGAGAATCAACAGTACAGGGAAGCAGTTAAAAGGTCATTGTACGATAGTCGTAGTGGTGACCAAAGACGTTCATTTAGTCAATCCACTTACAATGTAGGAGGCGACTCTAATGCCAACACAGGTTCAGTGTCACGACAACGGGTTTTCGCAAGAATATAGAGTGTTAGACAACCATCTACTTACAATCCAAGAGATGAGTTACCAATCGATCCACATTCAATGAAACCTCAAGGTGGAAGACAGAAGAGGACAAAAGAGGCATTTGGGTTCCGGAATATTAGAAAGAAGATGGGAAAAGCAATTTCGAAGTTCATACATTTTAACGGAATTCCACCACATGTTGCTAATAATGTTTATTATGATAATATGGTTGATGCGATTGCTAGAGCTGGACCTGGTGTAAAGCCTCCTACTGCATATGAGTTGAGGGGACCCTTTCTCGATGATGAGGTTGAAGAATTAAATGACTATATGGATGGTCTAAAGAAGAATTGGAAGACGTACGGTGTCACCATCATGTGTGATGGGTGGACAGGAACAACTCGATTGTCTATCATTAATTTTATGGTTTATTGTGAGGGAAAATCGATGTTCCACAAATCCATCGATACATCAAAAGACAAAAAAGATTGGAGATACATCTTAAAACTTATGGAAGAAGTTGTAAAGTCCGTAGGTAACAGAATGTCGTGCAAATTGTGACTGATAACGGAAGCAACTATGTTAAGGCCGGCAAAAGGTTAATGCAGCGTTACAACCTTTTTTGGACACCATGTGCAGCTCATTCCATCGATCTAATTCTAATGGATATCGGAGAGACGAAGACGGTACAAAAAGTTGTGCAACGTGCAAGGCAAATAACAAAATTTATATATAATCATTCGATAATCCTTGCATTGATGAGAGAAAAGTGTGGAGGCGATATAATTCGTCCAGGGCTAACACGATTTGCCACAAATTATATTGCTTTGGAGTCTCTCCAACAAAAAAAACATTCTTTGAAAGAAATGGTTGCTTCTCCACAGTGGCGTGCTTTTGAGGCTGTTAATAGTTCAGAAGCAAGAGTAGTAGAAGGACTAATAAACAAACACACATTTTGGGATTCGGTGCATAGCGTTGTCAATATACTCGAGCCAATCGCAAAGGTCCTTCGAATGGTAGATGGCGACAAAAAGCCTACAATGGGATACATCTACTATGCTATGGAACTAATGAAAACTCAAGTTGAAAAAGTTGATCGCTCTCCTAGGGTGTACCTGAAGATCATTGAGGAGCGATGGACAAAGCATCTCACACACCCTCTCAACCTAGCTGGTAATTATGCATTCTTCTCATTTTTTTATTCCTTTAATTACTTCACTTAATGTTTAATGATCTTCCTTTAACTGAAATGTATCCTATTACCTTAACCCAAGCTACCAATACGAACATGGTCTTTCGATTCGAGGGGATCTGTTAACCGCCGTTGAGGAAGTGGTAGAAAAGTTGGTACTACCAGAAGAACAGGCAACTTGTCTACTAGAGGTTAGTTTCTATACATTTTGAAATGTTTTAACATGGGGGAAAGAAGAATTCATTTTGTTTGAGTCATTAAATTACAGCTAAAGACTTTTAGAGAAGCATCGGGTTCCTTCGGTAAGACAACTGCAATAAATGGAAGGAAAGTAACTCAACCAGGTAAAATATTTGTAGTGAATGGAACAAACATTTACAATTCATTATAATTCAATTAATCAAACCTAAATGAGTACGTGTGTTTGTAGCTGAGTGATGGCTCTTGTATGGAAATGATGCTCCAAACTTAAGATCAGTTGCTATAAAGGTTTTAGCTCAGACGACATCTTCATCCGGATGCGAAAGAAATTGGAGCACGTTGGGGCTTATACATAGTCAAAGAAGAAATCGTCTTGGCCATGAACGACTTCACAAACATGTGTTTGTGCATTACAACATGCGACTACGACTTGAGCACGAAAAAGAAGACTATCAAGATTCAGGTCCTATAGACCTAGCAGATATATTCTGCGAAGAAGGTGAAGAAGACCCATTATATGAATGGGTTAGAGAAGTGGGAGAACCTGAAATGGATGAGCCAAACAATAGACCAAGCTCTCAAGTTGCTTCCACACTAGGGTTAAATATTAATTCCTACATGAGCACCTCACATGCTGAAGATGTTAATCGTTTGATGGACACACCATCGTTAAGTACTAATTCACCTGCTAGCTCGTCAGGAGATAGTGGCAACGGAGATGGCAGACAGAATAATGAGAGTAACGATGTTGAGGAAGATAATAACGAGAGAAATGAAGGATATATCCCTTATACAGAGGAACACAACTTTGATCATACAACGCAGGATCATGATCACGGAGTCCCAACGAGACCAACTGAACCTGTATCATATTCGCGTAGAAGGAAAAACCTGTTGACTGAAATGAATGTCATCGATACTTCCTCTTGGGCCAATAGTGTTGACGATGTAACAGACACTTTCAGTAGTATGGGTATCAACAATAGCTCATATGGTTATGATAGTTCATCTACATCATTTGGATATAACTACCTAAGTCATATTTCTTGGAACACTAGTGAAGATGAACGACCATGAATATTTATACCTCAACAACCAAGTTTTGCTGTATACCATCAATATCCCTTAATTGGACCACTATGCGGTATCCGTCAAGAGCAATACATGACATACATTGAACAATATCGAAATTGGTTCCGAAGCCGAATGTCATGGGAAGAATATTGCAACGCCATTGGAAATAAATCTCATGTGCGTCCAAACAATGACGGTGATGAAGGGGGTAGGAGATCATTTTGGTTTTAATGTCTTATGTAACAAAATATAAGTAATCTACAATTCCATGTTACTAAACTATTGTTCAAATGAAGATTAAACCTTTTTATGCTTAATTATGGTTAAATAGACTTGTTATCCACAATTTCATCATATTTCTAACATTTCGGCAAAATTGTAAAATTTTCCCACAGACCGAAATGTTTCCACGAAACGTTTCCACTTTTGGACCCATCGAAACTTCCACCGAAACCGAAATTTCATTCCTTGGTTTATTTCCACATGCTTGTCTTCACATGTTTCACATGTTATGTCCACATGTCCGTCTTCACATGTTCGGCTTCACATATTTCACATGCTTTTCTTCACATGTTTGGCTTCATATGATGTAAACTCGTAGTACGCATAGGTGTATACTTGTAGGCGTACACGTAAATAAACTCGTAGTACGAGTAGGTGTACACGTAAATAAATTTGTAATACGAGTAAATGTACACGTAAACTCGTAGTACGCGTTGGTGCACACGTAAACTCGTAGTACGCGTACGTAAACATTTGAATGAAGTAATTCATTTATGCTTATTTTGCATATACAAGTTATGTATATTTTTTTTGGTACGAGCAACCGGTTTGCTCTTTGCAAGTCGTGTCGACTCGCGTTTTGTACATGTAAACGTGCAAACATAAGTGGGTTAGCACCTCAAAAATCCTTTATTGAGACAATCAAAATTTTTCGTATACCAGTACGAGTACAAGACAATCAGGTTGTCACATGTAAACCTTGTATAAGAAGACATGCAATCGGGTTGCCGAGTACATGTAAAAATAAGTGGGCAATCGGGTTGTCGAGTACAGGTAAAAACAAGTTGGCAATCGGGTTGTCGAGTACATGTAAAAACAAGTGGGCAATCGGATTGTCGAGTACATGTAAAACAAGTGGGCAATCGGGTTGTTGAGTACATGTAAAAGCAAGTTGGCAATCGGGTTGTCGAGTAAAAACAAGTGGGCAATCGGGTTGCCGAGTACATGTAAAACAAGTGAGCAACCGAGTTGCCAGGTACAAGTTGATAGGAGGCAATCGGGTTGTCGTTCTGTCGATGCTTGCGAAAGCAGGTAGGAAAAGAGAGACAAGCGGGTTGTCTAAGTTTTGCATGGTTTCTGTTATTTCTTCATGTGTTTTTGCGTGCATTTCTTCGTTTGTGCTCGTTTTATTGTTGCATGTGATTCTGTAAATTTGTCCGTGTCTGCTTGTTTTGTAAAAACATCTTCTGAGTGTTCCCCCCAGCCTAAGTGTAATACTGAACTTTGTGCTAGACTTAGGTTGTGTTGAGATGCATCCTCATTTTCTTCCCATTTTTTATTGACGTGTTTCTGAAAGCTTGAAATGTGTACTTGTCTGAAGGCGTTTTTACCTGCATAATTTCTATGAGGGGCTATAGTCGGTGGGAGACCCAACGACTCTCCGATGCTTAAGTCAGTACATGTACAAGTAGAAGACAATATAGAGAAGTAACGATAGAGTTTAGAAATGATACAGTTTGAGATGCACATCATTCCAACTATTGTGTATGTCGCGTCCATCTTGTGCTTGAATTTTGTACGCCCCCTGTCCTACCACTTTGGTTATCTGATGTGGGTCTTCTCAAGAGGGCACAGGTTTTCCAGCACCGCTTTATTTAGTGTTCTGGAATTTTTGAGCGAACATATGCTTGACTTTTATCACTAGGTCGCCCCGATGGGGCGTTTAGTGGTTTCTTATTCTTCCGGGACAGAGGTCCTCTAGACGTTTGATACAGTTCTGTATGTTGACGGTCGTTTCTTCTGTCGGAGTATCTGGAGCGCCTGTCTCTGTTTCTATCTTCATATGATTATGAACTGTTTCGGTGGGCTTCATCTTCTTCCCAACGAATCTCCACCCATGCTCTTGCTAACACGTCCTCCATAGTGGTGCAATTGAACTTTGTAAGTTCTTTGTAAAGCTCTCCATCTGGTAGGAGACCTTTCCTGAAAGCGTCTACAACAGTTTTCTGGTTACAATAAGGAATGGATACCGTCTCTCTGTTAAATCTACCCATGTAGTCTCGTAGTGGTTCTCCTCTTCGTTGGTGACCCGATACAAGTCACCAGAAAGTTCTTTTAACTTTTTTCTGCCGACGAACTGTTCGACGAAGGTGTCTGTCGATTGAGCAAATGATGCAATTAAATTATTTGGGAAGTTCATGTACCACTGTAAGGCAAGACCGGTCGGACTGGACACAAAACTTTTGCACATGCACGCTTCACGCAGATCTCTGGGAATAGCTGTTGCAAACATTCTTTGCTTGTAAGATGCAATGTGATCGCCTGGGTCAGAAGTACAATCATACATCTTCTTGTTTGGGAAGGAGAATTTCTTTGGCATCTGCACCAATGCAATAACGTCTACAAAAGGGGAGTCGTCATAGCTGTAACGGAGGCTCTTCTTGAAAGGAGTAGGCATTCCTGCAATGCGTGTAATCAGCGCTTCCATTTTCGCCAACTTCTTTGCCATTACCTGTTGTAGAGGAGTACCTAAAAATGTAAACAGAAGCTAATCAGTAGACGCATTAACCTGAGTTGATCCATTTGTCATGGGATACGTAGTAGGTAAAGTATATGGGAAAGAAGACTAAAGGGGGGCAGGAGTAGTGTTAGGAATCAGAGTTGGTCCTCCAACTGTTACAGGAATTTCTTGACTGGAAGGTCCTGCCCCTCTTATACTTCTAGAAGATGGTCTAGCATCTGTAGAGGTGCGAATTCTGGAGTCGTCACAGAAAGTTCAGTAATTTTTTCTTGGAGCAACTGGTTCTCTGCTCTGACCAGTTGATTTTCTTCCTCTAACGCCTTGACACGTTCAGCGTTCTCTCGCATTTGGGTGTTAAGTAGAGCAAGTTGAGAAGAAATGTCAAGCAGAGCAGATGTCATGTTTTCTTTCATTTGATTAGTTATCTCCGTTGTTAGTTGCTGAGGCCCCACGGTGGGCGCCAAATCGTAGACGGTGGAAGGTCTACGGGTCGGAAGTCAAAAGGTTGGAAGCGGGAACGTCTTCTGAAATTCCAAACGTTGAGTCCTTGATTGATGGGCACCAGCAACGTGTGGAAGAAACCTGCAAAAAAAAGGTGAACAAACACGAACAAACCCGTGAAGGCTTGGGGGACACCGGGATGGTGCCTGCTAAGGGCCCTCCGACGGTCAAATCAGCAAAGTATTACAATGAATGATAAATGAAAAGTCGAGGGTGTAACCGTTGACGTGTAATCGGGGAGTGGCTAGGCTCGTTGAATGGTCGGAGCTCGAGACTACGGGGGTGAAATGATCACAAGTCTGAGAGTAGATGTTACCAGAAGCGTCGAGAAACTTTGATATCCTTGAGGGTCTCTGGAAGCGTCGAGCAAAAAGATAGTTTTTACACCCCTGAGGACGTCTACTAAACCAGAACCAGAAGAACGTGTCAAGATAAGGAGATAAAGCGTATGCGGACCAGGTAACACGTATAAAAATGTCTCAGGAACAATCGAAGAATAGTGAGCGAGTGGGGAAGAAGAAGTGGAGTTTATCTGCTCTGCTTTCGATGTCCTGAGAAATGAAAGTGCTTCTCTTTTATATAGGTGTGAGGAATGATCCTTTGGGAGGAGTGAAGGCTGACCGTTACGGAGTAAATGCGTGGCAAGATACCTGGGATGTGGTGACGCGTACACGAGCTGTACATGCACAACGGTTGTGCATGTTCTCTGGTAATTACTCCGAGTGTGCATGTACATGATCTCCTATTTATGTGAGACGTTACCATGTTATGCATGTCATCAATGGAGGGTAATTGTCTCTGGAGTTACGTTGACAAAGTCTAAGATCTTTGTCGTTATGGTTATATTTGACATGTAGAGGATCTCTTCGTTAAGTGATATTTTACAAGTGGTGCGTGTAGATCTTGACGTGTCAAGCACCAAACGTGTGGAGATTCGGACTTGTGGAGTTTTGTGCACGTGGATACTCTGTGCACGTGGTTGGGCTTGACACGAGTTTTAGGGTCTAGTCGACGAGGGTCCTGGTGTGGATTTTGGTCAACACACTACAAATTTGCATTAAACAGTTTGACAAACAGAATGGTCAAATTATTTTAAAAATCTGACCGTTGACGGGCCGGGCCGGATAGCCTGACCCGTCGCATAAGCCCGCCGGGTCGGGCTTTAACCCGATCTCTCACGGTCCGGGTCGGCCTTTTGAGCACCTCTAGTTTGAGTTAATTGTTATGAAAATATCTAGATGACTGTGGCAACGTGTGATCGCCGGAGCCTTAATATATCCCAAACAAATGTCTACTACTACCTATAAAGAAGAATGGCAAGATAAATAGTCGACCTATTTGATTAGGACGTAACCTAACACTTGCATTATCAATGAGACCACTAATACGTTTTTGATCACCGAGTTTGAATAATAAAGTCTGCCCTAATACCCATGAAAGAAGTTGAACTTTATTCTCTTCGGTATCCCTGTCATGCATCTAGTGTGCTCTTTCAAAATCAGTTACATTCATATATCAAAACCAATATTATTATTCAATTCATTACCTTATCAAACACGAAAATGGAACGACCAAGAGTTGTATCGCACAAAGCCGAGAGATCCCAATCAAAGTCACCACTCAAGCGAGTGGTTAGAGTGTACAACCCTTAGCCTCGAGCTGGAGACACGAGCACCACTGGCGAGCGAGTGGAACACTTCACACGGGTTACATCCATGTCAATATGTCATCCTAACCTATATGGCTCATGCCCTTAGGTTGACATAATTTGAAGTTGGTTACGTACAATAAATTCCTAAGTGTTCATAATCATAGTAAAACAGTTTGAAAGCATTTCTCATGTCACAGCAAAACAGTTCAAGCATATTTCAGTTCATTATTAAAAATTGATTTCCATGATACCTAACCTCTAGACATAATGGCGCATGAAACTATAAGGCCTAGCATATTTCATTATCTATAAAACTATTTTGGGAAAAGGATTCAGAACCCTACCCGGCGGTACTTCTACTCCGCCAAACCGTAACATGATCGTCAACGATAAGCTCCGGCTGCCCCCTTTACCGAAACATGAATAAAAGAAATAAACATTAGGTTCTCGGATAAGAACCTTGGTACAACAAAAAGAATAGATAAAAGAAAATAATGAAAGCTTAAAACAGAAAAGTAAATTCGCCAATTGCGGAACACTTCGAATATAACTGAATTTCGAGCAATCTCTTACTTCCATAGCCATCTCTAATTAAGGTCGATCATACACTGTTTGAAAGGTACTTCTATCCTATTATCTTTAACATTTTATTATTGAATGACTTCGCCAAAACCCGAGAGAAACATGCTCGAAATACACGCAACGGTTCTAACAGTGTATTGTGCACATAAACAGCCATAACCCTCTCATCGTTCATCCGTTTCTACCTACTCTTATGTCATCAGAAAGGCTATCTCATTTAGAATGTTTTGCTCTAAGGTGGGTTCTCCTAATTTTAATTAGAACATCTCCGAAAAGCACAAAACATACGCAGCAGCACATCAGTTTCACTCATCGTATGTCGCGTCTTCTAACATTCATATCTTCTCATCCGAACTCCAAATAACTATTATAATACGTTTCTGGCATAGTCACGAGACAAGCTACAATATTTCTAAAGACTCAAACAACTTTGAAACCTCTATCACTAGCTAAACACTAAAAACAGGAAGCAGTTCTCAAAGTTGTTGAACAACATGATGCTCGATAAAACAATCATAACTTTCTCGTCCGAGATCCAAATGACTTGTACCATACAAATTCGGAAAGCTAACATCCTAAGCTACGACTTTCGTGTTTTGAGAAAGTCCGTTCCAATACTATATAAGGCCCAGATTGTTCAATAACATACAACAGTGTGCAGTCCCTTGAATTCACCGTTCGGTCGATAAACTACATCAAATAACTTCTCTAACTTTGGTTATATTCCAAAATTATTTAATGCTCAACCATATAAATCCTAGAATTGCTTCAAACTATGAATTTCCCCAAATATTCGTAAACATCAAACCCTGACAACCATAATAGATTCAATAATATCAAAGTTGTTGATATTCTTACCTTGATATAAATGAATATCATTAGAAAAGCTATCCTTTGCTGAATCTCTTTCAATTCCTTCTTTAAGTAGTCGAATTCTTCAAATTTGAAATGAACACTCTATTAAATCCAAACTTATAAAACTATAACAGTTTAGAGAAAAAGAAATGAACGTTCTTATGATAAAACCATTATGGTTACTTACCTCCAAAGAAAATCTAATTTCCTCGTGAAAACCACTCGAAATTCTCTTCATCGATTTTTTTTTCCAAAAAGAAACCCTAGCTTCAGTCGAATAGAGAAGATAAAATCTGATTTTCGTTTTCCCTTATTAAATCTATCGAAATTACACTTCAGTTCCTGGATTGGAGTTCACTACAAAATCCCCCCAAAATTTGGACTATTTGCTGATTTAACTCCTCTTTTGACTTGACCCAAATGTCAAATAGTCCTTCAACTAACCTTAAAAACTTGTGATGTTACAGACTGGGGCTCCCAAATCCAAGTTTGAGAGCCCCATCCTAGAACTTGGACACTCCAACACGGGAGCCTCGGGGATGGGCTCCCGGGTGGGGTTGGGAGTCCGGGCTGGAGGGCTCCCAACCCCCAGTTCTAACCGTTGGGAGTTCCATATGGG
>BEHA01050359.1:681548-698225 GCA_002897215.1 Eschscholzia californica subsp. californica | reverse complement strand
TGCCACCAATATATCAACTGCTTTCTGGTGAATCTGCTGAGGGTGCTTCCCCTTAGTTACACATGAAGAATTTGATGGTTTGAGGCCCCTCGTGGTGAAGGGTTTGAGGTCCCTCTTCAGAGAAGAAGGCAAAGAAACATTTCTATCGGTGCGGCCAGTTGATAGAGGGGAGCGTACTGCACTCCGAACAAATAGAGGACTGTATTGTTACCGGGCACCGGCAGATGTCATTCGACATAAAGAACGTTGGAGTAACTTACCAACATCTGCTCAATAAAATCTTCAAAGAAAAGATAGGGTTGTCGGTCGAGTGTTATGTTAACGACATGATAGTCAAAAGCAGAGGCGGGGATGAGCACTCATCCCTAACCTCAAGCTAGCTTTTCATAGGCTAAGTCTACAACATGAAGCTTAACCCAAAAATGTGCCCCTTCGGGGTCACATCAGGGAAATTCCTAAGGTTCATGGTTTGTCACAGAGGCATAAAGCCAACCGAGCCAAGGTGACGACCTTAATTGACGTGTGCAGTCTGAGAAAACCAAAGGAGGTACAACGGTTGACAGGAAGATTGGCTTCCTTGTCATGATTTTTAAGCAAAATCGGAGACAAGACTTTACGTTCTTCAAAACTTTGAGAAAATAAGTTCGAATGGATAGAAGAGGCGGAACAGACTTTCTAAGACTTAAAAAAACACCTGAAGACTTTACCCCCTTATTGATGAGTCTGAGCACTAGAGATGAGCTGATAGTGTACATATTTACTTCAAAAGAAGTGTCTTCAATCATGATAAAAATAACGGAAGGAGTAATGCACCCCGTGTATTTTGTGAGCGGAGTCATCTCAGGTTCTCAGGTGCAGGGCTCAACTGCTCGATAATGGAGAAACTGACCTATGCACTGAGGAAATTACAACTATATTGCCTAGCACATCTATTAAGGTAAACTTGACCAACCTCTTAATAATGTATTGCATAAAATCGATATTACAGTGAGATTGTTGAGATGGGCAATTAAGTTGAATGAATTTGGTATCGAACTATATCAAAGGACAAACTCTGGCAGACCTTGTTGCTGAATGTTTGGTCAAAGTGGAAGACCACGAGCTTGAGGTGATCCAGAAATTATACATAGACAAAGCTATTAGTGAAGCCCAAAAGGAGGTATGCAGTGTTGATTTCCTAAAAGGAGAACAGAGTTATCAAGCTCTGAATAACAAACAACGAGGTTGAATATGAAGCTCGGGTAGCCAGGCCAAAATTATCTCTCAAAGTAAAGGCCACAAGGGTGCAAGTCTTTAATGGCTCTCAGGTCGTCGTGAACCAGATTTTGGGGAAGTACGATGGAAGAGGAATAGACCTTACAAAATATCTATAAAAAGTGTTCCAAAAGAAGTCGAGAATGGAGAGGTATGAGACCTCAAGGGCAATACTAGATTGTCGCCTTGAAAAAAGAAAGCCTGTAGGGTCACATGTTTTCGGAATGATTAGTCGCCTTGAAAAAAGAAAGCCTGTAGGGCCACATGTTTTAAAAATGAATAGTCTTTTTGAGAAACTAGCACAACTTGGAGTTGTTCTTGGCCAAGATCTTGCCACTGACATTATCTTGCATTCACTTCACAATGGGTTCAATCAGTTTAGATTGCACTATAACATGAATGGATGGGATAAATCCTTAGAAGAACTAACCGCGATGCTCTAGACAGCTGAACAAAATATCGCAATAGTTGAACCAAAGAAGGAGGTTTTCATGGTTGAAAAAAACAAGGGATTCAAAAGGGTCGGTAAACAGAAGAACAAAAAGAAGAAGTTGAGCAAAGAAAAAGGCAAACAAGTTTCCAAAACCAAAGGTGTTCTTTCTGATTCCAAATGTTTCTACTATGATGACACAGGTCATTGGAGGAGAAACTGCCCGAAATTTCTAGAAGACAAGAAGAACGGAACTGCGAGGTTCCAGTTTAGGTATAAATGTTAAAAGTTAATTCAATTAAATACATTTCCTTTAGGGTATATGATACCTTTTGCTCATATCATTTTGAACGACAGGAGCAAATGGGAGCTGAATATTTAACTAATGAAGAGATGAACCTGTCAAAAGCAAACGAAACAAGTGTTGCTGAGATGGCTCGAGAAGGATCATGGTCTTCAAATGGAGCCACTTTAATTTTAATTTTAGTTTTAATTTAGATTTTCGTGTCTGTAATTCTTAGATTATGGAGAAAATAAAATATTTCAGTTCAATATTTTATTGCGTTCTTAAAAGTGCCTAATTAACTTGCAACATTAATACCAAACAATTCGATTTGGTTATTCTGATCTAGTCAGAATGAACATGAAATTCGAAAGGATAATACAAAAGTTGTCTGATTACGAATCACTCAACAATTGTAAATCATGTTTTAGATAACAATTTGACAAGGTCATCTTGTAACAAAGAGAGGTCAATTAATCATCAAATCTTATGTTTTGACATAAGAAAATGGTTAATCTGACTACAATAAACTAAAAGATACTCAATAAAAGACAATGTTTTAGAAACAAAACCTATTCAGTATAGACTCTACTGAGTAGGATTATTAGATACGTGATCTAATAAATGAAATCCTACTGAGTGAACGTGGAACGATTTCGTTATCCCATCCCTATTCCAGGTCATTAGAATAGACAATAATGACTCATAAAGACTAGCATGAGATATTGACTGATAGCGTTGTTTCTTGGGCTATAGGAATATTGAGTATTCAAGTCAACTGCATGATATATAGTACACTGGAAGCCCACAAATGAGAGTTCTTCAAAAGTTATACATCAGAACTCTCGTTAGAAAATTGAAGAGATTCCTCAAAACATGAGTGCTCCACTCATCTTATGTAAGGAAAGTCAAACTCTGGTCCCGTTAAACGCCGCACAATAAAAGGAGGTTATAAAAACGGAAGCTAGGTGAGGCATGATAGACATAAAGCTAAGTGGGAGTACAAGAATTGAATATGTCCTCTTAAGTAAAATTAGGATTAGTATCTCAAGGCCACTTGAAGAGTGATAACTGAAAATGCATGGCCGTGCTCAAATGGATAAAGAGTTTATCATTTATTTTGATAGTTATCCTCTAGATCAAGAAAGTCTGAGAGGTATGACGTATCAGATGAAATACGAGGTGACATGGGAATCGAGCATTGCACTTGTTTTAAGTACAAGTGGGAGACTGAAGGATATATCCTTACGGTCTGAAGGAGATTTCCTTTCGAAGGAGTGTCCTTCGACCAACATGACAATGCGCTCAGTTTTTTGAATAGGATTACGATGACTTTATACGGAAGATCATCTAGTCCAGTTGAATTAGGGATTGTAATGCTTAGCTAGAAGCCAACTACGATGGTCGCATCACTTCCGTGATTCGCAGCTAAAAATCGACTGTATCCTACAACGGGTTACACCAAAAGTTGTGACTTGAACGGAGAGAATTGACTAGAGGGAGCTAGGGAAATAGATAGATTGGATCCAGTTTGATAGGCCCAAAAGATTTGGAAAGAGTCTGGACAAAGATAGACAGAACCAGGCTCGAAAGAAAGCCTGTACCAAAAAAGGAATAGGCCGGCCATATGGAGTGGGCGGTCAGGCCTAACCCACTAAAGTGGTTTCCCTAGACGACCACATAAAGAGTCCCAGATGGGACTTTCCCATCTGGGAACCTTAATCAGAAAGTGTTTCTGATTTTATCTTTTCCGTGGTCCTTGTTGAATCCTAGTTGGAATATGATTCTGACTCTAGGGTTTTCTACAAAAGGACTAGTTATGGAACAGAAAAGGTGTGGAATTTTCTCAAGATAAAATCAATCTCTACAAACATTAAGTGGAGAGAGGGATTTTAGAGAAAAATGTCTCAATTATCTATCTAGTCAAAGGAAAAAGGAGTTCTTCTTCTCAACCTTAAATAAGGTCCTAGATGACATTAAAGAAGGGAGTTCAATGCAACCTACTCGGTGTCTCAAGTAGAGGAGCTACTATTTGGAGCTCTTTATCTTCCGAAAAGGCATTGGAATCTAGTTCGAGGGAAAGCGATTAAGGTAATCTTCTTTCTGTTTCTAGTTCATTGTTAGTTCTTGCATGTGATCCTGGAAACTAGTGTTAGACATATTAGATGTATGAGATTCAGCTTAGAACACTAGGTGATACCATAACCCAACACATGTCCAATGAGATAGTATTGAGTTGAGTCGTTCTGGTGGGAGATGAGATGTGGGTACAAAGCGTTGACAACAGTCACACTTCTTTACGAAGTCAATGCAATCTGACCTCCTAATTGGCCGATAGTAACCAGCAGTGAGCACTCTAGTGGTTAGACTGCGCCCTTCGGAATGATTCCTACATTCACCTTTATGTAATTCAGTGAGGACGTACCTTGCTTCTTGTGGAGTGCTGCACTACTTGAGATAAGGTCCTGAATATGATCTCTTGAGTAGTTGTCCGTCTGTGATGGTGTATCTGGTAGCTTTAGCACGAATTTTTCTTGCTTCTACTTTCCCTTTAGGTAGCTCATCATTATTCAAGTAACGAATCAAGGGAGTCATCCAACTATCAGTTTGGTCTGAAGCGACTACCTCTGAGATAAGATTTTCCATACTACTGGCCACTCGAGCAAGACTAGAGGAATGTTTTGAGTTACCTTTGTTTGAATTAAAGAGTTGTGGTTATCTAGAGCATGAATATGTCCATTCTCTAGTCGACGTATATGTGTTATGTTCTTTTCCTTGAAGGATGGTTATAACTCTTTTACGTGAGCAAGGTAAGCAGTCATCCTGGCGTCACGTGCTAGGTAGGTTCCCTGTAACTGGTTCACAATAAGTTGAGAGTTTGATTTAACGTCTAACCTTTGAACTCCCATTTCTTTTGCAAGTGTTAGTCCAGCTACAACTGCTTCGTATTCAGCTTCATTGTTCGTTGCTTTGAACGCTCACCGTATAGATCGTTGTATTAGGTCTTCTTCGGGAGAGGTCAGAGCTATTCCTAATCCCACGCCGTTCATGTTACTTGAGCCGTCTATGGACATGTTCCATTTTTATTGACTCTTATCGGTTAAGCATAACAATTCATTTTCTGCCTGCACCAATATGTCAGGTAAAAAATAACAAGAAAAACGGCCAATACTTGTGACTTGATGGCGTTCCTTGGTTGGTATGAGATGTCATACTCGCTTATCTGCACTGCCCATTTGGTAAGGCATCCATAAACTTCAAGTTTATGGAGAATGTAGTTCTTCAACAGGAACTCTGTAACATGTACTATTGAGTGACATTGTAAATAAGGCCTCAACTTACGAGCAGTGGTAACCAATGAAAGGGCAAGCTTCTCTAATTGGATATAATGTGTCTTTGCGTCTAGATGTGACTTGCTTACATAGTATACTGGAAGTTGTTTTTATCTTCTACTCGTACTAGCACGGCCAGGGGCGGCCCAAGCAGTTGGGAGGCCTAAAGCGAAGAAAACTTTGGGGCCCTTAATACACTAGCTATAAAAAAAACTTGCTATAACAAATAAGTTAGTACCAAAACATAACTAAAAAGCATAAATTTGAACTATATATTGTATAAGAAGATCCAAATTACATATATACAGATGAGCTAACTATGTTTAGAAAACATTCTTCTTGCCTTTTTAGATGCAAAAATTACTAATTATTTGTTCATAATCCAATTCTCCCGTCATATCTTGTTCAATTGATAACATAGCTAATCCGTTCAATCTCTCTTGTGACATGGTGGAGCGGAGGTAAGACTTGATTAACTTTAACTTAGAAAAACTCCTTTCAGCAGATGCTACTGTAACTGGTGTCGTTAATAAAATCTTGTAAGAAATCTAAGCATTTGAAAAATTTAGTTCTCTAGAATTAGAACTAATAAAATCAAACAGCTATAATCTAATTGGATAGTACAATTCTATGAATTACCAATGTAATAAGAAATTGTGTATTGTTAACAATCGAATATAACAATTACCAACAAACTATTAAAACTATGAATACTTATTTATTGTATTGAAGACAATAAGATTTACATAAATAAATTTAAAAACATACCTTATAAGGGGTAGAGGAGATCCCAAGAATCCAAGATGAGATGATCAAAGAATGTGACTGTTGTTTCTTGAGACCTAATTGTAAAACTCAAAAAAACTATTCTTCAACAATGTGATAGACTTAATAGCATTGAATATAATAAATAAAAAAAGTAGAAAAGAAAAGAACAATTATACAAAATAAAACTGTTACCTACTTGTAGAATGTAGAGGGATATGTGCACAACACGAATAAGAAATAGAAAAGAGATAAAAAAAATTTATAGATGAAAAGAAAAGATATTTAGAAACTAAGTATTTAGAAAGAAGACATCCAAAAGGTAATTAGGGTTTATTAACTCTTAGCCTGGTTTGTAGAATTAGAAAAGTACAAAGTAGGATAGGTGAATAGGTGTCTAAGTTTGACTAGGGTTTTTTAATATTTTGTGGCCTTGTGGGACCCGCGCTTTCATTGCACTTTTTAAACAAGTACGGGATTTGCAACAAAGTGCATGGGTTGGCCTTGTTTGTTGGGCTTTCCTTTTTTTTTTTTTTTAGAGGTGCCTCTAATGAAATTGCATTTTGGGGCCCTTCAAAAAGTAAGGCCCAAAGCAAAGCAGCCGCTTTGGCTGCTTTGGGCCGCCCCTGAGCACGGCGCTTACGACCGTTTCTGCTACTGCCAAGTAAACATAAAGTTTCCCACCTTCTATGGGCTTTGAGAGTAATGGCGGTGAAGTGTAGGGTTTAGCCATAGAACATCTGTACTTTATGATTTGATAATTCTGGGTGAATCTGAACTTCATCCAACTCCTCTATAGTTGGGTTGTCTAGGTCACCATGGAGTAGATGTTCTGTCTGTAATTGTTATAAGGGAGCTTTAGGTGTCTTCAAGGTGTTCCCGTAGCAGTTCTGAGACGTGTTTTGTTCACCTCTGACTTCACGTATTCCCCATGGAGTAGGGAACCTTATGACTTGGTGAAAGGTTGATGGGACTACTCTCATGTTGTGGATCCAAGGTTGCCCAAGAATCATGTTGTAGGCAGAAGGACTATCTAGTACGACGAAGGTTGTACTCAGGTTGATTCCACCTACAAAAATAGGTAAAGAGAGTTCTCCAAGCGTGTACTTTTGCTCACCACTAAAGCCAATAAGAATGGTGGGTTGGCGACATATACTCGTCTCTTCTAGTCTCATTCCTCGCAATGCATGTACAAACAACACGTTAGTAGATGAACCGTTATTAACAAGGATTCTTCTAACAAAGACGTTAGAAATAGTAAGTGAGATCACGAGAGCGTCATGATGAGGGTTGACGAACCCTGATGCTTCATTTTCTGGGAAGCTAAGAACTTGATCAGTGAAGGCGCATGAAGATGCTTTGGATGCGTGAGCATTATGGTTGGCAGCTTCATGTGCACTTCTTTTGGCAGCTGAATGACTGACTCCGCTTACTTCTGATCCTCCTGTGATAATTAAACATGTCTTCGTCAGAATCGGTTCATTAGGTTCCTTTTGAAGAATGTCTCGTTTGGCTATAATATTTTTTTCCCTTACCC
Source organism: Eschscholzia californica subsp. californica (assembly GCA_002897215.1). NCBI lineage: Eukaryota > Viridiplantae > Streptophyta > Magnoliopsida > Ranunculales > Papaveraceae > Eschscholzia > Eschscholzia californica. The sequence continues at coordinate 690,624 of BEHA01050359.1, read as the reverse complement.
GTTAGTAGGTCAGTGAGGTGACCTCTCTTTAAAAGTTCGGCTACTTCTAGTCGAAGAGCTATGCAGTCGGCAGTTGTGTGTCAATAATCAACATGGATTTCACACCACTTGGTACCGTCTCTCTTGTCACTAAGAGTTTTTGTCTTTCCGGGTCATCACACTGTATTACCCATTCCTTTCATAACAACAACTACTTCAACTGGTTCAATGTTGAGATTGTATTCTAGAATTTTGGAGCGAACAGGTGCTTGAATTTTATCACTTTAGTGGTTTCATGTTCTCTCGAGAAAGAGGTCCTCTAGACGTTTGATATGGTTCTGCATGTCGACGATTAATTCTCCTATCAGAGTGTCTAGACTGTCTATCTTTGTTTCTTTCTTCATATGAGTATGACCTGTCCGATGAGCTTCATCTTCTTTCCAACGAATTTCCACCCATGCTCCTGCTAACACGTCCTTCATTGTAGTGTAATTGAACTTTGTAAGTTCTTTGTAAAGCTCTCCATCTGGTAGGAAACCTTTTTTGAAAGCGTTTACAACAGTTTCCTAGTTACAATAAGTATATACCTTCTCCTCGTTAAATCTGGCCACGTAGTCTCGTAGTGGTTCTCCTCTTTCGTTGGTGGAGTCGGTACAAGTCACCAGAAAGTTTTTCTAACTTTTTGCTACTTGCGAATTGGTCGACAAAGGTGTCTATCAATTGGGAAAATGATTCAATCGAGTTATTTGGGAGGTTTGCCTACCACTATAAGGCAAGACCTATCAAACTGGACCCAAACCTTTTGCACATGCATGTTTCACGCATCTGTGAACATCCTCTGCTTGTAGGAGGCAATGTGATTATGTGGGTCAGAAGTACCATCATATTCTTTCATGTTCGGGAAAAAACTTCTTTGGCATCTCCACAAGTGCGATAGCGTTGACAAAAGGGGAGTTAGCGTAGTTGTAAGGGATACTTTTCTTGAAAGAAGTGGACATTCTTAGAATGCGTGTAATCAACGCTTCCATCTCTGCCAACTTCTTTGCGATTGCATGTTCTAGAGGAGTACAGGTAAACGCAAATCGAAGTGAATCAGAAGATTAATTAACCTGAGTTGATCCATTTCTTATGGGATACAAAGCAGGTAAAGTAAATGGAGAAGAAGTGAAAAGGGGTGTAAGTAGTTGGGAGGGCTTGACGCATGTGCTGGAAGACATGTAGTGGCGTGACAGGAGGTGTTATATGTGGGATTGTAGCATTGGGAAGTGAATTTGGTCCTCCAACTGCTACCGGAATTTGTTGACTAGAAGGGTATGCTCCTTCTGTGGTGGCAGGAGTTGGTCTCTCATCTGTCGAGGTGCAAACTCTGGAACCTCCTGGAGTCATCACAGAAAATTCTGTAATCTTTTCCTGTAAGTAATTGGTTTCCTGCTCTGATTAATTAGTTATGTTCCTCTAACGCTTTAAAACGTTCAGCGTTTTCTCGTATTTGGGCGTTAAGTACAACAAGTTGAGAAGAAATGTCGAGAGGAGCAGATGACATGTTCTTCTCCATTTGATTAATTATCTCTGTTAATAGTTGATGAGGCCCCACGGTGGGAGCCAAATTGTAGACAGTCGAAAGTCAGAAGGTCAAAAGTCAAAAGGTCGGAAGTCAAAAGGTCGGAAGCGTGAACGTCTTCTGGAGTTCCAAACGTCGAGATCTTGATTGATGAGGATCCAAAAACGTCTAGAAGAAATCTACAAAAGAAGATGAACATACACAAAACAAACCTGTGAAGGCTTGGGGGATACTGGGATGGTGCCTTTCAAGGGGCCACGGACGGTCAAGTCTGCAAAGTATAATAATAGATAATAAATAATAAATGAAACGCCGAGCGTGTCACTATTGACGTGTAATCGGAGAATGGCAAAGATCGTAAAATGGTCGGAGCTCAAGTCTACTAGAAATATAATGATTGGAAGCGTGGGATTTAGATGTCACCAGAAGTGTCGAGAAAGATATGGCATCCCTGAAGATCTCTAGAAGCGTCGAGCAAGTAAGAAGGCTTTAATACTCTTAAGGACGGCTAGTCGATCTGAATAGTTAAAACGATTAGAACCAGATGAGTATATCAAGTAAAGAGGATAACACGTCTAATGATCAAGTAACACGTATGCAAATTGATGAGACATGAAAATGCCTCATCTGATTAGTTTAACTCTGACATGTTAGTTTATTTCGAGAAGTTATTTCTACGATTTGTTTTTTCTCTTACTCAGGTCAGGTGTCTTTAGAGGAGTTGAGCGCGAAGAATAGATTAAAACGGGAGAAGGATGCATGAGGGGCAATTCACTCATTTTGGTCATGTGGAGATAAGGGTATTCTGGTAATATAGTCCAATCTTGATACTCGGATGAAAAGTAGAATCCAAGACGAACCCAACCACGAAGACAGAAGTCAAATTGGAGTCGGATGCGAAATATAGCCCAAGTGAAAGTTTGGGTAAAATACTGTTGACCAATGGGATAATCTCGGGATATGTTCAGGTATGCGGGACAGAGAAGGACTACGTGGCGCTTTCTTATCCGAGAGCCATACCATACTCGCGTGACCGCATTACACTGGATCTCATGTTTAAAAGCATTGATGTCGTGTGATGTGCCGCAACTTACTAACGTACATCCGAGGCGTGAAATCTGAACAGCTCCATCCAACAGTCGTTTTCACGGTGAAGTACACTAACACAGTGTTCCATGTTACACCTTACTTTCTATTCTTGACATCTCCAAGTAAAGTGATTGATCCCAGAATTTCAAGATTTCTTCCTTGTCTTCAGAGAAAGAGGAAGTAATATTTTGAAAAAGAGAAAGAGGTGTTAATGAGAGATTGAGCGAGATTTGTAGAGATAGAAAGAGAGGGATTCATTACAGGATTTCTTTAGGGATTAATGGCGCGTGAGATTCCAATTGATTGAGAGATTTTCAGTTCAGTGAGTTGTTCAACTCGATTTTTGGTTTGGAAATGTTATAGAATACAGTAGAGAGAGAAAGTGATGAAGGAAGAAAGATTTCATTGACATCAGAGAAGAAGGGATTCGGTTGATTCAGTTGGAAATAAACTCTAGAGAGGGAAGTTTCTTGATCTCTTTCTAATATTCTCTCTTGGAAAATTTCAGAGATAAGATTTTATGAGTTTGATTGATGGAGAAGGAAAGAAAGGGTGGAATTTTGAGACAAAGATTCGACTAATTGGAGAGGGATTTGATTGGTTAGCTGGAAAACCTGATCTCTTTCCATTTCTCTCATCTTTATCTTTGTTTATTTCTTTTTACAAAACAGAGAAAGATAGAAATCTATAGAGATTGAAGGAGAGTATTTTGATGATATTCACAGGTAAGATTCTAGAGAAAGTCCGTTTTTTTTTTCTTCTATTTAAAGAACAGAGAACAGGGGAGCAGATTATCTTCTGTTGAGGCTAAACAAGGAGATCGGCTGAGAACTAGTTACTGCTCTGTTCTTCCTCTTCTTCTCAGGTAATAAATGATAGATTTTTAGAGAGAGAATGAGAAGAACAGTAAGTAGAGTTAGACAAATTTGTTGGTTCTCTTTGTTAGAAGGAATAAGAGAGATAAACCTTTTGCATTTGTTATCAATGCTTCTTAACCTTACAAAGAAAGAGCTACAAAGAGTTTAGAGAAAGAGAAAGAGGTTATTGTAGAGAGATGAGGAGAATTGTAGATAGAGAATAGATAAGGAATTATTAATCCAGCTTCTTCATCTTCAACATCAAGGACATTATCATTTGGTTATCTCTTTCTCTATTTTTCTTTTACTCTTAAGTACTGTAATGAAACTTTTCTTTAAGACGGATTTGATAACCATAAGTGGCTAACTCTCAATCTAGGGTTTTGATGAAGTTTTAACATAAGGTATTGATATTCTTTTCATTTCTATTATCTTAATGTGCTTTAATCGTAGTAATACTAAATTCTAGGTTTTGATATACGACGATTTCTTCATTAGCTATGCTTTTGATTTGATGGTTCATATTTGGATAAAATTCTTTAATGAGTCATGCTTATAGATTGATAGTTTATAGTTGTGACTTCAATATTTCGATACTTTGAATTTAGACTTTAGGGTTATTCAGTTTCAATTCGATTATTTTTCGAGGTTTGGTATGATCAGTTACCAAAACTTGAGTGATAAGACAAGATAAGCATGTTAGTTCATCACTAATATTTGTTAAAATGGATTCTAAAGTCCTAGGCTTCTCCCACACAGATTCCCTTTTATCGTTACTTGTTTCCGTTATTTAAGTAAGTATTTTACTATTTCATCACAAAAACCAAATCATTTGAAAAATCGCATTAAATCTAGGTTAAGAACGAATTTGACTAGTTTCTGCGGATCGACCCCGGTTTTACCGAGTTTTACTACTTGACGCCCGTATACTTACGGATGAAGACCTTTTAGAGTAACCTTTTAGGCCCATTACAAATGTCTCAACAACAATCGAAGAAGAGAGAGCGAGTAGAGAAGAAGAAGTAGTATTGCTTTGTTCTGCTTTCGATCCCACGAAAAATGGAGTTGCTTCTATTTCTATAGGCATAGGGAGTTATCCGTTGGGAGGAGTAATGACTGACTCTTACAAACTGAATGCATGGCGTGATACCAGGGATAGGCTGATGTGTACACTGGTTGTACATGCACAACGACTATGCGTGTTATCATGTAACTGCTCTGAGCGTGCGTGTACACGATCTCACCAACGGGTGAGATGTTACCACGCTACGTGTGTCATCAATTAGGGTAATATTTGTCTTTGGAGGTGTGTTCACCAAGTCTGAGATCTATGTCCTTTTGGGTTCATTTGACACGTAAAGGATCTCTTCATTAAATGATCTGTTCCACGTGGTGCGTGGACATTTAAACATGTCGAGCTATGGACGGGTGGAGATTCAAACACGTGGAGTTTTGTGCACGTGGAAACTCTTTGCATGCGTTTGGGCTTTGACACGAGTCTTAGGGGTTTAGGCGAAAATAGTCCATTGAGAGACTTTTGGGTTGAGTCCGAACATGAACAAGTGTGTCAAGTTGGGTTTGATGACTTAATGGACATTTTGCCGCTAAGGGACCTGATGTAGTTTTTGGTCAACACATACGCCCAAAGCGAGTCTATAAAGAAATAAACAGTATATTCAATCGATTTTTGTGGAAAGGGCTGGAAGAAGGGAGTAATAGACCGGTTGAGAAGTGGATCGATGTGTGTTTACCGAAGACTGAAAGAATATTAGGCTTACGTGACATCGAAACAATGAACGTAGCAATGAAGCTCAGACATGTATGGGATATCATCAGTAAGAATAATACGTTATGGGTTTGATGGGTAAAGAGGAATCTGATAAGAGGTAAAAATTTCTGGACTGTGACTATTCCGATGAACTACTTTTGGTGTTGAAGAAGGGTTCCTTGTTGTAGGGAACTCATTAGAGGTATGGTAGAATATTTACTACAAGATGGTTAGAATACCTTATTTTGGCGCGATCTATGGCATCATATGGAGTCATTGACTGAATACTTCAATTTAAATCAAAGTCTCGATTTTTGCATGACGGACGACGTTGGGTTGCTGAATTTTTACCGAGGTTCACTGACTCGGACCAGAATAGGCATGCTTTTAGTGATGTTTTCGATACCTTGGATGAGATAGAGGTGGGTAGACTAGAGAGAGACACCGTGTTTTGGCAAATTGCACCGTCGGAAGAATATAAGGTAAGGGATTCGTACAACTTTTTTCGGCTAAAAAGTAATCTGACACCAGGGTACACTCTAGTTTGGTGTTGGAGGTGATCCCTAAGCACACATTTATTTCTTAGATTGCCCTTAAAAGAGGTTTAAAAACCAAACCCAAGCTTCGAACTTGGGGTATTGAGGTAGATGATGTCTTCCTTCTCTGCCAACGTGAAATACAGATGAACGAGCATATAGTTTTTTCAATGCTCTTATTCGACTGAGTGTGGACAGATTTACTGGACTTACTCGGTGTTAGAAGGAACAACACAGGTAATTGGTCGGAGGAGATCGAATAATGTGTAGCCTCCTTCCATGGTGGCGCTGTCCTAGGCAGAATTGGGTGTCTTGTTTTTTGCGGGTTCATTTATCATATTTGGAAGGAATGCAATAATCAAATTTTTAGAGGGGAAGCTAAACCAGCACAACTACTATTAAAGGGTGTGGTTAGTGACATTAGAACTAAGGTTTTAAGCTGGAAATGAAGACCTAATGGGTCTGCAGAGGCCCAGCTGATCCTTGAAAGGTGTGACTTAGCCATCCCGTTGTTGTTAGGGGTGGGAATCGGTCGGGCTCGGACGTCCGCGGGCTTTTTTATTTCGCTCCCGGGCAGATCGGGCACAGACTTCGAAGCCCACTATAGCCTGTCAGGCGGATCAGGCATAGGGAGTGATCCGTTGGGAGGAGTAATGACTGACTCTTACAAAGTGAATGCATGGCGTGATACCTGGGATAGGCTGATGTGTACACTGGCTGTACATGCACAACGACTATGCATGTTATCATGTAACTGCTCTGAGCGTGCGTGTACACGATCTCACCAACGGGTGAGATGTTGCCACGCTACGTGTGTCATCAATGAGGGTAATATTTGTTTTTGGAGGAGTTTTCACCAAGTCTGAGATCTATGTCCTTTTGGGTTCATTTGACACGTAAAGGATCTCTTCATTAAATGATCTGTTCCACGTGGTTCGTGGAGATTTAAACTTGTCGAGCTTTGGACGGGTAGAGATTAAAACACATGGAGTTTTGTGCACGTGGAAACTCTTTGCATGCGTTTAGGCTTTGACACGAGTGTTAGGAGTTTAGGCGAAAAGAGTCCATCGAGAGACGTTTGGGTTAGGCCCGAACATGAACAAGTGTGTCAAGTTAGGTTTGATGACTTAATGGACATTTTGCCTCTAAGGGCCCTGGTGTAGTTTTTGGTCAACACATACGCCCAAAGCGAGTCTATAAAGAAATAAACAGTATATTCAATCGGTTTTTGTGGAAAGGGCTGGAAGAAGGGAATAATAGACAGGTTGTGAAGTGGATCGATGTGTGTTTACCGAAGACTGAAGCAATATTAGGCTTATGTCACATCGAAACAATGAACGCAGCAATGAAGCTAAGACATGTATGGGATATCATTAGTAAGAATAATACTTTATGGGTTTGATGGGTAAAGAGGAATCTGATAAGAGGTAAAAATTTCTGGACTGTGACTATTCCGATGAGCTACTTTTGGTGTTGAAGAAGGGTTCCTTGTTGTAGGGAACTCATTAGAGGTATGGTAGAATATTTACTACAAGATGGTTAGAATACCTTCTTTTGGCGCGATCTATAGCATCATATGGAGTCATTGACTGAATACTTGGAAGGAACGCAATAATCGAATTGGGTGTCCTAGGCAGAATTGGGTGGCTTGTGTTTTGCGGGTTCATTTATCATATTTGGAAGGAACGCAATAATCGAATATTTAGAGGGGAGGCTAAACCAGCACAACTACTATTAAAGGGTATGGTTAGTGACATTAGAACTAAGGTTCTAAGCTGGAAATGAAGACCCAATGGGTCGTCAAAGGCCCAGGTGATCCTTGGGAGGTGGAACTTAGCCATCCCGTTGTGGCTAGGGGTTTGAATCGGTCGGGCTCGGGCGTTCGCGAGCTTTTCTATTTCGGTCCCGGGCAGATCGGGCACTGGACTTCGAAGCCCACGATTGTCAGGCGGATCAGGCTGGTCACTTTGGCCCTTCATGGTGCCCATTGCCCGCCCGTGCCTGCCAGTCTGATCGGGCTTCGGCGGTCACGGCCCGAACGGGCTCGGGTTTTAAAAAAAAAACTCTAAAATAACGGTCATAAATAAACTTAATTTCAATTATAATTATATTCCTAACAAAATTAAGCTTTTAACTAAATTTTTTTTTTTTAAAAACTAAAAAGATTTACACCCTCAAAATTACTACAACTGTTTACATGATAATTACAATGAATTCACAACCTCAAAACAGATCTACAGCCTCAAAACAGATCTACAATGGGAAATCCTAATAATATTTGAACATCAAGATGGAGAAATCCTAAAAAAATCTAACAACTTCTCTCCTACAATTTCAAATCTCATTCACAAATTTGAACATCAATAAGCACGAAATCTTATGGTTTTACAAGGTAGAAAAATAGCAAACAAAAAAGTCATCATACATGTTGATTCCGGGTCTATATATAATAATAGTTCGAAGAAGATTGAGATGCAGACTTACCTATTTGTAGTTAAACAAATGAATCATTTCAAAATACAAAACAAAGAAAAAGCCAAGGCGAGATACACTCTTAACTTAAGACGAATTACGCCATGTGTGTACCCACAGATCTATGGCGTCTCGCCTCCAGAATACAATGGCTTCGTTCTCCTTCTCTGCAGGTACGTTGAAGAAGAACACTACGAACGTTGACTAATATTAAGAACTTCGGAGTTTCCAAATGACCAAAAAACGAATGGAATTTATGAGTAAATTCTTTTAGATTTGGAAATATTAATGCTCTAAATGATAGCCTATTTTCTACACTAAACACTGGAAAAAACGGATTCAATTTTGGAGTTTATTTTCTTATAAATAGGTTTCGAATAGACACAATCATTAGGGACATGTCTGTAGGGTTAGGGACAAATCTGTTGAGTAGGAAAAGTGATGGATCACTCATTTAGCAACAGAACATTGTTGGTTGTTTTATGCCTATTGGATTGCGCTCAAAAGCTTGGGAGAAACACCCTCCTTTGGATCAATATGATCATGCCCGAAAGTAGCCTAACAAATGAAGCTCGTGGTCGTTAGATGGAGTTTCGGGAGATGTCCCACCGCATGCCCGACACGGGCTCTGCGGAGTCGTTGGATGAGCGCGGAATCAACAAACGCCGTTAGATCTGAATGTGTGCTCGTTGTGCTAATGGCCCTCAAGCCAACTTTTCCTTATTGCGATTTAGTCCCTTAATTAACCAAACTTCGTCCAAACTTCAGACTTGAATATCTCATTCATCCAGAATCGGACTCCAGTGATTCTTGG
>BEHA01050359.1:641012-679805 GCA_002897215.1 Eschscholzia californica subsp. californica | reverse complement strand
CATCATCTTGACAAAGTAAAAACCAACTATACCTCCTAGGTTGGTAACAGACTGTGTTCTAGAGGAAAAAAAAGGGAAGAGAAGTCAGGTCCTATTGATGCTCCAACGACCAAATCTCAATTTCAAGTCACCAAATCTCAATTTCAAGTCAAGGTCACATAATCCAACTCAACAATTCTCTAAGCCTCTTTAAACTCTAAAGGCATCACAGATGCACTAGCCACAAACATCTTCCTATCCAAATTACCCAAATAATATTAATCAATCCAGGTACAACTCAAATGGAACACAAACTATATCCGACGGTGGGTTTGTCCAAGCATATTGTTTAAAATCCCATTTATAAAGATTAGAAACAGTGAGATCAATTATGCTTCATTATAGATGAATTTATAGATATGTTTTATGAACATAAAATTCAATGTGTTAATTGATAAAATCACATTTAGCTTTTTTTTTTTTACCAAACGTTACGTAAGAGCTTTTACGAATTAACAAGTACTTTTATTTTGCCATACAAACAACCGTGATAGTTTATTGTAAAGCACTTTTGTTTCAGCTCACAAAAAAAAAAGCTATTGAAATAAGCTATATGTGTTCCCAAATGAGGCCGAAATCATCTAATAACACGAAACTATAAGAAACTCTATAACAACATTTGATTTTCATTCTTTAAAAGTGTTGATAAATTCCTTCTGATCTTGGAGAGAGAAAAATCCACGGTTAAATTTCCTCCATATTACATGAGGTTTATGTTATAAAATTACATTATAGCTTTTTCCTACCAAATGCCACACTATAGCTTTTCTTTCTTTAAAAGTGCTTTTCTTTTGTCACGTCAAACAACCCTTGTAGCTTATTATTCAGCACTTTTGTTTAAGCACTACAAAAAAAGCTATTGGAATAAGCTATACGTGTCTCCAAAGGAGGCCAAGAGATCTACAGAAGTATAAGGCCAGGGCTTAGGGTTATGGTGTTTCAGAGAAGAGTCTAGTAGAAGATGAAGAGAAAAGAAGATAAAGAGGGAGATGGAGGAGGCGTAAAGGTTCAAGGCTTCAACCAAAGGAGGTTATGGTGTTTAGTAGAATTGTAGAGTAGAATATAAAGAGAAGGGAAGATGAGGAGGGAGAGGAAGGAGGCGTTGAAGTCTGAGATGAAACTATTAGAGGGTATTTTTAGGGGTGAAGGTTTAGGATTTAATAACGAGCGGATCGGGCAAAGGTTGTAGTGGGTATAGACGGGGGGGTGGGTAGCTTGTATTTCAGACGGATGGGTCTCGGTTGTCTAACGGGCGGGCGGAATGGGTCGGGACTCGGGTAGGAGGCCTTACCTGAGTACCGCCTACGTATGCCTGAACCGGGTGCTTTTCGGTCTCCGGATCGGGCGGTTAGGATCGAGTTTCGGACTTCCAGACCGTTTTCCCGACCCTAGTTGTGGCAGGTCTTTGAAGCTGATTAAGGAGGATACAATGCAATTATCAGAGATCGCGAAGGCAATACTGTCGTGGCAGCCGAGGCAAAAACAGGAAGGATGTCATTAATGATTCATGAAATGAAAGGTATTAGATTGAGGTTGCAATTGGCTATTAAATCTGAAACAAGGAAAGTGAACGCCACCGATTATTCGCTAGAAAAATCAATTATGAAGTCTAAAGTAAAGAAGCCATCGTGGCAAATACTCAGATTAGTTCGAGAGGTTCTCGAGCTTTGGGCACGATTGGAAGATTGTTCAATCATTCATGTGTTCCGTGAAATAAACTAAGCGGCTTACGATCTATCAAAGATGAAACCTAATACGGGGTACAAGGAATTGACGGAGAATACGTCGCCGGGCGAGCTAGAGAAAATTTTCCAGGACGACCAAATTAAGGGGTGATATTAGAATTAGGTGGCCAATACGTGGACAACCGTTTTTCTTATATGGACAACTATCTTATGTGGACAACAAAAATAATTAATTTTTTTATATGGACACCAGAATCTAAGGGGACAACTCTCTATTAGTTTCACTCAAGTCCTCTTAGAATTAGATGTGTTATTTTAACACCTCCCTCTTTTCTCATGAATCCTAAGTAAGTTTGGTCTTCTTCCACTACTTCATCTTCATCATCAACCCAAAATTCTAGAGAGAGAAATTTTTTGGAAAAAATTATGACATCAAACAAAGGGCGAATTGTTGAAGGATATTCCTAACCAGAAAGATCAGATCTAAAAATCCTAAAACCCGTTAAACTTTTAAAACTTAGAAATCAAAAATCTCAAAACCCTAGATTTTTTTTACAAACAAGTAGAGTTGCTCGTGCTTCGTGAAAAATCGACAAAACACGAGAGATCTTAATTTCTGAGTTTTTGTTAAAAAAAAAAATCTGACTTGCCAATTTCGTAGATTTCTTACGAAAATTTGGCAAGACAGAAGGAAACTTGCCACGAAAATCTAGCATATTTTCGTAGATTTCCCTCGAAATTCTGGGAATTTCTTCTTCACTTCGATTTTTTGCCTTGAAATCGTTTTGTATTCTTTCAAACTACCAAAACGAAAATACAAAATAAAATTAAAAAAGTTAGAGTTTTACCTCATCAATGTAGGGTTTGATTAAAACCCATCTAGAGTTTGATAAAAAACAAAGGGAAGTAGTAGAAACTATAGTTCACTAAAAAACAAAGAGAAGTGGTAGAAACTATAGTTTACTAAAAAATAAGGGAAGTGGAGATTGATGAGTTTTATCTTCTTCATTCATCTAGGGTTTGATAAGAAAAATAAAAGGAAGTGGTAGAAACTATAGTTCACTTTTAGTAGCAGTACAAGAATAAGACTAAGAAGAAGGAAGAAGAAGAAGACGATGAAGAAGAAGACAACTTAAGTTTTCAATTTTGAACTATTATTTTGTGAATGGTCCACAAGTTAGTAACTGTTGGTATTTAAGACTTTATGGAGTTGTCCCCTTATTAAATCAAAGTCAACTAAGTCAAGCATAATTGACTCGCATCGGGCCCGAAAATAGTTGTCCATATAAAAAAAACAGTTGTCCACGTATTGGCCACCTAGAATTAGAACTATGAAATAGGGGACAGTTAGTGTTAGCCTCCTAGTTGTTAGTCTTTATTTATTTAGGGAGATGCTAGAGTGCCCAAATTTTTGGGCATTTTAATACCGAGCTGATGTGGAATCACTAAAAGACAAGGGTTTTTCAAAGTTTGACTACGGTGGGGATCGCTTTTGTTTCTAAATGAGAAAATATGTCACCCTCTAAGTACCAATTTCTAAGTCACTCTATCATTTCCCATTTATTTATTATGTTTTCAGTTGTAAAGGGTCGGGCCCTACAACCATGACAAATTCAAATAAAAAACGTATGAGAATTTCACAATGACATAGTAGAGAAGTCTTAATGTCATAACCAAACAAATAATATTTGATGGACCAAACGTATTAACATAAAATTCATTCACATTCGATAAACAATTTAATTAGAAAAAACAAAAGCAGTTATTGTCTAGAAATGAATGATGGAGCTAAGGCTTGTGAAGAAGCCTTCCAGCTAACAAAGCAGCTTCAATTACAACTGAGATTTCTTCAATTACTTTTTCCACTTTGCATTTGTTACCTCTAAAAGTATGTGCTCCTGAACTCTTGAAATAATTCATACAGTTTAAGAGTTCTTGGTTGCATTGTTGGCTAAGATAATCATCTGCACCACCATCACCAAAGAATCACATATTTGTGAAAAATAAGACACTTTTAAAATCAGTTAATAGATACCAAACTTCTTACTCGTCCAAAACATTTTTTTCTTATATATATATATATATACATTATGTGTCTCGAACCAAATACTTAGAGGGTGAAAACTAATTTGATAACCACTTCAGCCAAAGATCGTTGACATTACATGCCTTAAAGGTCATTCCCAACGGTCCTAGGATTTAGTAAATAGCCTGATCCAGTCTTGTCGACGCAGTTCTGGTACTTAGCCAATGATAAGAACTAATTTAAAAAAAGATATTGCACTGTAAGATTCGACCCTGGAATCATTTTGAGAGCAATGACGAGGCTGAAATCTTTGTTCATAGCATTTTAATTTAATTTGTATCTATTTCCCCACTTAATGACATTCCATTTTATGAATTCAATTTGTTGCAGCTTAACATCATTATCAATGTTATTACTCTCGACAAATGAGAATAAGTTGTGATTCATATTTATATATCTACTAGGGTATAACCCGTGTACAGGGTCGTGCCTGAGAATTCCGGGGCCCTGTGCGAAATGGGATTGTGGGCCTTTTATATAATATAAAATTACAAATAAAAATTGATAAAAATACAAGATAATTGACCAATAGATAGATGAAAACTGTAGATGAATCCAAATAAAATTTATTTTGCAATATCATTTTTATAAGAGATCTAGTCTAAAAATCTACTCACTTGAATGTTAAGTTATATTTATAACTACATTTAACATAATGAAATTCTAAATATATATATACCTATTTTTGTTGGAATTTTATAAAAAACTATAAGATTTATTCTATTAAAATCACTTCAGAAGATAAAGAAATACACCTAAAATGATAAAATAGTTTAGAAAAAGTGTAATAGAGCAAAAACAAAAGTTGATTTAACAATATTAGTCTTAACCTCACATACAAAAATCACTTTAGATGCCCATGTGACTCGAACCTCTGTCACTTCCGTGAAATTTGCTAAGCTTCCCAGCAAAGCTAGCACGCGTTGAATGGCTGGTGGGCAATCTTTTGTTATATATCAAGTGTAACTCTAGTGGGCCCTTTGGTGGTAGGGGGGCTCAATGTGGACGCCCTGCCCGAACCCCCCACCACACGGCTCTGTCCGTGTACAACGGACATGAACAGTTCTATAATCTCAATTCTTGAAACTTAGTTAAGAAAGTGTAATCTTATCCATGGAAGATAAGTTTGGGAACTATAATCTTAACACTTTGAAATTAATTTTAGGACATATGATCTCAATACTAAGGGATAAGTTTGGGAGGTGGTATTTTAGTCATTGAAGAGAAATATATATTCTAAAAAAATATACACTGTCCTCTTATTAGATAGATTATTCCATCTTGTCCTCATTCCATGAAAATAGCGATAAATTCACAAACTTCATGGCTCATTGTTTTTTCAATTTACTCTTCGTTTGCTTTTAGTTTACCCCCGTTTGCTTTTAGTTTACCCCCTAGATTATTTGTAATTGAGACCACCAACTTCTCAAACTCCTAACATATTTCGTAGCAGGGGTAAGCTAAATTTCTCCTCTTATTATTTGAAAATAAAAAGGATTTTCTTGTATGTCTAACTTTCACTTGTCCACCATATCTTGGTGTAGTGGCAGGACACCCACTCTGCAACAAGGAGGTCTCAGATTCGATCACATTGAAGCCCAGATCCAGGATTTATTGAACTTGGGTATAAACAAAGTAGAGGTAGATTTGTTGGACTTTAGGCCCCTTAAGTTGGTCTTTTAGGACATATGTATATGGCTTTAGGGTTCAAATCCGACAGTAGTTACAAGCTTAGTTATTCATGAATCTTGATGTATCTTTGTATTACCTCTTCATGATGTAATGATAGACTCGTGTATCCATTTCCCAAAAAAAACTTTTCTCTTAAACAAAATATGAAAACGTTTTCAATCTTTGAATTTCAATTTTATTTTAAAAATATTTCTCCTTTTATCATCAAAATTTCAAAAAATCGATTTCATAAATTGAAAAAACTCAAAATCTACACGCTTTAATAACTATAACTCGAACTTTATTATTCTACAAACCATAAGCTAATAGAGATTTAACAACTAGAGTAGATCTAGCTCAAAGATGACAGAGTTCGAGATTTAGGTATCGTTTGGCAACCAAAAGTATTAGTACTTTTGTTTGTATTAGAAGTTTTTTTTATTTAAAAAAGTACAAATTATCAAAAGTATATTTGGCAAAAATGTTGCCTATAAGTAAAAAAAAAAAAGTAAAGTAAACTTAGTTCGGTAATGTAATTTACATTTCTAATTCCTTTTTGTCCTTTTGTGATACTTGATTTTGATTAAATATAATTGTCATTATTACTCTTTTAGAAGAGGTGGTAGTTTATTGGTGGCAATGGTGGTGTATTGGTAGTAGTGGTGGTGGTGGTGGAGCCTTGGAGGTATGTGATGGAAGCGTAGTGGTGGCTGTGATGTAGGTGTGGTGGAGTACGGTGGTGGATGTATAATGTTGGTGGTAGTTTAGGTACGGTGGTGGTGGTGGTGGTGGATGTATGGTGCATGGTGGTGATGGTATGGTGGTGGTGGTGGTGGTTGAGCTACAGTGCTGGTGGAGGTACGGTGATGCTAGAGGTACAGTGGTGGTGGTTGAGATGGGGTGTGGAGGTGGTTAATGTGGTGGTGGTTAATGTGGTGGAGGAGGTGGTTAATGTTGTGGAGGTGGTGGTTAATGTTGTGGTGGTGGAGGTGTATGGTGATGGTACAACCGTCTGGCGAAATTTGTGGCGGTGGAGCAGAGATAAACAAAGAAAGAGTTTGATAAAGTAAAGATCATGCATATGTTGAACAAAAATTACTTAATTAAGTCAAAAACTAAAAATCTGAACTCCAAAGGAAAGTGAATTTTTAACTTAAGTGAAGTCAGATATTTTCACGTTACCAAACTAACTTTTTTATTTTTCTACTTAAATAAGTGAAAGATATTATTTTAGTATTGCCAAATGACACTTTAAGATCTTGATTAGAATTTAACCCTAAATTTTTTTCCAAATATTATCAAACTAGGTGAGATTTCTTTTTACAATATCATCATATCATTTTTTTTATCTTTTCTTTCAATGCAAATAAAGGACAAAATAAAAAAGTAAATATTGTTTGTCCAGAGACAAGAGTCCTACATAGGTTATATACAATCTATTCAAAGTAATTAGATATTATATTAAACATTATTGAATTTCTTGTAGATTTTTTGTATAATACTTTTTTCTATACTAAATTTCAGCCCATTTCTACTTCCATTTTGGCTTCACCTGTGGCGTTGCATGGAGAAAAATGTTGCCATGCATATTCCACTATTCAAAGTAA
The DNA here is from genome assembly GCA_002897215.1 of Eschscholzia californica subsp. californica. Classification (NCBI taxonomy): domain Eukaryota; kingdom Viridiplantae; phylum Streptophyta; class Magnoliopsida; order Ranunculales; family Papaveraceae; genus Eschscholzia; species Eschscholzia californica. Next base: position 672,717 of record BEHA01050359.1, on the reverse strand, counting down.
TTAGATATTATGTTAAACATTATTGAAATTTCTTGTATATTATTTGTATAATATTTTTTCTATGTTAAATTTCAGCCCATCTCTACTTCCATATTGGATTCCCCTGTGGTGTTGCATGGACAAAAATGTTGGCATGCCTATTCCACCAAGGCCTTCCACGAAATTGGTCTCTGGGCAGATTTTCTATTTTCTTAAATGACTAGGATATTATGTGGATATGTAGTGTGGACTTTGAAGGATGTTGTTACATTGTTTAATAAAAGTTGCTTGGCACCGACTAACTACCGGTTCACATGTTGTTGCTTCAAACACAGATTGATAAAGGCTTTTGTTTTATATGAACCATTACTTCTAGGTTTGATCCTAGTGAAGTCAACTCATCCGTGGCCTCTAGTTAGCATCATTCAAACGTAATTTTATTATTATTTGAAGTTTGAAACCTAATTCTAATTGGTTTGTTTTTTCTTTTTATAGATTTGAAGAGTCATTATATTCATTATAGGATAGATATATGATGAATATATAATGTGGATCATGAAAGTAGAGTGTTAATATCTAATTAGAGATGATGTATCAATGCCAAATGTAACGACTAACGTAGATTGTAGTCGACTTTTAAAAAAAAAATCTAATTAGAGATAGGATCTCCATAACCGTTTTCTTCAAGGGAGTTTTTCGAGTAAATATTTGATTTTGTCCGGCGAAAGGTTATCCTTTCGTCGGAATCCCTCTTTCCTTTCATAAAATAGTTGGTTGTTTTGTTTCTTGATTTCGTTTTTAAATCTCTTACCATCAAATTAGAGGAGAGAGAGACAATTCTCCATGGAAGAAGAAACTGTTTTTCTTTTCAAGAGGGGAAAATTATCAACCAAATCTACTAAATAATGACAACACCACAATAAGAAGAAGAAGATCATAGACCAGTTGTTCTTACCCTTTTCCAATATCCAGTCAATCCCAATTTCAAAGGTCATTTCTCTCAGAAATTCAAAACTCTCATTCAAACAGATGTTGTTAACAGTTAGTGATGTCCTCAATTCAAACTCGAAACCCCAAATTGTTTACCGTCACTTGGTTGTGTTTTGACAGTTAGTGATGTTCTTGATCATATTGATTTTGATTGAATGTTATCGGAGAGGAATTGTGGTTGGAAGCACAAGTAGTATATATTCTGATGTTGTTGTTGATTTTGCTGTTATTTATTAATTGATCTTCTCAGAAGAATTCTGATGTTGGTGGTATTGTGATATGCGGCTTTACGAAGGATGATCAATCTACCACAACAATGGCAGTCGAGAGGAATGTAAATTAGTATTTTCTTTATTATTTGTATTATCAGTTATTTTGTTGACCTTTAGGGTCCTTTCATCTTTGATCTTCAGGATCCCTTCTGTAGACCTTCACGGTCTTTTCTTTGTGTCCGTATCAAGTCAATTTCTTTCTTTCATGAGGCACTTTACATTTAAACGTATGAAACTCTCATGTCGTTCTCAAAGAAATTATTATTATCTTCCATGTAACTTGTGATTTAATCACTTATGAATGAAATATGGTTTTAATGGTTTGAAAAAAAATATCTAATCAGAGATGCCTAAATATTAAATTATTAATGTTATTCAATTAGAGATTTTCTTTTTTGTGTTAACCACACCCTTAAAAAAATGATAAAAATAGCTCTAGGCACTCTATCTAATCCGACTTCGTCGTTAAAACTGGTGTCCCCCGGACTCGCCGGCGAAACTCCCCCTCTTTCATTTTGATTTTCTTTTTTTTTTTCTCTTAGTTCATAGTTCTCCCTTCGCTTTCATCCCTCTCTCTCTTCTCAATCTCTAAAACGTTTATTAAGAAAAAATATTGGAGTTGTGATGAAGGATGAAAGAAGATCAAAACGAAAGAAATGGAGATTTGCCGCCAAATTTTCTGCATCAACCAAGGAATTTCTCTAATTTGACATCGACCATAGAAATATGAGAGAGAGGGAGAAAAGATAAAATGCCTAGGGTTATGTCATTTTTTACAAGTGTGGTTCACAGTGCCAAAGAGGGAATTTCTCTAATTTGACATCAAAATAGGGACTTCCTAGTTGAATATTGACCCTTAGGAGGTACCGAGGTATAGAAAAATTACCCATACAGTTATTATGCACGATTCTATCAATGGTTTTGTGTAATTGAATTTGATATACATGTGATTTAGAATACTCAATATTAATTTAACATCTATCAATCCAGAAAAATGTATATATCACGTAACTTACGTTAATCATTATCGAAGTCAACTTAATGAACGATAGATTTTTTTTGTTTTTATCTTTGAGACGTAAAGAGCAGTGGGAGAGACGGCACAAACATTCAAGAGAAACTCTGAGGGAGAAAAAAATAAGATGAAATGGTTAAATGAACTTACTATTCTTCCCTTGAATGCAGACATCATGCTTCATACAACAAACATCTAGGTTATCACAGGGCGTCTCCCCGGGGCATCCACTGTATAGCAGTCCGCAGTACTTCCCGTATCTTAACAATGGTGGTACTGCAATATTCAACAAATATGAAATAGTGTACTAAAAACATTCAGTCACAAAATTAATCATACATAAAACCTAAAAAAATGAAATGAAAAAAAAGGGTGAAATATAAGCAATAATATTAGAAGATAATAATTCAAATGAAAGACTAGAAGAAAACAGCCGTGATACAATGCCCGGCAAGTATCCCGGCTGAATCCTGTCTGGGGTACTTGGACGGCAGGGATTCAGCCGGGATACTTGCCGGGCATTGTATCATTATTGATAAGAAAAAGAACAATAATATATAGGAAAACAAAAACCAAAAAGAGATCTAGCAAAACTAATTTACATGATAAAAAAAATCAAGAAAACACTTAAATTAATTTGAAAATTGAATTATAAATGATAAAATTGAAACAAATTTAAATGAATACCTGAGCAAAATTCTGATTCACATTTTCTACTGCATTCTTTTTTCTGAAAAATAATAAAAGAAAACACAATTAAATGAATTATTTAAAAAATATTTCTACTAAAAAATGGTGATGAAAATGAAGATTGAAGAAAACTAACCAGTGAAACTCCAGTAGTAGTAGTAGTTTGAAGTCCTACATTGAGGGCATGAGTGTAATTAGCACAAAAGAAGAAAATGAAAAGAATATAACTCATCAAGGACTGGTAAATTGTAGCCATTATTCTTGCAGAGAAGAAGGAAGAAGTTGGTCTGATAGATGAAGCTTTGCTTTCATATTTCTTATGGTAGTAGCTATATTTATTATATAGAGATAGAACATAAGGTCAGAATTTGTCATGTTATGACTCGTGACCTACTTTTGTTTGTCTATTCACGTTTTTCACTCTGTCAAATTAAACAATAACTGTATGAGTTCAACAAAAAAAAAATAAAAAAATAAAAAAATAAACAATAAGTGTATGTATAATATTAAAAAATATCTAGTTATATATATATATATACTAGGTATAGCCCGTGCCTCCGGCACGGCGAAACTCATCAGACGCATTATATAATAGCAACTACAAAGGTCTAGTACACTATGTTGGGATTCTTATATTCCATTTGTTCATGATGGGTTGGCCCTGTTTCTAATACATGTACTATATTCACTAATTTGGTTTGAAGATTGTATGTTATTTCAAGTCTTAAATTTAAAATTATTTCGTGTAGTTCTTGATTTGTGCATCATTTCCTGTCTAGTTTCATCAATCAAAAATACTTCATAAGCTATTTACAGAGACATACACAAATATTATTAGGCATGTCTTATTTATTTATTTATTTATGTCTCCACACTTCGTTCAATTTCTCCTGATAGAGTGTAAAATCAAAACGTGTCATAGCTGTTTGTTTAGCAAACCAAAGATCTATATTGAACTACGTTGAAAGTTATATAAGTTCAGTCACTTGCTTCAAATTTCATATGAAAAGAAGAGTTTCACATTAGTTACCGCAGACTTGTAGAAATTTTTAATATTGGTAGTATATGGTACTAATATTAACAAATGTAAGAATAAAGAAAGAAAGCAAAAGAAAAATGAAGTTCAATGGATAAAAAATGAAGTTCGGGATATATGAAGTTCAGTGGATAAAAATTACCGAATTGAAAATAAAAAGAAATTAATACTATTTAGGACAATGAAAAAATTAAAGCAAATACTAATATTAACAAATGTAAGAAAAAAAAAAGCAAAATGACTTTAACTTTTTTCCTTTGAGTTAAAAGATATGAAATTAAATATTTGTGTTGACATGTCTAAATAATATTTAAAAATATGTATAAGATAAGGAGAGAGAGAGAGATCTTGATAAAAAAAATATTTCAAATCTAAATACTCCGATGACTGAAACTTCACTACTTTCTACAAATCTGTCTCCTATAAACTAAAATTGCAAAACCTTATGAATAATTTATAAGATTAATAGTTAGATAATACTAATCACAAATGAAAATTAGATAAATGATAAGAAGGGTTTAGATTTCGATCCTCACTTTTCATAAAAAACTGTTTAGCACTTTTCGACTGTAATAAAATCTAACGTTTATTTTGCAAAATAAAAATTAGAAAATTGAGGAAGTTGAAAAGTTATTAACGGAAAGAGTTGGAAAATTTGTAATATACATTATGAAATCGAAAATCTTGGAGATCCTTGCCTAAAAAATGACAATGAAGTTCAATGGATAAAAAACGAAGTTCGGGATAGATGAGGTTTAGTGGATAAAAATTACCGAATTCAAAATAAAAAGAAATTAATACTATTTAAGACAATGAAAAAATTAAAGCAAATACTAATATTAACAAATGTAAGAAAAAAAATGAACTTAACTTTTTTTTCCATTGAGTTAAAAAGTATGAAATTAAATATTTGTGTTGACATATCTAAATACTTCGATGACTGAAACTTCACTACTCTCTACAAATCTGTCTCTTATAAACTAAAATTACAAAAACTTATGAATAATTTATAATTAATAGTTAGATAATAATAATCACATATCAAAATTAGATAGATGATAAGAAGTAAGTTTAGATTTCGATCTACACTTTTCAACAAAAACTGTTTAGCCCTTTTCGACTATAATAAAATTAAAGTTCATTTCACAAAATAAAAAATGAGAGAAAATTGAAGAAGTTGAAAAGTTATTAATCAAAAGAGTTGGAAAATTATATAATATACATTATGAAATTGAAAATCTTGGAGATCCTGCAACCTAGAGTTTGTCAAAAAATCAAGAAAAAAGCTAAACATTTCATTATTTTCCTAAAATGAATAGCACAATTTATCGAACACCTTGGCTGCAGAGAGAAGCATATAACACGATTAAAAAGAACATATATTTACCCCAATTAATAGTTTGAGTTTCTTAATAAGTACATCTCAAGAAACAAAAATACAAAAAGAAAAAACTCAGATTGTATGTGTTACTTGTATAATTTGAAAACAGAACTCCGTTTGCATATTGCAAATCTAATAATAAATATTTTGTAGAAATAAAAGAAATTCATAATTTTCTTTATACACTATTTTCATATTTCACTTTGACATGTCAAGAAAACACTTCAGAGTACACCCTTTCCTAGTCTTGATTCCAAGCTACTTCAATTCCATTTACTTCACCAAACGCCTTATATCTATACAAAAATCACCATAACTATTAAAATCCATAACAAACAGAATCTCCGCACATAAAAATTGAAAAAACATAATTTAACTACATATACATTGTTTTGAAAGTGTATCGTCCAAGAATCCCTTTCTAATACGAATAACATCTAGAATAACATCTAGATAAGGACAAACCAATTGATATTTGGTGGGTTATAATATGGGAGAGACAAATGTGTACCTGCAAGAGAGAATAGTGTCAGAACAATAGGTAAATTTGTATTTCTATATCGCAATATCTGAGAGACAAATAAGTACCTTCAATAGACAGATATCAGTGAAAGAAATTGAGATGATTTGTTAGCTCATTGTAATTTATAATGGTGAAGAGGAAGTAGAAGAGGGGAGTTACAATTTAGTAATGATGGAGAATAAATTATACTAATGATGAAGAGGAAAAAGTGGGACAGTTACAATTTGGTAATTAAAAATAAAACATAACAAAAATTAGAGGGAAAAAAGATGAGTAGCATTGAGACGTTTTATTTCAATTTTAATGACCTGTATATATAATTTAGTGATAATAATACAAATCTAATAGATATGATTAGAAGATAAAATATTGGATGGCTAGTTGTTTCATATCATATGAAAAATCATGCTTTATAATATGAAAAATCATGGAACCTTTTGGTATTTCTAAGTGTAAAAGGTATAATCTTAACAAAAAAAAGAAGTGTAAAAGGTATATTAAATAACCATTAAGTTTAAACATCTAAAGGCTAGGTGTCACCATTATCCATATGTTTGACTCAATTTCTCATATTCTTTTTTGACTTTCAGTTTTTTTTAGAGACAGTAGAAGTTATACAAAAATTTTCATGACATTTATTATATATAATGGCCATTTAGTAGAGGACATTTAAAGGAGGTTTTATGGGTGGTTTGTGAGGGTAAGACATGTTAGGGTTGAGATTTGAAGATAGTGAATCAGACGGCCATGATTTTGAGATATATAAAACGGATAACCGTGATAATGAGTGGGTGAACGAATTATGTCTTTTTTAGGGAGGTGATAGATCTAACCGTCAAGATTTAAGATCAAACACAACGAACGACCGGATTTATCTATGGGTTTGTCCCAGTCAGCACAAAACATTGTGTTTTGTTATATAGATATCTATTGTATAAAACACAATGGTGTTTTTTGAGGTGGACCGTAGATTTATGTTTTGGATATTCACGTCCGTCCGATATTGATCAAGAATTGTCTAATCTAACCACTAAAATTGAATTTCAAACCCACTAAAACAGAAATTCCTTAATTCTCTCCCACCTTTTCGATAACTACCCACAAAAAACCACGACATTCCACAACCAAAATTGAATTTCAAACCCACTAAAACAGAGGTTCCTTAATTCTCTCCCATTTTTTTATAACTACCCACAAAAAACCAAAACTACCTAACATGCATATAGAAATTTCCGTGACCATAGGGCACGGGCTATACCCTAGTATATATATATATATATATATATATTAAGATGTATCATTGTTTTATTGAAAGGTCAGCCTATTTTAAGTGGTATGATTCCGTGTCTCGAACACTTGACATATAGAAACTAACTTGGTAACTACTCCAACTAAAGGTTGTTGACAAGATATCATATTTTACCGACCTCTAGTCTGCAGAATCCTGAGTAGACAGGCGGGTGTGAGAGAGAACTAAGATTTACTTCTGTCAAAATCATGTTTGTCCAACTAAATCAGTAGGAAATTGGCAGAAAAGGGTCGTGGCTAAGAATTTTGGAGCCTTATATAAAATTTAATCAGAGCCCTTTTTTCGGTTGGACGCTAGCTTTTTATACACAGCACTAAGCAGAAATTTAAAATGACAAAAAAAAATAACAAATCATAGTTGAATCCTGGCTTGTGTGTTTTAAAACCAAATAATTTTTCTATTCATTTCATTAAAGGAATAGTGCCTTCATATATAGGCTGCAAATATTATTAGGTTAGGTTAGTTACACATAATTAAGCTAATTTGTTAGGCCTAATCAATCCCCAAGTGTAAAGTAAGTAAATATACATTGACTTCGATACATTTTAAAACTAAAACACTCATCTGCTATTATCCCACCCCCTCTCCTCAAGAGGAAAGGGCTCGTATGAACTTTCTTCTTGCTTTGAAGAGTACTAAAATAATACTGGCCAGACAAACTTTTGACGAGGCTATTAGTCGGTTGACCGGTGGAGTTAGTTTCACCACCGCCATCACTTTGTAAAATTTGTATATTGGAGTTAAACCGGTTTTCAACTAGGTTCTTAAAATCCTTAAAATATTTTAAAAAATCAGATTTTTCTTTGAGAAAATACAACCAAATGTAGCGAGTAGACTTATCGAGAAATAGTAAAAAAAAAATACCTAAATCCTTGAGAGGATGTTACTGGAGAGGGTCCCCACAAATTTGTGTGAATTATAGAAATGGGTGTTTTGGAATGATTAGTTGATAAAGAGTAAGGAAGACGATGGTGTTTGGAAAGAACACAAGATTCAAACATATGAGATGATGATAAATTCTTAATATAAGGAAGCACTTTATTTGAAATTATTTTATTAGAAGTACGAGAGTGTGGGTGTCCTAGGCGCATATGCCACACATTGTTTTTAGTACTATTTCCTAGGAAACAAAAGTTTAATGATTGGAGACTCTTAGAGAAATCCCTTAGTGCCTTGCCCGAACATTGGTAAAGTCCCCCTTTGTTAAGACCTTGAAGGACCCGCTTCCCCGTTTGCTGATCCTGTACAAACAACATATCACGATAAAAAACAACGAAACAATCTAGATCTTTTGTTAGTTGAGAAACCGAGAGTAAATTTTTTGAGAGAGAAGACACATGAAATACATTCTTCAAAGTAATAGAAGAAGTAGGGGAACCCAGTTTGATACTACTCGCATTCTTAACAGAAAGTAATTCACCATTACCAATTGCAACTTGATCACCTGCGTAGTACTGTCCTCGAGTTGTCATATTAGTTGCATCATTGGTCATATGATTCGATTCTCCCGAATCGGCATAGTAACTAGGATCAACAAGCACTTCTTGAGGTTGGTAGGCAGCAAAGCTTTGAGGGACATCATGGGATTGATATGCATAATCATCTCGTTGATAACATTGTAAAGCCGAATAACTATTACGACCACAAAATTGACAAACAATAGACCGATTTTCTGATTGGGAAGGATTCCCAAGTACGGAAGAAGAAGAAGAAGAAGAAGAACCGCAATTATGACCTCTTGTGTTTGATCAACCACCACGAGCACTTCCTCGTAGTTGGTAGTTACCTCGATGGTGAGTGGGCTTGAAAGATTGAGAAGATGTTGTTGTTTTTTAAGCTAAGGCTGTTAAAGATGATAATGAATGTTGATGAGTTATCTTAATCTCCTGAGTATACAATAGGGTTGGGGTTGAATAAATGTACGCAGATTTTCGCGAGTTTCAATCACGGTAACAAAGGCAGCATAATCCGATCCTAACCCACGTAATGTATGGAGAACCAACTCAATGTCTGGTATAGGTGCATAAGAGGCAGAAATTGCATCTGAAATTTCTTTTATTTTGCCGATGTACTCGGCCATAGTGGGTGAGTTCTTTTGGATAGTTTGTAGATGAAGCATAAGTTGCGACTTACGGGCACTGTTTTGAGCAGAAAATGTGTCTTCAAGGTGACGAAAAAATTCTTTTGATGTTTGAAAGTCAGGGGTTTGAAGGTGTGAGGGTGGCATTGAGCAACAAAATAACCGTTTGATCAATCCGTGTCCAATGGAGGAACGTCGGGTTAGTAATAGGTAGGTTAGTCTCAGGGTCAATAATGGTGGGAGGGGGAGAGGTAGAATTAGATTCAACATGGCTATAGAGTTCTTGTGTTCATAATATGGATGACTTGTTTCTTCCAAGTTAGATAATTATTGTGGTCTAACTTGATCGAAACAAGTGGGACAAGGTTTGTTAGGGTGGGATAAGTAAGGGTTGATGTTTGAGGAAGTTGTAGAAGATGAAGAATTAGTAAGAGCCATTAGAGAGGCCGAGTAGAAATAAGACAGAGAAAAAAACCTCAGCTCAAGATACCATAAAAGAGTAAATTTCTCTATGTCATTTGAATAGGATGCACAGGCTCTATTTATAATCATGGTTGGATTATTACAATATATCTTGAATATTTTATCTAAATAAATAATATTTACAATATATAATAACATATGATATATGCAATCAAAACTAAATAATATGAAGAGGGAAATATCATATCCACATTTGAATTTGAAATTCAAATATTTGCTCAAATCATGGGAGGGATTTCTATATCTTTATCATAGTTGAGCTTGATTGATTTGGAAGTTGATGATCCAAAAAATGGTCGTTAGTTTACTATTATAGATGTCAATAAATCAAGAAAAGACCAAAAGCACAACGGATCAACCCGTATGAAGTCAACAAGGAGGTTAAATTCGAAAGAGGTCTGTCACTCACGTCCATAACTTGGGGGTGGGTACGATTGTCTTATGCGCCTAAGCCTTGCTCTGTCTCAAATACAACCAGGTACGCCTTGGGATTTAAGAGTAGAAAAAGAGGGTTTGCATTAGTGGGACCGATACTTCAATCCCGAAATATAAGGGATAAAATCGTCTTTGATGCTTTACCGATGTAATCTCAAATCATATCAAAGATCCCAGTCGGCGTGGATCACAAGTATCTGTTAAACTTCAGATACAAGGATTTTGCAAGGAAGAAACTTCCCCTACAGAACCTACAAGATTGGAGACGTGATTTGTCCTAAATACCAAGAAAACTTGCCTATATCAAATATATGGGATAATCCTCAAAAGGAATACTCCCCCCGTCCCAAATTAAGAGTCCACTATTCCTTTTTGGGATGTCCCAAATTAAGAGTCTCATTCCTAATATATCATATAAAATCCCTTACTTTTCGATGAATACCCTTTCTTTAATATTTCCATATGTGGTGCATTAATTAAGCTAATTAAGGCCTTTGACACTTTCCAATACAAAAATTGATTTTTCCAATCAACAAATTCTTTCTTTTAGATTAATATAGTTACTTTAAATGACTAATGGTCAAATTTGATTGATAATCCTTGAATTACTCTAACAAAAGTTATCAAATAAATAAGGGTAAACTTGGAAGAAGAAAAACTATGAAAATAAGTTGGATTACCAATATGGGACTCTTAATTTGGGATGGAGGGAGTATTAATGTCTTACAACTACGAAATAGTAGTTCCTGTGACTCCCCGTGTTCCGAATCACGGTTTGCCAGACAATTTATAAAAGAAACTCGGTCTACTTCTCACTCAAACTAGTTTCAAATACAAACCCAAGCTAAACTTTCATCACGGGTTACAATTCAATAACAACCGCAGCCTAAAATCAAATATAGTTTAAAACTTTTCAAAATATGATTGGAAAATATATGTCACCCAAAAATTATTTTCATAAAGATAAAAACAACTTGAATTTATGTATACGAACAATTTTAAGAAGAGACTGAATTTTGACAGAGTCTCTATAAATTGAACCTATCAAACTTGAAAAACTTGTCAAACATTCATACATGTTTTCATAAACTCCAACATATCAATAACATCAAATTCAAAGTGATAGTGTGCATACTATTTACATGTGTGCAATCACAAACAAGTGAGAGAACGATCCTAATTATTCTAGATGATACATATATAATATTAACGTTCTGATAGAATCGTAAGTTGAAAATATAATAAAAACTATATCGAGCTTACATAATGTGAGCCATCGAAGTAAACTGTGTCACTCCGGGTCACCAGTACCTGCATCTAAACAAAAATAAATAGGAATGAGATACCCCGAAAGTCAGCTCAGTAGGATACCTAGAAATCCTACCCGCACCACACACATCAATAGTTTAATATATCAATAGTTATACGTGTTACATATATACAGATATATTAATATGCACACCAAGAAAGACAATGTAGGAAGATCATTCTTCTAGCATACCAAGATCACGACTAAATACGCCCTCAGTCGGGGTCACCTACTATTGGGCTAAGAAGAGTCGGTCGACCTTTGTTAGTATGTTGGCAGGCGGCTCCTTATCGAACGTTTGAATACTGCAATGTATCATCCCAACTAATGGCATTCCACAACCCATCACATGTAATAGAACTCCGACTACTTCTCCTCTATAAACCTCATAAGTGCTCTCACATATCTACTCCCAATTCATTTAACCCAATGAACCAAAGAATTCATTCAACAACCATCTCCCATAACCTCTCTCTACCATTTTTTTTCCTTCACTTTCCTTATAATCTAATGTTCATCAACGAATTGGTTTTGGACTTTGGACGACTCCATTTCTCTATAAAATCCTTATTCGTTCTGAACTACAACATGCCAAGTGTTTGATAAATAGCTTTAAGTTTATATATTTGGGTGGAAAAGAGGTGAACAACTACTGGTGATGATCCCATCGAAAAAAACTTGAAGTTTCATATCTTTCGAGCGCAAAAAATTAAATATGTTGTTTATATGAGAAAAGTTCAACACATAAGATGTTTGTTGTTATTGAGTTTTTATGGTACTTCATGGTGGAGCTTAAATTGTACATAAGCACGTTATAACGTGGTATGGATCATATTACAAAGTGAGAAAATTCTACATTGTGCACAAACAAAACTAATGTTTGTAATTAATTTATGTTTATTGTATGATATTTATATTTACTTCAATGTATTTTTCAATCTTTCGCTCCCTTTGTGACGATACAAGATTATAGGAGGCATTGCTCGAGGTCTTCTCTATGTTCACGAGGATTCCCGACTTCAAATTATTCATCGAGATCTTAAAGCCAGTAACGTATTGTTAGATGCAGATATGAACCCCAAAATTGTAAATTTTTGGCATGGCTACGATGTTCCTAGTGAACCAAACGAAAGCTAATATAAGGATAATTGTCGGGACATAGTAATTATTCGAACCTTAAGCCAATATAATTGTCCACAACTAATAGATTTGTTCCAAACATCTAACGAGTAGATGTTGCATTTTGGCGGCATGCAGTGGATATATGGCTCCAGAGTATGCAATGCATGGGCACTTCTCTGTGAACTCTGATGTGTTTGATCTTGGTGTCTTAGTCTAGAGATCCTGAGTGGGGGGAGGAACAACTCTTTTTACTCAGAACGTGCTCAACCCCGCTATTTGAGTATGAACTGTTTTATTTGTAACTTTCTTTTATTTTTTGTGGTGAACTGTAATGGCCCAAGCCTTAGCAATTATCGATCTTTTATACTCAAGCCAATGCCCGACATTACAGGGTTTTATTCTTAATGAAAACTCCACTAGCCCACCTAAAACGCCTCTAGACTTACTAAGCATTGTTGGGTTATGACCTCATCTAGTGTTCTAAGTAGAATCTCAGACATCTAATGTCTAACACTAGTATTCCCAGGATCTCATGCATAAACTAATAATGATGAACTAAGAAAACTAGATGTATAAATACCTTTATCACTAGTTTTCCCTCGAACCTTTGCAATCACTATTGAGAAGACCAAGAGCTCCCATTGTAGCTCCTTTACTTGAGACACAGAGCAATCACCTTGATCTCCCACCTTGTTCTAGCTAGAACACCAATGGTGGTTAGATGAAGAACACCTTCTTTGACTAGATAGATAGTTGGGAATTAGTTCACTTTCTCTTCTCTACTTGATGTTGTAGAGTATGAAAGCTTCTTGAGAAATTCCCCACCTTATCAAGTCTCAAAGAGACATTATATAGAGTTCTAAGTTAGAGTCCAACCCTAATTAGATTCCTAAAAAGTCCTTTTGAATAAGATTGAGGAAATAGTCAAAAATAGAAACTACTTTCTATTTTTTCTCTTTCCTTGTTGTGACCGTCCCATACAAGGGAATGTGACCTGATATGGCCGCCCCTTATGGGCAGTCCATATCACATGGTCGGCCACCCTTAAGGGCTCTGGCCCAAAGTCCCTTCTTTCGGGTCTTTCGCCCTATTTTTGCCTAAACTTCTTTTAGGCCTTTTGACATATCTTTATGAGTATAATCCATGTATATATGTCTCTTCCCTCTAGTCATATATTCCGATCAAGTTGACACTCTTTGTGTAACCCGTCGTAGGATCCGGACAAAGTTAACCACGAATCGATTCCCGATTCGACGATCGCAGTTGGTTTCTAGCTAAACATCACGATCCTTAAATCATCCGAACTTGATGATCTTCTCATCAATTGTCTTATTTGACAAATTGCTCGCATTGCATCCTTGGCCGAATGACATCTCCTTCAGACTCCCACTTGTACTTAAAACAAGTGCAATGTTTGATTCCCATGTCACTTAGTATCCCATCTAATAAGTCACGTCATTCAGACTTTCTTGATCCCGAGTACAACTATCAAAACAAATGATTAACGTTAAATCCAAAGACTAACAAGCAGGCTAGTATCCTTGTCAAGACTCTTGAGTAAGATGGGAGACAAAGCTCTTCCCTTCTTTAAAGTCCTTAGAAACATACCGAGCTTCGAGTGGACGACTGAAGCGGAGCTGGCATTCCAAAGTTTAAATGCTCACCTCGCCAGTTGCCTTTACTGGTCAGTCCGGACCTCGGGAATGAACTGATCTTCTACCTGGCGACCTCCAAAGAAGCAATTTCTGTGGTGGTGATAAAGACAATCGAAGGAGTAATGCACCTGGTGTATTTCATCAGCAATGTCCCAAGCGGAGCAGAGCTGAATTACCCAACGGTCGAGAAATTAGTTTACGCACTCATCCTAAGAGCTAGAAAGCTGCCCCCGTACTTCCAGGCTCATACCATCGTCGTGCAAACCGACCAGCCTCTCTGAAATGTACCCCAAAAGATGGATCTCTCGGGGCAACTAACTAAGTGGGTCGTAGAGCTCAGTGAATTTGATATAAAATACGTATTAAGGACCGCCATCAAGGGACAAGCGTTAGCAGACTTCGTGTCGGAGTGCTCAATCCCAATCACAGACGTAGGGCCAGAACAATTCTGGACCCTTTTTGTAGACGGAGCCTCCAGCGAGACAATAAAGGGAGTCAGAGTTGTCCTGATAAGTCCCGAAGGAGAAAAGACTTTTCAAACGACGACTTTCAAGTTCGTCGTCGCAAACAACGAAGCCGAGTACGAAACTTTACTCACGGGGTTACGAATGGCCTTGCAAGCCAGAACAAGCAACGTTTAAGTATATAGTGATTCTCAATTCGTGGTCAACCAAATCAATGGGGGAATACGAGGTAAAAAGAGTCAACATATCTAGATACGTCGGAAAGGTGAAGGACTTAATCCAACAGTTCGCCAAGTTTACCATTACGAGAATCCCTCGTGAAGAAAACGCGCTAGCAGATGCCTTGTCTAAGATGATCCAGGGCCAAGGCATTATACCAGGAATAATCTTTCAGACTCTAGAAGAAGAAGAAGTATCGATAGAGCAGCCGAAGTGTTGACCATAAGAATGGCCCAAGAAGACACGTGGATGAAACCATACGTTGAATATCTACAAACCGAGAAGTTGCCAGAAGACGCCAACGAGGCTCAGAGGATCAGAATAACGCCTCAAGATTCACCCTGTTGGGAGGGCTTCTCTACCGAAAATCTCTAGTTCATCTCCTGCGGCGCTGCTTAGTGAAAGACGAGCAAGAATACGTAATGATAGAAATGCACGAAGGCTCTGCTGGAAATCGCGCAGGACCTAGAACGTTGCAGAGACAGCTGACCCTGGTCGGATACTACTGGCCCGGCATACTGAAAGACTGCATAAGGCATACCAAATACTACGAGAACTGTCAAAAACACGCCAACGATTACAAGATGCATCCTAACGAATTAACCCCTATGGTGAGTGACTGCCCCTTTGCGTAATGGGGAATCGACCTGGTAGGAACTTTCCAATGGGAACATGAGGAAAAAAGATGTTGCTAGTCATAGTGGACTATTTTATCAAATGGCTGGAAGCGGCAGCACTGTCAAGAACCCGTACGGAAGACATCATAAAAGTGCTTTGGAACAACGTGATAACGCGATTTGGGGTACCGAGGATCTTGATCATGGACAACGGACCTCAGTTCAACAACGAAGCAATGAAGGAGTTCCTAAAGGAGTACGGAATGAAGCCGGCGTATGTCAGCCCCGGCCATCCAGCCGGGAACGGCCAGGTCGAGGTAACCAAAAAAAAACTTCGGTAAAATACATATAAACCAAGTGCATTGACAAAGGTTGGGTAGAAGAGCTCCCCAACGTATTATGGACCTACCGCATCACGTCATGAAGGGCCAAAGGAGAGACACCTTTTCGAATGGTCTACGGTATGGACGTCGTACTACCTGTTGAAATAGGAAGAACCAAGCCTAAGAGTCAAACACTTTGACCCTATAACCAACGAAGAATTAATGCTCGAACACCTCGACTTGATAGACGAGGTCCGGGACCAAGCGGAAATACGAAACCTAGCTTTCAAAGACACCATGCCGAAGCAACATAAATCTCACATGAAGAT
Source organism: Eschscholzia californica subsp. californica (assembly GCA_002897215.1). Lineage (NCBI taxonomy): Eukaryota > Viridiplantae > Streptophyta > Magnoliopsida > Ranunculales > Papaveraceae > Eschscholzia > Eschscholzia californica. Next base: position 656,486 of record BEHA01050359.1, on the reverse strand, counting down.
AAGGAAATTCGGCATAGAGACATGGTGTGGAGAAACTCAAAGTTCATCAAAAAACCTTCCGCGACCAAACTTTTTTCGACATGGGAGAGGCCTTACAAGATCATCAAGGTGGTAGGACCAGGAACCTAAATCATCCGGACTTGATGATCTTCTCATCAATTGTCCTATTCGACAAATTGCTCGCATTGCATCCTTGGTTGAAGGACATCTCCTTCAAGCATAACCTCACATCCCACATCGCTTGCCGGAGCATCCACAACTTGGGCTACATGTAAGAGTTCAAGCTTAGTAAGTGTCGAGGCCTTCTGGGTGGGCTCGTGAAACCTTCGTCCAAAAGAAACTCTGTATCCGTAGAGCATGGCATCAAAAGCGAGGACAATACTGGTAAATGCTAAAGATTGAATCGTCTTGTAATTAGTTGAAATGAGTTCACAATAACAACCTCAAGCAAACAAAAAATTATTTACAGGATTGGAGACATTGGCAGGAAGAGACAACAATAAAACTTGTTAGACGCAAGGTTGAGGGAGAATTGTTCAACAGTGGAAGTGACAAGGTGCATCCACATTGGGTTATTATGTGTTCAAGAAGATGTATCTGAAAAGCCAACGATGACAGCGGTTATCAATATACTCACTAATCACTCTGCCATTCTATTTATGTTGATTCTTAATTTATTATGTGTAAAGACTTATACTTTTTAGTACAACTATAGCTCAAAATTGATGAACGTACACCAGTAAGATTTGGTTATTTTAATATTGTTCGTCGTTCTGTTCAGTGTATATGTAGACAAGAACATCCTTACATTTCATTATTTGGGATGCACATGAAGCTGAAAAACCAAAGAAAGTAATGAAGAAAGTCGAACCCAACAACCTGTGTTAGAGGTGCCCATTTGCTAATCAGCATCACCATCTTTGTCGTCATATTGGGACAAGATCTATTGGGCCATGGTGGTGAACTGGTGATAGTATCAAAATTGTCACCACCATAGCCACATTCACTACCACCACCTACTACTCCAAGCGATCTTTTCCAATCTGAAGACAACCAAAAACCAACTACCCATTTTCGAAATGAGAGAATTGGTCAACCAGTCGGAACCCAACAAGTAATCGACACGTAAAGACCTAAAATTAATTTTTATTTCGAAGGTACAACTTTGGTCTTCCACGAAAAAGCTTCTGAGCTCTCTTTCAGTGGACTTACTACAAAATTAATTACATAATCTGGAACAATTGAGCATCAGATACTTTTTATTTGAAATTGTCAACGGGATTTAGGGGCCCGACCCTTACAAAGAAAGAAACCAAAAAGGCTAAGACTAAGAAATCAAATAAACCATACTCTTACAACTCAAAACTGAACTAAGAAATAGAAAACAATGAAAATCTAAGGATGTCGCACTCTTATTACTCCTCTTTTGTCCTCCCGTATGAGCCTTTGTAACTCGTCCGGAAGTTCATTTGGTGTCATCTCAGTATAACCCACCTGTAAACTCATTTTGGAAAGAAAGTCTGCCACTTGATTTATTTCTCTATATACATGTATTATTGAGCATTCCTCTAGTCGTACCCATAAATCTCTAATTTCTCGGACAATTCTCATAATCTGCCAAGGGGGTTCCTTGTCTAACTTTGTCAAGATTAAGACCGTGAGGGCTGAATCCGTGGCGATCTTAACCTTGGGCCTGTTATACTTGAGGGCGAGTTGAAGGCCCAGCAAAACCCCTTGCATTTCGTGCATCAGAACTGATACCCGAGTTGTCTTGACTGCTGCAGCAACAATGGGGTCCCCCTCTGAGTTTCGTAGGATGGCCCCGTATCCGCCCCACAATTCTGTGTATGATCCGTCCGTGTTTATGATAACCTCATCACCCAATGGGCCTTGCCATTTACATATGGTGGGTGCCTTAGAATGTAAAGGAATTACCAGGTTCCACTTCGCTAATATCTGTTGGGCCTCACTTGTTAATTTCGGTGGTTGTTTCCAAGCGACCACTTTGATTTTAACCTCAGTAATTACTGTTTGAAGGATAGTGTGTGGTGGTTTATTGTGTTTCCGAAAGACCCTGTTATTTCTCTCACCCCAAATGTGGTAAACGTAGCCAGTGAATACCAGCCCACCCATTCTGCCTAGCAGTGTGCTTCCATGAAACGTTTTAACACACCATGTAATTTCTTCATCCCAATTTCCCGTATAGTTACGAGTCACACCCAGCAGCTGTAGTAAATTTGTCCAAATAGAAATCGAATATGGACATTGGAACAAAAGGTGTTCATCCGTCTCCTCAGCCAATAAACATAGTGGACATCGAACATCAATATCCAAACCCCATGAACGTAGTTTTGTTTTCGTTTTTAAACCCCTCTTAAGTGTTATCCAAGCAGCAAATGAGTGTTTAGGTATACATTCCGTACACCATACTAATTTGGTCCATGGGATTGGTGTACCTTTTCGCCGAATGTAGTTGTACGTGTCTTTCACCGTATATTCTCCTGTTGAAATGATTTTCCAGACTACCTTGTCCTCTTCCAAGCCACCTATCTCTACAAACAATTTGCCCTTAAAGTTGAATCTAGCAAGTACGAAGCCCTGCCTTCCTTCCGGTGTCTTCATGCTTGTAAAAGATCATTATTTACTCAAGTTTGTAGTTAGCAAGATTAAGGTGGCCTATGATGATATAGTATCAAACAGATACAAGTTAGGTTCATTTCATTCAAGTCAATCAAATTTGGATACCCAAGAAACATCAAGTTTATAACTTATAGAACGATATTGAATTTTGCGATGGTGGTAGTTAGAAACTTAACAAGTTGACGAGTGAGCGTCCGACCACGTGTAAGTGGCTATTGATAAACATGTAGAAGAAGTACATTATTATGGTTCTGAAAGAAAAACAAAGATAGCAGCAAACTAAACATAAGTATCTATTTTAATCTTGACCTAAAATGATAAACATGTAAAAATTATCTAGGGTGCAATTTAGTCATTGATAACACGTTCAGAGTAGGATTTTCGCTCTCTCTCAGTGTGAAATTGTTGCCGAGTTCCTCATTATTATGCAGAAAAAGAGGAGGTGGTAGTGAGGGTACAGGAAGAATGGCAGAGTAGTTATTGAGCATGTTGATGACCGACGTCATAGTTGGCCTCTCAGATACGTCTTCCTGAACACATAATAGCCCAATGTGGATGCACCTTATAACTTCCCTAGTCGAAGAATTCTCCCTCAAAGTGGTATCTAACAAGTCTATTGTTGTACCTTCATTCCAATGTCTTCAAACCTGTAAAAATTTCGTGTTTGCTCAAATTGGTGCCTATGAACTCATGTCACTCGTGATACTAGTTTACCATAGAAAATGAGAGAAAAATTACATTAGAGACTATCTATACGTACATAGCTTAGCACGTTTTGAGCTCCTTCTGGTCCATAAAAAGAGTTGTTCCTCCGACCGCTCAAATTCTCCAAAACTAAGACACCGAAACTAAATACATCTGATTTCACAGAAAAGTGTCCATGCATTACGTACTCAGGAGCCATATATCCACCGCATATCGGTTTCAAATGAAACATTTATACTTTTTTGGACAATTCTATTTAGGTTAAAAAGTTCTATTGGTTTGACAATTACTGTGTCCCGACTATTCTTTCTGTACTGGCTTCAGTTTGGTTCACCAAGAACATCCTAGCCATGCCAAAATCTGCAATTTTGGGGTTCATATCTGCATCTAATAATCAAGGCCGGCCCAATCATTATTGAGGCCTAAAGCCAAATCAAGAAATGGGGGCCCTTTACTAAAGCAAAAAATGAACAGAAAGAATACTTTATACTGACTGTGGGAGGGATCGAACACTTAACCTATATCTTATAACCAAACTTCTAACCACTGGGCCATTGCTCATCTCTTGTAAACACTTTAGTTAAAATTTTATTTATTACAAATGAACTACCCCATCATAAACTCCATGAGAGAGGCCCTCAGGTAGGTTAGGGGTCAAAGCAGCCGCTTTGGTTGCTTTGGGCCTGCGCCTCCCCTGCTAATAATAATTAGTGGCTTTGAGATCTCGATGGATAATTTTAAGTCAGAAGTCCTCATGAAGATAGAGAAGCCCTTGAGCAATCCCTCCAATAATCTTGTATAGTCTATCCCAATCCAATAGTGTTAGTCTACCCAAATCTACACTCATCGGACTAAATGGTCAAATTAGAAAACAGTTTGCCTAAGAAACAACAAATAAATTAGGAAAAACAGATGATAGTCGATGTTTCTGGTGTCAAACAGGTCGCACTACTCAGGAAACCAGATCTGTCGAAGGAGGCCCGAGCCAGCTCACGAAGCAAACATGTAATATTATAATCATAAAAATAAAAAATAAGCAGTCGCACCTAACAGGCTTTAAAGCAGCTGGCGTGTCGGGTCATTAAACAGGTTGGGCTTAACCAGGACAACAGCTAAGAAGGCAGTCAGGGGCCGTCTGACCTGTCCAAACTCCAGGCCGAGCCGGACCAAGCCTGTCTTAAGTGGTTGGATCTAGCTAGGGCTGGGCTTGTGAACATTGCAGTCACTCAATGATATATCAAATGTGCACTGCGCTAGAACATATACCTTCTGCGTGTTGGTAAAATTGGCTTCTTTAGTGGCAAATTTAGATGAAGAAGTAGAACCATTAGAAGTAGCTTCCCATAAAAGATCATTCAGTAACCCACCTAAAATTTGATTGAACTGATTTGGGTTGCTGATGTTTATAGTATTCTTCAAATTAACTTCAGGGGCTTTCTTCCATGGTGGCAAAATAAGATTTGTTTGAGTATCTTACCATACAATCATTATACCATATGATTGCCTGCTTAGAGGTTGGATACCTTCGTATTATATCTTAAACGGTTGTATCAACACAATCCCTGCATTTTTCGTTTGTTATATTGCCTCTACACTGTACGGATCCGTAAACGACATCCGGGCTCTGGCCTATGGTGTTATTATAGTAGTATCTTTTACCTATGGCCAGTTTGATGTGGTATGAGGATAGAGAACTGAGAAGGAGATTGATGTTAGCCTGAAATGAACTTTTTTCACTGTAATTACATCCTAAACAATAGTGATAAACATAATAAGTAGGGAATGATTCTGTTTCTTGTGAAATGGCTACAAAATTGTATGGTAATGGTGATGATCAGAAACAAAAAGCTGCTGGTGGTGTAATTATGTTATTATTATAGAAAGTGTTGTTCCCTGGTTCTCTTTTCAGAGAATAGTTCTTAATCTTTCTGTTTTTAACAAAGGTCGCGGTTTTGGGGAATAAAGAAAATTCTCCGGGGAATAAATTCTCGAGGGAATCCAGATTATTTTGAAAATTCTCCGGGGAATAAATTTTTATGGGAACACAAAATACATTTTTTTGGGGGTTCTCCTCTATCTCATCACCTCTCTCTACCACCTCATCGCCATCTCATCATCTTCTCCGACGAAGGTCGCCGGCCGGCCAATTTTCCGGCCGGCGACCTTCAAACATAAAAAAAAAAATTAATTAATTTTTTTTTTGTCTCTCTCTCTCCATTTTTTTCTCTCTCCTCTCCATTTTTTTTCTTTTCCTCTCTCTCTCTAGATCTCTAGAGAGAGAGAAAGAGAGAGTAGATCACGAACAGACCTGGTCTGTTCGTGTAGATGGAGATCTGTTCTAGAGAGAGAGAGAGAGGAAAGGAAAACAAAAAAAAATATTCGGAGAGAGAGGAGAGGAGAGAGAAAAAAAATTAAATGAAACTTTTTTTTTTTTTATGTTTGAAGGTTGCCGGCTGGAAAATTAGCCGGTCGGCGACCTTCGCCGGAGAAGATGATGAGATGGCGATGAGGTGGTAGAGAGAGGTAGTGATGAGATGGAGGAGAACTCCCAAAAATTAGAAGTCCCTTAGTAATAAAAAAAAACATAAAAGTCAATCTTGTTTGACTAGTTTTAAGAAAAGTCTTTATTCCCCGGAGAATTTTCTTTATTCCCCAAAGTCGCGGCCTTAACAAAACAGAGTACACCCACTTTGGTTTTCGGGTGCCATGTTAACCGTCAGATCTTAACAGATCTATCTTAAGAGCGCCAAATATCCTGACCGTCAGATCATATCTATGATCGTAATCCAATCTCTCCTCGCGACGATGCGTACGTGTGAAGTGCAAAGTGCGTGCGTGCGGGCGCCTCTAAAGCGCCCACGCCGCGCGTGCGTGATGCGTGGTTTGCGTGATGCGTGGTTTGCGTGGTGCAAACCACGCCAACCATCCCATCATCCCAACCAATCTATTATTAGTAACATAAGGAAAAGTCTATATAAGGAAGTAGAACTTTCCTTATTTTTCCAATACGGTACTAATAATAAAATTACACGTTGTAGTTATCCCTATATTTTTTCGAAGTAAATCAATGATAACTCATTCATATGAAATCGGATTCTGACAAACTTTATGTCTAAATTCAAGAGTTCGACGAGACGAATCCAATGGTCCATCCTGATCTTGATTTTTTGGTTGCCCAAATTGACAAAAAACAGATCCGGTTTCTACAGAAAGGATATAAGTCATACCTAAGAAACAACTTGGTCAAATAATTCTTGCAAATTGTTTCCCAGGTCAACAAGTCGGCAATTCAGCCATCACCCCAGTAATACACATAGTGCAGTCAGTGGATGATTCAAAATTTGATTAAACTGATTTGGGTTGCTAATGATTGTCAGATTCCACATATAAACTTTTCTTCGTTTTCTTGAACTCCACTGCACGAACACAATTCCTGCACATTTCGACTGTTTTGTTGCCTCTATATTCTTGTAAATGACATTTGGGTTCTGGCCAATGTCTTCCCATTTTGACGCGGTTGATGGGTAGAAAAGCCAGGAAAGGATCTAGGAAGCTCCTAATCGGTAATAGCGAAGGTACATTCTTGATCTAAGAAAACCCACGTTACATAATTAAGTTCGAAAAGAAAAGGACAACTTGTTATAATTTGACAGTTCAATTAAGAAGATCATCAATTGAGTAACTTGTAAATCCAATTTCATTATTTCATAAGCTACCTTTACATTTCAATATTTGGAATGCCCTAGAAAAGAAACTTCATGACTGAAAGAACAAGAAAAAGAATGAAAAAAATCAAACTCAACCCTAAAACTACTAAAGAAAGACAGAGAGACTGACAGAACTCAATTAGGGTATCCTCTGCTTCTTCTTCTTCTTCCATCATTTCTGCTAAGAACTCAATCTTGCCCAGAATCAGTCTTACTCTTATGCTCATCAGTCTCCATCTTCTGCAATTGGCCAAACAACAGAATTAAACATTGCAATTTTCAATGCAAAAAAAAAAACCTATGTTAATTAAAGATAACAAAGATTTAATCTTTCCTTTTTCTTACCTTATCAACATGATCATTTGTGGTTTCAGAATCAGGATTTGTTCCAATTGTTCCACCAGAGTTAGGTAATGACGTGGGTATTTGCTGATTAGCAAAATCAAGATTGCTTTCGTCGACATTAGAATTGGGCAAGATCGTCGGTGGAGTAGTAGTATCTGGTGAAAATGGTGGTGTTGAAGGTGGTGCAAATGGTGATGTTGGTGGTGATGGTCGTGGTAGAAGAGAACCGAAGCCGGAAATCATTTCATGGAAGTAAGCCGGTGGTGGGTTCCTGTGTTGACGACCAAGTCCTTCTTCAATTCCGAAGGAAGGTAGCTTCTTCCTTAATTTGTTACAAGAATCAAATCTACGACAAACTTGTACGGCTTCTTGAGGAATTGGGAGTTTAGAATCAACTCCATTGGTGGTGGCAGTGGCGGCTGCAATTGGGGCAGCGGTGGCGGCAGTGGGGGTGGTTTCCTGGGTTGCAGTGACAGTGAAGGTTGTGGTCGGTCCCAGGGCCGGTCCTGAGATTCCGGAGGCCCGAAGCGAGCTTTGAAAATGTGGCCCACATGTGTTTCACAAAAAAAGAATTTGTGTATTGGAACTTCTACGTTTTTTACACACCTAATGTCTGCTTTAAACGTGAAACTTGTGTTAATAACTATGCAGTATGACTCAAACGATTCAATTGAGTACTTGAAAATCGGCTCGGATTCGAAGAAAGTACTAGTAGGTTGTTAGTCGAACTTTCGATAGAGTGGTCAACGAAATTCATAAGAAAGGTAAAAGTGTTGTGGTAATGGAGGTTTGATAGTTGTTTAGCAGAGACTAGACAAAGACAAGAGACTTGAGTCAAATTAAAATGCAACTTTCTATACTATAGCCTTGTAGCAACAGCCGTGTCATACTAAATTATTAATTTAATACTATAAAAATTCGAGTAGTTCAAATTACATTTTAAAATAGTTTGTGTATTGATACATAATAATTATTTTGAACCTCTTATTAAATTTGAAAAATAAAAATGTAAAGCTAACAACTGATAGCTCAGTTGGTTAGTACTCTGAAAAACAAGCGATTTTAGATTCGATTTCCAGTAAGAGTGAAATCTATTGTTTATTGAACTTGAGCCACTAAAGTATAAATGACACTGTTATTAACCATCCAAAATAAGAATAAAATTATATTAATATGATAGTTGGTAATAATGATAGTTGGTGTGACGAAAGTAATAGCATAAATCAAAACAATAATATTACTATAAACATGTATCAAATAAATTAACTAAGAAGCATAAGAAAATAAAACTAGTTATATACGTATAACTAGAGAGTGTATATTTCAACAAAAAAAAAAACTAGAGTGTCATTTCAACAGAAAAAAAGAACTAGAGAGTGTCGGACAAGAGGGTGGGGGAGAGTTATAGTATGAGATAGATGAGAGGATAAGAGAGACTGCCAAGAGTATAAAAGATTGTTTATGGGGCCCATGTACAGTTACTTTGTTTTGGATTCAATTCTGTTAAAACAACTTTATTGTGGCCAAGTTTCCAAAAACACACATTTTTGTGGCCCTTTTTCTATACAAAGTTGTGAGTCTACTTAGTATTTTAAAGGCACCTCAAGCTGAATTCTTCCTGAATGTGGCCCCTAGATTTGGGGGCCCAAAGCGACGCTTTGTTCGCTTTGGGCCCAGGGCCGGCCCACTCGGTCTCGGTCCATTGGTGGTGGTCGTGACTACTATCTTTAAGTTGTTAACAGTAGTGGTGGTAGTGGTGGTGGCAGGGCTTCTGAGGGGAAGGCTGCCATTATTGGTGGTGATGGTGGCTGTGGTGGACAATCTGGTGGTGGTGGGATTTGGAACCTGGTTGGAGTGGTTGTTGTTCTCCATTTCTTTCTCTCTCTTCTTGATTATTATGTCTTTCTTTCTCTCTCTTCTTGATTCTGTCTCTCTCTCTCTCTCTTCTTCATTGTTTTGAGCAAGAGAAAATGGAGGATGGAAGTAGAAGGGCGTGTTATCTTTTATAGAAGGAGGGGAAGGGGAATTGGTAAACCTAATTTTGGTTAGTTATTTGCTTTAGTTTTCAAGAATCCCAACTGTTTCTAGCTAACGAACTGTCATTATGACAACTAGATGATGTATTTTTATTTAGAGCAGGGCTACATGGCCCAAAAAGGGGTGGGGCCACTGCCGGAAGCAGATACGGCCGGCTCTCATTGGTTGAGCCACCGGGTTGTTAGTCAGGGTCGGTCAGGGTCGGACACATCAGTCTGGCACTGGTCAGTCATCTTTTCGTACCATTTAGCATTTTTCTTGGGTTTACCCATCCATTATTGGTAAACATATTTGAAGTTCTCTAACTAGTTGATGAATTGTTGCGTCGTGTGGCTACCTAGATGTGATAGTATGAGAGTTACAATGATAATACTCATTCCGTTAGTTGCTTTCTATGTAAGTCCTAGAAGAACTCTATTGGCATCACTAACTATTAAGAAAAATAAAAAAAATCAATAACAAATTAAAAAAAACCCTAAAAGCATAATTCATTGCCAATTTCAATGAGTCGTCTTTTCTTCTTCTTAGACTCCAACAATAACCAAACAGATACTTCAATTGATGAGGTCTCACTGGGGGGATGGGAAGAGAGAGAGGGAAAGCTAGGGTTTCATAGTTTTCCACCTTAGAAGTCAAGGATAAGGCACACAGATAATTTCAAAAAGAAAAGTAGGATTTGAAAGAGGACTTATTCAACTCGAATCTAAATCCGGGCAAAACTATTTATATCGATTTTGGTTCCTCACTCATACCCAATTTAGGTACCGGTTCTAGGTACTCGTAGACTCCCGTACTCATATTTATGTTGAACTAGGAAAGGAAACTTAAAAATCTAAAACCTACTTTAAACTAGTGGTGGCCAAGGAGCCGACCTCACATCTTAGTCTATGCAGTGCTAAAACGCCAGACACGAATACTTAGCGCGTAGTGTACAGATTAAGAAACCAATGATATAATCTGGAACAATTGAGTAACAGATACTTCAATGCGTTATTATAGTGCCTGTAAACACCATTAAAGAAAGACATTATTACTAATTCAAAGGGAGAGAGAGCTAACGCATCGTCAAGCATCTTAGCTGCAAGCCCGCAACCTATGAACATTGAGAGAGATAACAAGAAAATCAGGGCTTCTATGAACCAATCTATCAATATAAACATACCCGTAAGAGTTAGGGTTCTGAAGGAGATAGAAGATAGAGTTTTTAGGGTTTTTAGTCTTCTATTCATATGAAGGGTAAAATAGTCTTTATGAAGCCCACGCAAGCCCAAGCTCTCAAGGTTCAACTATTGAAGCACCCCTTGTACTTGAATAATCAAGATAACAAAGTTAGTTAGGAACTAAGTTTGTTAATTCTGTTATTAGTTCAGAGTTAGTCAGTTGTTATTCTCTTCTTCTCTATTCTAACTCTATATAAACAAAAATGTAATTGAGTTTTAGAACTGATTGAAATAAAATCTAAAGTTCTTAGGAAAACTTACATGGTATCAGATTTCAAGGTTAGATCCAAATACTAGGGTTTTTCTTCAAGAACTTAACAGCAATCAGCAACATTCAACATCTCGTATAAAATTCAACATCAAACAACATCAAATATTAGAATCAAATCAATATTATTACAAGCAGAAAGCATTAGTTTTCAACTTCATCACTAAGATAGAAAGAAATTTCAGATTTCAACAACAACTTACCATTTTTTCGAGCTTATCATCAACTTCCAAGAATCTTTCATGGCTTCTTTGAATACAGGTAATCTCCCACCTATTTCTTCTGTTACTAGCTTTATCACAGAGAAGTTAGATGATTCCAATTATGTCATGTGGAGAAATTAAGTGGAAACACTTCTCAATACTTATGATATGCTAGGTTTTGTAAATGGTTCTGTAGAAGAACCACCTCAGATAAAAATAGTTCATGGAGTAGAACAAGTAAACCCTGATTTTCAGCAATGGAGATCAAAGGAGAGTTTTGTTCGATCTTACCTCAAAAGTACTCTGTCAAAATCCATCTATTGTGATACTTATGGATTAAAATCAGCTAGACAAATTTGGGAGTATCTAGATCTTACAAACAATGAAGGTCTTGAGTCTAAGAAAGATCAGTTAAGAAAGCAATTACAAAACATCAAAAAGGGAAATTCAACTGTGACAGAATACCTAAGAGAATTAAAAACCATATCTGATTCTCTATTATCTGTTCATGATAGGATTTCAGACTCAGAACTAGTACGACTAGCTTTATAGGGATTAAACTCAGATTATGATCAATTTGTTATAGCTCTTAGAGCCAACAATGAATTTCTTTCATTGGCTCAACTAAAGTCCAGATTAGTACAACATGAACAGTGGTTATCTACTAAGGAATTAGAACAAGAAGCTTACTATGTAAAAAGAGGGTATCCTAGGCCTTCTAACAGAAATAATGGCAGACCTTCTCCTTCTTACTACAAGAATCAGGCTGCTCAATTTAAAAAGGATAATTCTTCTTTACCTACTTCTTCTTAACATGCTTAGGTAAAGAATCACAATCAAAGGGCTGATGATTTTGACTTTTCATCTATCCCTTGTGGGATTTGTAAGAGATGGGGTCATGCTGCAGGTGTATGTTATTTCAGATATATGCAAAACAAACCACATAGTAGTTATCATACAGAGACTCAACAATAAGCATCTATGAAGATTGATGAACAAGTGGATGCTCAATCTTATTCATATGCAGATGAATCTCTTCTTGAATGTAATACTGCAGAAGTATATATGTATCATAGTGAGGAGCATGATGAATTCGAAGAATGCTATACTGCTATAGTGCTTGAGACAGAAGAAGATTGTTATATGGACTGTCTGTCTGATAGTTTTGATATTGATGTGATAAGTAATGAATGTCATACTGCAACCAAATCAGTTGATAATTGTTCTAAGGACACTTCTTGGCTAGCAGATACTGGTACCAACAGCCATATGACACGCACAATAAGCAATTTGACATGTTCTCAACCTTACAAGGGTTCTGAAGCAGTCATGGTAGGTAGTGGTAAGTTTCTCCCTATCACAAATGTAGGAAATTCTACTTTATCTACCTCTTCTTGCTCTTTTGATCTCAGCAAAGTCTTATTTGTTCCAAGTCTACAAAGGAATCTATTGTCTATTTCCAAATTTACAAAAGATAATTCTTGTTCAGTGGAATTCATGCCATGGGGTTATTGTATTAAGGATATTTGGTCAAAGAAGATCCTTTCAGAAGGACCAGTTAAGAATAATTTGTATCCTATTGAAGTTCATAATGGGGTTCTAGGAACTAGGGCAATAGCTCATATTACTCAAATGGCTACATCTTATGATACTTGGCATGCCAGACTTGGGCATTCACATAGTGGTGTTATTAAACAGCTTCAACAGGAAAACAAGATTACTTTATCTACTGTTACTGACAAGACTTTATGTAAGTCTTGTGCTATGGTTAAAAGTAAATGCTTACCCTTTGATTCTTCTTCTACAGTCTCACAATCTCTACTTCATTTAGTGCACTGTGATGTTTGGGGACCAGCCCCTGTCATCACATCTAATGGGGCCAGATATTACATCTTATTCTTATATGATTTCAGTAGATATAGCTGGATATATCCAATGAAGAATAGATCTGATAGTATCAAATGTTTCACACATTTCAAGTCAACAACAAAAAACTTGCTCAAGACAAAGGTGATATATTTTCAATCAGATGGTGCTCCTGAATTGAAACAAGGTGATTTCAGAAAATTCTTAGACTCATATGGCATATTATTCAGGTCTTCTTGTCCATATACTCCTCAGCACAATGGGAAGGCTGAAAGAAAGCATAGACATATCACAGAGTTAGGTAACACCTTATCTCTTCATTGTTCTTTGCCTACATTTTTGTGGTTTGATGCTTTTAATACAGCTGTTTACATCATAAATAGACTCCCCACAACTATTCTGCAAGGAAAAACCCCTTTTGAGGTCTTATTTCATACTCCACCAGAGTACAAATACTTAATAGTCTTTGGGTGTGTATGTTACCCTCACTTAGGGGAACTTAGGCAAGATAAGCTAAGTCCCAAGAGCCTACAATGTGTATTTTTGGGTTACAGTCAAGAACACAAAGGATATAGGTGTTATGAACCCATTACAAAAAGGATTTATATGTCTAGACATGTTGTGTTTAATGAAAGCAACTTTCCATATGCTAACATCCCTTCACAACAGCCTAGTAGTGATCGGAATCAACAACCTATTATTTCTTTACCACTGCCTGGTTTATCAAATAGTCAGTCTCATGTCAATGAAGTGGGTACACCAAGATCAACTTGCTCACCAGCCTTTTCAAGACATAGGAGCTTGCCTTCTCATGAATTAGGTACACCTAATGATATCATTAGTTCACCAGCTAATTCAGAGTTGCAATCTCAGACTTTACAGTCTGACCAAGTGATTACTAGAGGCAGAAATGCCATAATCAAAAGCAAGCAGCTGCCTGCTGATTTTGTGCCTCATTATTCATCCCCTCACATGTTAGATATGGCATTTTCTCTCTATCTTACATTTACCCACTGAACCCACAACATACAAAGAGGCAGCAAAACATGAAGAGTGGGTCAAGGCAATGAATGAAGAGTTTTTAGCACTTCAACAAAATCAGACATGGTCACTTATGCCTTATCATAGTTCTATGAACATCTTAGGTTGCAAATGGGTATTTAAATTAAAGCAAAAGAGTGATGGATCTATTGAAAGATATAAGGCAAGATTTGTAGCCAAGGGTTTCCATCAACAGGAAGGACTGGACTATGCAGAAACTTTTAGTCCTGTTGTAAAGGCAAACACTATTAGACTTGTTCTCACAATTGCAGTCACAAGGTCTTGGCCTATGAAACAGTTAAATGTTTCAAATGCTTTTTTGCATGGAACATTGGATGAAGATGTGTATATGATTCAGCCACCAGGTTTTGAGCAACAAAGGAAGGAAAATTATGTCTGCCATCTTCATAAAGCTCTTTATGGCCTAAAACAGGCTCCTAGAGCCTGGTATAACAAGTTTGCAAATTTTCTACATGCTTATGGCTTCACTAAGAGTAAAACTGACCACTCAATGTTCTTCTATCATTCTCAAGATCAGATGATGGTTCTTCTACTCGATGTTGATGATATTATTCTAACTGGCAGCTCAAATTCTCAAATTTCCAAATTGATATCTGATTTGAGCTCAGCATTCAAATGAAAGATCTGGGTCTTCTTTCTTATTTTCTGGACATAGAGGTTCAGTCAATTACTTCTACTAAAGGTATATTTCTCACACAAAATAAATATACTCTACAACTATTACAGAAAGCAAGTATGTTAGAATGCAAACCTTCTAAGCTCCCTGTTGCCAGTGGTCAAAGAGTGTATGTTACTGATGGAGAAGTGCTTGAAAATCCCACAGAATATCGCAGTTTAGTGGGTGCTCTTCAATACCTCACTTAACTCGACCAGACATCTCTTTTGCAGTAAATTACACAGCTCAATTCATGCGAAAACCCACAATAGTTCACTTGGTTATTGTCAAAAAGATTTTAAGATATCTAAAAGGCTCAATGGGTTCTGGAATTCGAGTAATCCCTGGTAATATTACTACTTTAATGGCTTATTCAGACTCAGATTGGGCTGGGTGCCCTGACTCAAGGAAGTAAACTGGAGGGTACTGTATTTTTCTTGGCTCGAGTCTTATCTCATGGAGCTCTAAGAAACAAGCTACAGTGGCTAAATCGTCGACAGAAGCTGAGTACAAAGCTTTATCAAATACGACAACAGGGTTGGTATGGTTATCTTACCTCATGGATGAACTGAAATGTCCATTAAATCGGCCTTTCACTCTCTTTTGTGACAACATCAGTGCTCAACATCTCGCCTCGAACCCCATCTTTCATGCTCGAACAAAACACATCGAGGTCGACTTTCACTATGTTCGTGATTTAGTCTCGAATGATTCTCTGGTGATTAAACATGTCTCGACGAAGGATCAACTTGCTGATATATTTACC
>BEHA01050359.1:549326-559986 GCA_002897215.1 Eschscholzia californica subsp. californica | reverse complement strand
TAATGATTGGTCAGAAGTAAGAAACTAACCAGGAGTTGTTTCTTTTGCTAAACCACCAATGAAGATCTTACTGGAACAAGAACAGTAATAAAGATACATTAGAGAAACTGACGTCCTAACCCTATTCAAACTCATACAAGAAATCTGAAAAAAAAAATGCCCTAAAAACTAGAAAAATCGATTTTTTAACAGAAATAATACCAAATTGAAAAATGGGTAACAAATAAAACAACCCTAAAATGTATAATGGCAAAGAAAAACATAATAAGAGCTGTGTCACTTAGTAATCTTTAGATGTTGTAAAAGAAAACCCATGAAGAAATTATACCAGATGAAAAGGGGAAAAACACATAACAAGAATCACAGAACTGAAGAACAAGTAAAAACCCATCAAAAGATGATAATGGTACAAGGATAACGTACCCAGGGCTAGCTCCATCTCCACCACCACCACCACCACCACCTCCTCCTGAATGATGATGATGAGGTTTCTCTTCTTCTGAATGCTCTAAGGGTTTAACATCGTTACCTTCTCCATCGGAGGAAGTTTCAATCGTATTGAAATCCATAGTGATATTACAGCAAAAAAAAATCGAACTGAGATCTTAACGGCGAAGAAAAGCGCGAAGGATGGCGGTGGAACGAAAGGGGGAAAACTTGAAGCCCTAATTAACTTATGTAAGCAACAAAGTTGGATTTCAGACGCGGATACATTTCCAATTTTACCCTTAGAAATAAAAAATTATATTTTATTTCAATTGCCTAGGCTAGGGTTTAACGTAACCCGGCTTCCCAGATATCCAGATTGAATTAGAACATGTTTCTGCAATTTTGGTTCCGGACGTTGCACATACAACAATCCGTGACTAGGGTCTAGGGATGGGAAGAAAAGTCGATGCCTGCTATCCAACGGGTCCGTCCGTCCGTCTGACTGGGATGGACCACGTGTACCCGCTATCATACACGAGTACACTCAGCACTGAGACGAGTAGTTAACATTTTGGACATGGGCAAAGACCTCGGATCGAGCAAAGAATTGTGGATTGTTGGACTACGAGCGAAGAATTAGAGGTCTTTATATCTTCTCAGCTCTTTTATAACCTTTTCCCCTGCAATCTTGTCTCTTGTTCCATCCCATCTATTGTATTTGGATTATTATTTGTATATAGTGAATGTGAGTACTGAGTATCAAATGCTCAAGACCCAACCGTGTATCTTGGATATTATTTCATGTGTTATTGAAGTTTTAAAACTGTAATTTGTTTTTTGGAACTCAATCGAGAGTGGACTAGGAAATTTTGGCACTTGGACAAACCAACCATACCAATTCAATTCATACCCCTACCTAGGACAAAAGTTTGGCTCATTCAACCGTCGAGAGAAGACTTTTCCAGAAAATTGATCAATTTTATTTGACCTTGTATTTCTCATGTCTCTTTAGTTTTTTTTTTATGAGATTCATGTCTCTTTAGTTGCGACAGAAAAAACATTTCCAGCATCGACATAAGAGAGAGGTGTAGGGTCATGGTGGTTGTTAAATACGTTATGAAATACTTACACAAACACAATTTCAAAGATCTATTTCTCAAGATCACGAAAGGAAGTTACGCCAACAAGAAAAAAACAAGACGTTATGGTAATTTTAACTTGTATGAGATAAAAACATGACTTAGATATAACGATACAAAACATTTTGTATGGATATAGTTATGCACGTTAATTACCAACAAAAGTACAAGTTATCATTTCTTTCAGTGTTAATGACAATAGGCGACGCTATTTTGCCTAAATAGTAGACAGTTTCTAGTATCTTAAAAACACATAATATTTCTTAGGGGCTCTGAACAAACTTTGTCTAATTAAATTTTCCTTTTTCTTTACAGCAGTCCAAATTATATAATAGCTTTAGGCTTCTTAGAAAGTAGAGCAATCATGGGTACCACAATGTCATATGGTTTGGAGATACGGGTGAAAACCTATGTTTAAGAAGAAAAAATGAGTGAAAAACCCAAAAATCTAGACCCTAATAGGAAAAAAACCCACTCAAAAATAATAATGTCAAAAAGACCCATTTTTTGAACACTTTTCAAAATGTTCACAACATATGTAATTATGTTGTTAACAAGACAACATATTTTTTTCATAATTCCATTTTTACCCTTATATGTTGACAACATATATCATTGTGTTGTTATAAAATGTTGATAATATCTATAATAATGTCCCGACTTATTATAAAATGTTGGCGTCATGTATAATTATGTTCTTAACAACATATATACTGTATTAGTCAAACTATTATTTGTTCGTTAACGGATTTGTTAAATACAAAGGATAATATGTATAACATTTTAATTTTTGTAAAGGACAAATAAAAAAATGCTTTAGTCTTTATATTTAAGTTGAAAGCAAAACAAAAAATGCGGAAACCATTTATTTTTTCACAAGACAAATCGAAAAATGTTGTAGCCAAAATGTTTGTGTTAGTTTGTCTATGTAAAATGCAAAAGAAAAAAATGCGAAACATTTTGGCAAAGCAATGTCTAAGCAAAAACGAATTTGTTCAAAAATTTACAAATTGTTGAGACAAACTAAGATTTGTTCAGAAATTTACAAAATTTTCGAGAGCAAACTAAGATTTGTTCAGAAATTTACAAAATTTTCGAGAGCAAACCAAGAATTGTTCAGAAATGTTCAAAATTGTTTTTGACGTTGATTTGGACGGAAAATTTCATTTTGGAGGGTAAAATTGTATTTTTACCTACTGGGTTTTTTCCTCATTATTATTTAGTATTGGGCCTGATTCTCTTTAACTTCCCCATTTTGGGCCTTATAATTACCGGCCCTTAAAAGAAAGGATGTGATAATACTTGGAAGCATATGCATATAGTTTATATTAGACCATGGTCCATGGTTCTTGGATGGTCAAAGTTTTTAAGTGTATCAACTAACTTCGACGATTATATTCACCTTCACTCCGAGAGACGGCAACATCCAGGCGGACGCGCTTGCTAAATGGGGAAGAAAATTTAGGAAAAAAAACTTTGTAATGTTTTACCTTCTTTTGTTCCTAAGATACTATAAACTCTTTGTTTCTTTTAGTGTTTAATGCAATTTCCTTCATAAAAATAAAAATAAAAATAAAAATAAAAAATAACTTCGACAAATCTGGTCGTTTAGTACACACGTGGCTGCAACAAGATGTCCTAACTGGTGTTTCAACACTTTTACGTTTCGAAGGTCCTTCATGTATTGGAGGTTCTCTACAATATGTTCATATTATAAGCACTCTTACTTAGTTCTTGAGGGGCAACCAAGCAAAATTTGATTAGTAATTTACTTTTTTTTTATGAAGGGATTAGTAATTTACTTATGAAATTTAAGTGTTCACTTTTGGTTAAAAATCTATTTCATATTTTATTTGTCCCTTTCATTTATTATGAATTGGTTAAAAATCAATTTCATATTTTATCTTCGATCACAAATCACCATTTTTACTCTGATTTTTCATCAGGGAAAGATCCTTTCAAACAGAACTCTCTTCTATTCATAGGGAGTCATCTCATGGTCTGTTTGGATGACGGAATCATGAATTCGCGGATTCATGAGTCTTTGAGATTCAAGATTCCACGGATTCATGAATCCAAGTAATATTTTTTGGCTTGTTTGGCAACTAATAAGAATTTATGGTTTGTTATTGTTTAAATATTTTTTCACGAAATTTTTTTTTTTCCGGAAACCTTTTTTTTCGAGCACCGTTTTTTCTTTTGGGAAAAACCCGGTCTCTATCAAGCAAAAAAGTTTTTATAAAATTCCAGTTTTCAGAAAAATATTTTTCGAGAAAAAAAATAATTTTTCGGTAAAAAAACGGATTTGGAGGAAAAACAATTTTTAAGGGAAAATATGTTTTCTGGAAAAATAATATTGGATATTCGAAGAAAAAAACTTATTTGGGGAAGAATCGATTTTCGGGGAAAAAATGGTTGTCGAAAAAAATCAGATTTTGGAAAAAAAAAACGGTTTTCTTTAAGAAAAAAATGATTTTTAGGAGGGGAAAATGACTTTTGAAAAATAAAAATATTTTTGTAATTTAAAATAGAGTTAATTCCTATATGGCCCCCTACTTTGTGACCAGCTTCTTTTATGGCCCCCTTTTTTTCGTAAATTCAAATATGGCCCCCTATTTTCAAGTAAATGTCAATACTACCCTTCTTAATTCTAAATTTAAAACATTTAAAAAAACTTATTTCCACCTCACCCCTCTCTCTCTCTCCACCTCATCTCTCTCTACAACTCACCCCTCTCTCTCTACAATTCACTTCTCTCTCTTTCTAACTCACTCCTCTCTCTCTCTCCAACTCACCTTCATCTTCTCCGAATATAGTCGCTCCGGCGACCTCCAAAAAAAAAAAAATTTTTTTTTCCTCTCATCTCTCTCTCTCTAAAAACTCCGGCGAAGGGGGTTTCCCTTCGCCGGAGCCGTGAACAGACCGATCTGGTCTGTTCACGAACAGATCTTTGAAGGTCTGTTCACGGCAGACCTTTGAAGGTCTGTTCACGGCAGACCTTTGAAGGTCTGCTCGTGAACAGACCAGATCTGGTCTGTTCACGAGCAGACCTTTAAAGGTCTGCCGTGCTCCGGCGAAGGGAAACCCCCTTCGCCGGAGTTTTAGAGAGAGAGAGTTGAGAGATTTTTTTAAAAAAAAAAAATTTAGAGAGAGAGAGGAGAGAGAAATTTTTTTTTTTTTTAGGTTTGAAGGGCCGGCCGGAAAATTGGAGAGAGAAAGGGGTGAGTTGGAGAAGAAAGGGGTGAGTTGGAGAGAGAAAGGGGTGAGTTGGAGAGAGAAAGAGGTGAGTTGGAGAGAGAGAGGTGAATTGGAGAGAGAGAGAGAGAGGGGTGAGGTGTAGGGAGAGATGAGGTGGAGAGAGAGAGGGGTGAGGTGGAAATATTTTTTTTTTAATGTTTTAAATTTATTATTAAGAAGGGTAGTAATGACATTTACCTGAAACTAGGGGGCCATATTTGAATTTACGAAAAAAAGGGGGCCATAAAGGAAGCTGGTCACAAAGTAGGGGCCATATAGGAATTAACTCTTTAAAATAATTATTTTTTAGAAGGAAATATTTTTTTCGTTGATTTTAAGTTTGAAATTTAGATTTATTAATCCAAAATCCTAACAAATCCTAAGGGGTAGGGTGAGATGTTGGTCCAATACAACTTTTGAAATATGGAATCCTAAGGATTCAAGAGTCCTATGATTCTTGGTAGCCAAACAGACAAAAGATTCATGATTCTTACCAAATCTCACTTTTGATAGGAATCCTATTTAGGAATCCTGCAACCAAACACACAATCAGTGTTTTTAATAACTCTAGTGGTCAAGCGAAGAGGTCACACTTTAGGAGACTAGTCTAAAAGTAACCCCTAAAAAACTCAAAATCCTCCACCACTCCCAGAATTGAGGAATCCTTCTTGATTCCTTCATCAACCACACTCCACCCCCCAACTTCAATTTTCTTTGTAGGGACACCCCGAAGTCACATCATCTTGTTGTTTCAGAATCAATCTTCTAGTTGTTAAAGTTTTCCACTTATATTTTACTCGTGAAAAATCATGAAAACTAAATTTTTATTTTAATCCAAACAGAACGACGGATATAGAAAAATCACCAACTAAAAAGGTATAGAAAGACGACATATTCTTGGTTTCTAGTGATCTTTCTCATTAAAAGTGGTGCGTTAGTTGGAGAGTAAAAACCTTTGGAACATATCGAACACACCAAGTGTTTTCTCTCCATCTATTTCTTCTTTTATTGAAAGAGTATAATAGCTATAAATGATATTATAGTTTTTATATTTTCTCTCCACCTATTTCTTTTTTATTACAACAACTAATTTCTTTTGTTGAAAGAGTTATTAATTTGGTCATTGTTATAAAATTTTAGAAGACTACCACAAAAGAAAACCTTCTGCCGACCTGAACGAAGATTCACAATTTGTAAGTACACAACAAACAAACAAGGGAAAAGGTAAGTCGGAGAGAGTTCTGCATCTTTTATGACATCTAAGTTTTGGGATAAGAAAGAAATGCATCAAGTAAAGAGGGATAAACTTATTCAAGATACGGTATCGTTACAACTCAAAAATCTAAAAGTTAGGCGCATGCAAATAGGGGTAGACTTGATGTGCAAAAATACTTCAAACATGACATCCTTACAACTTGCTATCAGAAAGTGGCGCGAGAATATTTAAATGGGAATTCGACGACAAATTAACATTAATTCTCATATAGTTTACATATATATAAATATATAGATATTAAATTTCATTAGTTGTTGTAATCATGTATCAATTTTAATGAATTTTAATTACAACAATTGAAAATTTGGATTAAGAGACCATCATTGTAATTAAAAAGCTAGAACCAAAATTCAGGGACTCCCATAACTGGGAGCTCGAGCCCAACACATTGTATTCGCTCCTAGGAGTTGAAATAGATGGACTTCAACCAAAATTTGTAACAAAATTGGCCTAATTCACCCGTTTGATTAGCACTCAGTAGTGGTGGTAAAGTTCAACCACAAAATCTATTCGAAACCACCAAACTTTGTACCCAAAACAAATCTGGTCTCCTCGTTTAGCCCGTAATGGACAATAAGTAACATTAATTCTCGTACAGTTTACATATATATGTATATATATATATATATATATACATTAAAATTCATTAGTTGTTATAATCATGTATCAAATTTAATGAATTTTAATTGCAACAATTGAAAATTTAGATTGAAAGACTGTAATTGGAGTTGAAAAACTAGGAACCAAAATTCAGGGACTTCTAATATTGGGAGCTCGAGCCTCGAGCCAAACACATGGATCTGCTCTTATCAGTTGAAATAGATGCCCTTCAACCAAAACTTGTAACAAAACTGGTCTAATTCACCAGTTTGATTAGCACTCCGTAGTGGTGTAGAGTTCAACCACAAAATCTATTCGAACCCACCAAACTTTGTACCCAAAAGAAATCTGGTCTCTTCGTTTAGCCCGTAATCGACCTTTCTACAAACACTTCATCAAGTTGAACCAATTGAACCAAAATTCAACACAGTAACTTCCAGATTTCAAAATTGCAGATATAAAAAAGAAGAAATGGAAGCATATAATGTGTTTTCTATGATTCTCAAATTTTACACTAATCTTCTAATCAAACTAGGTCATTGTCCAAAACAGTGTTTATACGAGGAGAAAGCTTCAAGCAATCCTTACGAAGAATAGAACTAACCCGAAGAGAATGTAAGCTTGAAAAACAAAAAAGAACCAAGCAATAAACTCGACAAGGATGGTAAGAACAGAACTGTCAAAGAAAATCAGCAGTTTGCATATATGATTATATATATTGATGACCATCTTCCATGAAGTTATGGTTCTAGTACTCCATTAGTGATGTTGTAGAGATCGACATCCATACTCAATTACTATGAACTTCAAACTCAAAGATTTAAAGAATGAAAAAGGAGAAAAGATTAGTATCTACTCAAAGCTTAACCGGAAAAAGAGTTCCCACCGAAATGGCACAAATTGGAACTCAAACCAAACAAAATGTGTATCTATCCTCCACAAACAAACAAAATGTGTATCTATCCTCCACAAACAAACAAAATGTGTATCTATCCTCCACAAACAGACTAACTACCATTCTCAACCTCAGTAAGAGTGCTTATAATAGGAACACACAGTAAAGCACCTGGAAATGATGTACGACCTTCGGAACGTAAAGGTTTTAAAACACCAGTTCGGACATCATGTTCTACCCGTAACTGTACCCTGCACCCAGACTTGTAGCAGATGGTGGTTGCCATGGTTAACAAAAATCTCTGACCATCAAAGAACAAAGGTCTAATATAAACTACGGGAACACTCTTAGGATTTATCCCATCTTTTCTCTTGATTTTCCACTTGTTGTTTTCATAATCATGGAGTACCCAAGTTACTATTTCATGTTTAGAGGTAGCCACGACAAGAATAACTTCATCTTCTAAAACTCCAAACCAAGTACAATCCCACCAATCTATGTTCACTTCAACCGCCATCATGCTCTTTGGTAATTCAATCATCCTACTCTCTTCTTTATCCAAATTGAATGCAACAATATATCCCTGTTCAGTTAACCAATGTATAATCCCTCGATAACAAACAGGAAGAATTTCTCTACATGTAAAATATCTTTTCAACCCGTTAATACCATAGTCTATCCTTGAAGACTTGTTGGACTCTCTCCAGCGGCTTTTCTTTGGCAAAAAAATCATGAATTTAAAAGCCTTGTGTGCTTCAACCAAACAAACCAGAGTGTAGTGATTATTATAGTCATACTGGCCGGAGGAAGTTGACCCACCAAAGATTATTCCATAATTCGAATAGAACCTTTTGTAGGGAGATGGGATATATTTATGTTTCTTGGTTAAATGGTTGTAGACGTAAGTGTTGTATCCAGTCTTAACAATAAGAAGGCCACGACCAGTAGCAAAAAATTTTGGTTCAGGAACAATGGTTGGTGTACCATAGTTATCAAGTAAGCTTAGGGTGAAGGTGGTTTCACTAAGGAGATTGGGTGAGGGGCAATCAAAAGATAACAGAGTGACAAGACGTTTATATGTTTGCAAAAGAAAAGTAGAAGCACATTGAGTTGTTTGAAGACTAGCATGTTTGGTGACAAAGGAAGGATGAGAGATGAAGGAGTACCATCTTTTGTTGATAACTTTTAGTCCACCTAATGTTTTTGCAGGTAGTCTTATCAAGATTTCACAAACGAGATCGTCGTTGTCCATGACCGCTCTCGTCGCTGCTGTTGGGATAGAGTAGTAGTAATCTGCAAAGAAAGAAAAAGAGAGAAAAACTTCAGAAAATAGCTAATCCATAATCAATCAATCAATTGTGGAAGAACAATAAAGGATCATATGGAACAATAAAGTATGTATTATAGAATAGAATAATAAACCCTAGATAGTACCTCCTTGTCCTTCTTGTATTCTTCTTCTCACATTCCTCGTGGTTTGGTTACTACTACTACTACTAATATCGTTGATGATGTTGTTGTCGTGGGGTTTGATGATGACCATTGAATCCTGGTGTTTTCCACTAAATTAACATCAGATGGTGGAATTACTTCATCATAAACCCTAGTATTCTCATCGGTGACTATACAAAAAAAAACACCAAATTAACAAACAAATTAATCATAATCAGCAACTTATTATATTAGAGAGAGGGAAATTCGTAACAAGTAAAGTGAAAAATGAACAAATTAGATTTAGTTACCTATTCGTTCACGTAGGTAATCAATTTGGAAATAGTCGTACTGGTAATCATCACTGTATCCTTCCTCGCCGCGAATGGTTTTATGGAGAAGAGAGTAAACATAGATTTTTTTAGCGACAGAGAGAATTTCAGAACAGAGTTTAATGGAGAGAAGAGGGGTTAGAGAGAGAAAGAGAGGTTCTCTTGATTCTCTTGATTCTACAAGATCTTGATTCTCTCTTCAACAGAAAAAAACGGTTATCCGGAGAGGAAGAGGGGCGGGTTTTTCCCTCGGTTAAAAGGAGAGCGTGTTTTTCTATTTCACCAAATTGAAGATGTCTTCCAGAAAGGAAAGGGAGACGGACAATATACAACAAAGTTGATTCATTTTTAAACGAAGATTCGCTCAAGAAGATAAAAGTTATGAAATAACTCAATCTTCATCTTTAAAATCAAATGTCGATGTTGCCGGTGACATTCATAATTCTCTTCCGAGAAACTTGGTGGTGTTTTTGATCCAACTGTCATTCGTCTCTACTTGGTTCATCATTCTTAGTTTAGTACAATAATGTTCGCGATCTTTAGAGTCTTCTCATTCGTGATCTTTAGGATCTTTTTATTTGTGACCTTTCGGGTCTTTTGTTTTTGCAATATTGTACTCCTTTCTCTTCGTGTTGTCTTTACTTTTGTAAGTTTCATGTTGTAATTCACTTTAGTAAATCTATGCTGTACCAAATGAGCCAAAAGTTTCAAACCATGTAATATAATGTATTGGATAGAATTCTATGAATGAAAATTCTGGTTTTACTCAAAAAGGAATTATTGTATTAGAATTCATAATCATGACGCACATATGCTGGTTGCCTCAATTCTACCTCCGAAAAATTGAATTTCGAAGAATTGACCCTTCAGGTGTTAAATAGTTACAATTTATTCCTTCCTTGTAATGTTAGTTGTCATATACTTTGTGTTGGTCTGAACTTTGTACCCTCGTATCTATTTATGTAAGGTTTTTATTAAAAAGAAACCCCATGTTTTAATTATAATTACATAAATCCCCATGTTCTATTAGATTTAACTTTAAATTTTTCAATATTACTTTCTTGTCTATTTACATTATACACCACTTTTTACTCTTTCTTTTTTTTTTGAGTTAATTCCTATATGGCCCCCTACTTTGTGACCAGCTTCCTTTATGGTCCCCTTTTTTTCGTAAATTCAAATATGGCCCCTTATTTTCAGACAAATGTCATTACTACCCCTCTGATTAATGTATTTTCAAAATAAAATAAAAAACAAAACCTAAATTCCACCTCACTTCCTTCTCCACCACTCATCTCTCTCCACGTCACCTCTCTCTCCA
>BEHA01050359.1:509798-527540 GCA_002897215.1 Eschscholzia californica subsp. californica | reverse complement strand
CCATTGTGATTTGGTGGTGGGGTTGGTGACACATTTTAGGGAGTAGAGAAGTAGTCAAAAATATGATTTTGTACCTAATTGTAGAGAACTAGTTAATTTGGTGCAGAAAAGGGCTTAAAACTCAAGTCAAATTGCAATTTTGGGGAATGTCAGTTACCTAATTGTAATTTTTGTGACCGCTTTATGAGAGAATGATGCATTGATACTTACTATTCTAATGCCGCTTCTTAACGTTTATATGGAGGGACTTTCGACTCCTTGGTGTAGAACGAAAGCTCAATGGGTTATTGGATGATGCGAGATTAAGTGGTTTGTCATATGCCTAGTGAAAGAAATTGCAGAGTTTTCTGGGGGAAACTTGGCAGGCTAAAGAAGAGATGATCATTAGTGAAGCGTATAAAAGCATTATTAACACGCCTAAAGTGAAACAGCTTCTAGTGGTTTGGAATCTCAGACTTACAATTGATAGTACCTGGAAAAAAAACTTGTCAGTGGAGGATGCGATAGGAGGGTTGGATTCAAGTCGAGTCAGATGTATCAAAGCGGGCATACTTTGGTAGTGGCAGCTGACACTACAAAACATGAGTCGGTCCTAATGCACGAGCTTCAATGGGTAAATTTGGGGCTGACTCTGCTGCTTAGTCATAGAGCCACAAAGGTGAGCGTAGCCATGGATTCAACAGTTTTTTGCACTATTCTGTCAAGATCCAGACATTGAGCACCCTTGGCAAACACCAAAGATTTGCACATAAATTCATAACTTATGGAGGTGGTTTATGCTTCCCGATTACATCATGTATGAATAGTTTTAATTAGGTTTCTGATAACTGTTTTTTTTTTTTTTTTGGAAACCGATTACATTGTCGTACAATTGGCATTGAATACATCAAAGATGTGATAAGCTTGCTACCCGCCCACTCAAACTCTAACATAACCTGACCTATAGCCCACTCAAACTCTTAAGGCTTATAGCCCAACTAAATAAA
Source organism: Eschscholzia californica subsp. californica (assembly GCA_002897215.1). Classification (NCBI taxonomy): domain Eukaryota; kingdom Viridiplantae; phylum Streptophyta; class Magnoliopsida; order Ranunculales; family Papaveraceae; genus Eschscholzia; species Eschscholzia californica. The sequence continues at coordinate 526,554 of BEHA01050359.1, read as the reverse complement.
GGCCTAAACCCCAACTACACTACATTATTTATACCCTAATAATCCCCATTCAAATAACCAAAGATTCCACCTTCTCTTCACCATGGTTGCGCAACCAACGGCTTCAAATCTCTTCCACATGGATTTTGAAAACCCATTTATGCACCTAACACCACCACCTACCGATGACAAGGATCCACCCCAACAAAATTATCCCACTCTTACTATCTTGGTTCTGCTAGTGTCAAGACATATCCAAATATATCCACGATTAAGTCGAAACGAACGAAGAGAGAGGAAGAAAAAGAGATATTTTTTTTAAGTTTGAAGGTCGCCGAAAATTTTGTTTGTCGACGTCCTTTGTCGAAAATTTTTGAAGTGAGGTGTGGAGAGAGATGAAGTGAAGGAGAGACGTGACGAAATGGAAGAGAGAAGGAGAGATGGGGTGAATTTAGTTTGTTTTTAAGTTTATAGGAATTAATTCCTTTTTTGCCCCTAAGGATACTTTCGAAAAAAATTATAATTTTTTGTCTTTGAAGACCAAAACGAACTGCCAGAAATTTTTGGGGTCAAATAATGAGTTGGTCATAAATTTGAGGTCAAAAGACCTTGAGTTAAACTTAGGTGCTGTCTTTTTTTTTCAGATCTGAAATCTGAATTGAGTGTCAATTCAGATTTCAGACGTTTGTTTTTTAATCAAAGAAAATCTGAAAATCTTATCTGAATTAGGACTTGGCCTGAATTGGCTGAAATAGAGGCCACATATTTCAGACTTCAAATCAAGTCTGAAATAGGGGTCCAACTGCTGAAAAGTAAAAAATCCCGGTTATACCCCTCGAATTTATAAAAATATTTTAATGTCCACTGACCCAAACAAAAGCACCACCGTCCACAACCACCCAAACCACCACTACCAAAACACAAAGCCACCGCCACCACCACCACCACCGTCACCACCAGAAAAGTACCACCGCCACCAGAGAAAACGCACCACCACCACAAAATCACAACAAACTCAAACCACCAAACAAACCACCACAAGCCAAAACCTCAGAACACCACCACCCAAGACCACATCCACAGACAATACTTAAACCCTCAACACCAGCATCATCAGCTTCAAAGGAAGAAGTATGGGTTTCCCTTAATCGCCACCCTCTCTTCACCACCACCAGCACCACATCCAGCAATGCTTCAGAAGGTGGTGGTGGAAACCTAATTGCTTGGGATGGTGCTTCACGTCTTTACTTCTGGGATCCTCTTAAACAATCTCTTCATCGTCTTTCCATTTGTTTAGGCGATCCAAACCCCTCTTCACTTCTTGCTGCCTCCTCTTCCAAGGTCTGTTTCTATAGACTTGATACTTTTAAACCCTAATTCTACTTCTTTATTCACACACTCTTGAATTAGCTCCAGGGATTGCTTTGGTCGTCCGATTCCATTCAACCCTAATTTTACTTCTTTATTCACACACACACACAAACATCTAAAAGCATTTCTAATAAAAAAAAACTTTTTGATGAAATTTAAGTGGAAGAGATGCTGGTGTCGAGGATTTTGAGAGAAGATATGAGATGGATTCTAGGGGTTTGTGTTTGGAACTTGGGAGAGAGAGGCGGCTACTAGGCCTTGGAAGAAAAAATTAAGGTTTGGGATTGGGAGAGTGGTTGAATAATGGTTGTGAATAAACAATTTCTTTACATAGAGGGTAAGGGTATAAATGTAAATTTTCAAATTCAGATCTATGAGTTCATATAAATAAAACAAACATATTATTTTAGATTTTTTCAGATTCAGATTTTCCAGTTTTAGATTTTTCAGATTCAGTTTTCATATTCAGCCTAAAAAAAAAACACCTTAGCCTTGTGATTGTGAGGAGAGGTACTTCTTAAAATTTTAGCGTCGATGGTGATGCGTGGGAGTTCCGGCTGACTCCAACATGGAGTGAAGGGGACACAATAGCTGGGTCCGTGGACAAAAAGTCCAAAATAAAAAATAAATTGGATTAAGGTCCCAACATAATATAAAATAGGTTAGAAAAAATGTCTTGTTTTTTTAATTCTTGTTTTTGACTCATACAAATAAACAAATGTATCACTAATGTGTTGATTGTTTAGTGAATGTGTAGATATGTGTAGGAATAGGTTTGTTTTGTACGAAACCCAAGCCAAAATGCGTGAAGTTCAATAGTATAGGGTTATTTACGTGTTGCTTAATGCAATAAAGTAACAATGTAATGCAAAAATAGATTTTATTTTATTTTATTTTTTGGTGAATTTCAAGAATTGGTATGTGAAAAAATGATTTATTTGTTACATTTCAAAATTTGTACCTTTTTGTTCTTTTAACCTATTTTATGTTGATAGTGGACTTGTTGTGCTATTAGGATCCATATTTTAGACCTTCCGCCAATACTTTCTTTGTTAATTAATTCATATTAGCATTAGAATTCAGCCACAGAAAAATCTTTTTTGTCGCAAACTATAGCCTAGATGGTGAACGCTAGAATTTACATTAGCTTTCTTTTTTGTTTTTGTCACTAATTAATAAATCTCCTTGTTATGCATGTAATGGAATAAATACTTATCCTTCAAATTCTATTGAAAGTTTTGGTTAAAGTAATTCTAATAATAATTTTCAGGTTCTTGGTCCAAAAATTTACACTTAAACACACATTTAGTTCACCCTGATATTAATATAGAGTTTTAAGTCAAAATAATAATAATAATAATAATAATAATAATAATAATAATAATGGATATCTAGTCCTAATGGACCTATCTCTATTGTAAAACAGATTTCTCTGATTTCTATTTAATCATAATACCCATCATAACTCTTTTTTTGAGAATTCGACTACGATCTACATTAGTCCGTACAAGGCATTGATATATCATGAAGATGGAATAAGTACGACAACTGCCTAATTTATACCAAGAATGAGATAGACCTAAAGCCCGACATCAAAGATGCCTAAAGCCTGACAAATTATTACATTATTTATAGCCTAAATTACATGAGATAAATCTTGATGACAAACTGCTTCCAGTGAGACTCGATCCCACGACCTCATGGACTTAGGAGGGGTGTCCAACCACTGCACCAAAGACGGGTGGACCCATTGTAAACTTTTATATAAGATAAAATTCACTTTTGAAAATCAATCTCTAAAAATTATTTTCCTTTTTTCTCTCTCTAATCTTCTCTCCCGTAACCGAAATCCACTTTCTTTCTCTCTCTATAACAACCGAACCCTTCTTTTTTTCTCTCTCTAAAACTAAAAATCCTCTTCCATAACTGAATGAAGAAACCTTCTTCCATGATAGAGTAGTGAAGACGACGACGACTACCGAAAACCACCATCGTTTTTTTATCACGGTTTCCATATCATCGTTTCTTTCTCATCTAAAAAACCCGAAAGCTCTCCATATTCGTTTCTTCCTCATCGTTTCTTCATCATCTTCATCGTCTTTTTAATCATCTTCACCAAATATCTTCTTTACTTCATAAAATTATAATCAGGTAAGTTATTTATTATTTTTAGTTTCTCTCTCTAAATGTTATCCTCTATCTTTCAAACCTTTCATTATCTTACCACATTCCATAGTTGTTTTATGACTAAAATCTCTATTTCATCATCCATATTCTTCATCCTCTTCATCTTCCGTAAATATTCTTCTTAGTTTTGCATTCTGTACCATTAAGTTGTAACAGATTCTGAGAGGCATCATATTTATAAAACATAATCTGTTTTGTATACATAATAACCCATATTATTATATTTAGATTTTTTTCGATTGGTTTCAAGCTTACTGTATGTTTCGCAGTATACATGTTAATTAGTATAAATTACGTATGTTTCATACAACATAACACATTTAGTATAGTTAAGGTATGTCTTGATGTCAAATTTACAGTGTTTTTCTGTTTATTGATTCTTGTTTTGCTTTATAAGTAACGTGTTATTTATTGTTAAAGTTTCATATTTCATTTCATTTTTTATATGTGTCATTCATAACACATTATGTATTAACAATGTTATATAATTTATATGATTAAACTTTGTAATCCATATTATATTTATCCAAAACATTACGCTTTTTCATAAACATTATACAAAATGTATGATAAATTTTTATTAAACTGAAATGCATTCTGTATTTTGTTGACTTCATAATCTATTTTTATATTTTGCAGTTTAGGATTTAGTCATGGAATTTTCAACAGAATCATCCAACATAGTAGAGAAGCCCATTCTCAAATCCGATGGTTGGGATAAAATCTTCACTCATGTTTGTCAGTTATTTCTTGGAGGAGCTAAAGCATTTCGATTCGCTTCGTTAATATAGTATAAACACTGATCACGATTTCAAGTTTGTCAAAAATAATTTAAAGCGTGTAACTGTCGTTTGTCCTGTAGAAGACTACAAGTGGCGAGTCCATGGATGGGCACTATTGAAATGTCAAACTTTGTTTATTTTGAAAGATATGGAATTGAATCACGACTGTGCTGATTTCACTAAAAAGAACAAGAAGCCCAAAATAACTGTTCCACTTGCAGAATCAATATTTGATCTTCAGTTTTAAATTTTGTATGAAAAACTCATTATTGATGAAAAAAACGCGTTATGTTCTACAAATTTAACATTTTATGTTATTAATTATATAACATTCAGTACAAAAAACATGTTATTTGATTGAAGAAATACATTATTTTCTAGATTACAACAGAGTTTATAGACTTACGTAGACTTTACAAGATGAAATAAAGAGACATATAATCTAATGAAACCCACATTATGTTCATAATAAAATATATATATATATATATATATATATATATATATATATGTGATCACATAACTGAAAATGTTAACAAAACGATGACATACATTGTCTTCGTAAAACAGGAAAATATTTGACATTTTCGACTTTGATCAAATCATTAAAAGTATTTAACGTAACTTAATACGACAATTTTGAAAATATAGCAATATTTACCACAAAATACAGATTGTTAATTAACCAAAAAATGACTTTGATTGACATTAATGACTTCGATTGGAGTGGTTGATTCCTCCTTCATCTCTTCCGTCATATAGTTTCGGAAACTACTAAAGACTTCGATTGGTTGTTTTAAAGTATATCGGAACTGAGTTATCGTCTTGCATTCTGGAATGTACTTGACTCTCCCACCAAATCAATTGTTTTTCCAATAGCCTGCTTTCCCTTCACTTTCATTGTTTTAGAACTTCCATCGACTAAATCAAAAACATGTATTGGTATGTGTATTTTACAGTTTACATTAATAATTATGCATAATTTATATCAAACAACAGTAGGTTTATTGTAAATAACGAGTAATTCAAATCACATAACCTATTTTATATATTGGTTATAAAACTAGACCTAACAAAAATGTTGTTCATTCAGTAACAGTTATCATCTATTAAAGAAAAAATACATCATTTAAAATAAAAAATAACATATACTGAGTAATTTCAGTCTCTGCATATGGAAATATAATTGTTGTAAACAATTTTTTACCAAACACATCAACTTTATGTTAAATAACCTATACTGATCTAACATAAAATCTTTTACAATCACTTTTATCTATTTGTACTGAAAAATAATGCATCATTTGATGTAAAATATAATCTAATTCAATCCATATTACCTCTGTAACCGAAAGTGATTTTCACTTACTCTTTTTCCTTATCACTTCATCCTCTACAATGCTCTTTCGTTTGAGATGACTCTTTCTTGTTGGTGTAGCTTCCTTGGTAGGCTTTGGAGTGTTTTTTTGTCATAGATGCTATGTTATATCTCTTGTACAAACTTAAACAAGTTAACTTGTTAACATTTTTAAAAATATATATAAAAACAAGTATTTTCAGTAGTAGATATAATGTATGAAAATCAGAAACTCATATTCCTAACAATATGTGAAAAATAAGATCAGAAAACCAAAATCAGAAAATCATAACAAAAATTTCCATTATACAAAACAAGTTTTTGTTTACCAAATACCCAAAATCTTTTTCCATCTCATATAACCTTCACTGGTTATTTGGGAAACCCTAATAAACTCTAAACACAATAAACCCAAAAAAACTAGATAACTTTAAAAATCTTGAACAAACTCACCAAAATCTTGAAATCAAACTTCATTATAACTGAGATAAACATGCAAAATCAAGTATAAATAGATACTCACCTGAAGCGTGGCTCGTTTGAAATGATTTTGATTGTTTAACAAAGGTGCAACGGTTCAAGATGATGGGTGGTTTTCACCTGAAGCTTTTCGGTTATCTATTGAAGAGAAGAGATGGTTCAACTTTAGGGTTTTGGGGGTTTTAAGGTTTTCGGCCGATTGGTTTCTTGGAAGAGGGAGAAAGTTGTTTGATTCTGAAAGAGAGATAGAAATTGAAAAGATTGTTTCTGATTTTGAAAAATAAATTCTCGATTTTGTTGGGTTGTACACTAACCACGTCCGGCTCTCACGAATTTTGGGTGGGAATTGATTTAGGATTTGGATGGAACTTGTTTCTCTATATGTGGGTAACAGGGTCCAAAAGAGAAAAAATTTAAAATTCTTTTTTCTGGGAAGCTTGCACCCTGACCCCTTTTTGGATTTTATTTTTTGGGCCTAAAATCCATGGACCTTTTAAAAAGAAAAAAGGCAGAAGGACACTTAATCAGAAAATAGAGGGTAAAAAAGTTGTTAAAATAAAAAATAGAGGCAAAAGTTACAAAATATAGTAGGTGTGGTGGGTGGATTCGAACCTCTTCCCAACAGGGTGGACACACCCTCCTTTGACCAAGAAGTCCAACATTGCTTTACAAATTATACGTGTTTAATTGTATTTGACAAAAAAACGTTATTAGAAACATTTTACCTTTGGACCTAATAGAACATTTTTAACTCTAAGTATGTTGGACATATTTCAACAAAAAAAGGATGTTGGACATCTTCAACAATATATATATATATATATATATATATATATATATATATATATATATATATATGTTGGAGGTGTGCACCCACAAGCCCCTGCGGAGGATCACCTTGGATCAAAACATATTTTATGGATTTTCCAATATTATTTGATTGTAAGGTAGAGAGATAAAGAAGGGAAGATCTGCAAAGAAAAGTAATTGGACAACCCAGTCAAAGACTTTTTTTTTGAAGGAAAAAAACAAACCAAGCAAAACAAACAAAACAAAACAAACTACATCTTCAGATCACACATCATCCTCTCCTTCGAGTGCCACGTACGTCTGACCTCATGTTTCCTCCCCCACTTAGCTAAAGCATCCGCTAGACTATTGATCGATCTCGGGCCGAAGTGAAAATGTATTTGATCGAAGTTAGTGCGCAGAGCTCTAATGTCTTCCATGTGATTTAATGATTGCCAGTTGATATCATTGCTTTTATCCTGTAGGTGATTAATCAAGTTGCTGTTATCACTTTCAATCATAAGATGAGAAATTTTGAGCTCAGCCGCCCATTGAACTGCTCTCAAGATTGCCAAACATTCGCATTCCTCCGCAGTTTGTCCCCTAATGGTCTCCGCCTTAGCTATAATAAAGTCTTCATTCTCATCGTGAATAATACAATCAATGCCGGCTGGGCAGAGTAATTACTGAAGGAGGCATCGACGTTTATTTTGAGGAATGATTGAAGCGGAGGCTGCCATGTTGGAGAAGGGGCAATGCTTTTGGGAGTCTTTTCTTCATGGATACTTGTTGTGTAACTTTGAATCATCCTAATAACCTGCATGGGCAATAGGTCTTTCTTTCCAAAGCACTTTTCACATCTAGCTTTCCAAATAAACCACATTATTTTGGCCAAGAAGGTCATATGCGTTTCATCCAGAGTATGCCAGAACATAATCCACTCCATCACCGTTGGAAAGTTGTTGGTTCTGATATTAAAGTGGAGCCAAATAGCTCGCGCAAAATTGCAATGAAGGAGAACATGAGATAAAGTTTCACGATCCTCGCAGAACACGCATTGATAAGTGTTGCCAATGTATTTGCCAATTTTGTCTCTAACAGGGAGACTGTTAGTGCAGCACTTCCAGAGGAAAAGTTTAATCCTCGGGATGGTTTGAATATTCCAAATAAAATGCCAGTTAATAATATCATAATCACGATTGTCGTTCCTCAAAAACCTATACATAGATTTAATAGTGAAATTGCCCGATTTGGTCAGTGTCCATATCATTGAGTCACCCGCCGACGGGTGTATGTTGATACTGAGGATAGCTTTGCTAACCTCATCGTTAAAGTAAATATGAAGCAGATCCGTGTTCCAGGTATTGTTCGAGATTAAATGGTCCACCGTATTGAAGGGACAGTTATTAATATTATGAATAGGCGGTTTATGGTTAGGGATCCAGAAGTCATCCCAAATATTAATATTAGAGCCCTTGTTAACATCCCAAAAGATAAGGTTGTTGGTTTTGCCAAGAGGAACAACCAGAGATTTCCAGACCCATGAATGGTTTTGTTTAGGCTGAGTGGGTTTAGCTGATTTCGGGAAATATTTGGCTTTGAGAAGTTGAGCCCAGGGGGCATCAGGGAATTTAAGAAGACACCAACTCAGTTTACATAGAAAAGCTTCATTATCAAGGAGAGGGTTTCGAAGACCCAGACCTCCTAACTTTCGCGGACGACAAATAGAAGCCCAGTTGATGGTGTGAATGGATTTGTTTTTTCCCCACCAGAAGGACCGTTGAATGGTCTCGATGCGGTTGCTAATGCCCTTCGGAATGGCAAAGCATTGCATCTGGTATCGGGGAACCGCCGCGGTAATAGTCGAGATGACTACAGTACGGCCCGCTTGAGAGAGAAGATTAGACTGCCACTTGGAAAGTTTATTCTGAATTTGGTCTATCAGCGACTCAAAAGCCTGTTTTTTCTGGGCTCCAATGAAAAGTTTCGTGCCCAAATACTTGTCAAGGGAAGAAGCTTGGTGCACTTTGAGGGATTTGGTGATTAGACGTTTGAACTTGGGGTGAGTGTTTTTGGAGAAGAAAATAGTGGATTTGTTATAGTTTATGATTTGGCCCGATTCAGACCCAAACAAAGTGAGAAGAAAATAGGAAAGGTAGCAGATGAGGGTGGATAGGATGTAAAACTTACTGTGGCTTAAATAGAGAGAACAAGGAAGAGCCAAAAAATAGAAGCACCAGACAATGATCGCCATGCAAGCTCAGGGATTGGTTGGAGCCAACCACCCGACTAGTCTACTCGTCGGACAAGACGATTGACATGCCGGAGAGAGAAGACTCAGACGCAGAAATCAGAGAGAGAAAGGAGGCAAAAGCCAAAAAAAACGAAACGACAAAACCCAATCAACAAGAGTTAAGTAGGGATTAAGAGAGAGAGCAGTTAATACACTGGAAACAAAAGGATTTTAGAGCAGACTTACCATTAATGCAATCTTTGGCGTGAAAGGGGACGTCTCGGGAGAGCTGCGAACCTGCCTTGAATAATACCTCGATCTGATGCTCCACCAATATTGTTAATTCCTTCTGGAGATTAGTATTGCTGCATGCAGGGTATAATGAAGATTCGGGAAGTTGTGTCGGAGTTGATTGGGGGTAAAGCTAATCAAAGGGGTGGAGATTATGATTATCCCCTGCCGAAGATCAATAGAAGATTCAATGGAGATTTCCAAGATGGTGTCTGAGTAGGGATTGGGGGGAGATTAGGGTTTGGGAGATTGGTTCGTCTGGTTTGAGAGTGAAAAGGGGAGAAGGGCTGACGTCACCGTGGAGCTTCTCTCTCCTCAAAAAACTCCCACTTCCCCAGTCAAAGACTTGGCTTCAAAAAAAAAATATCAATGCAATTTACATTCTAAAATCCGAATTTACTAGATTTAGAACTCCAATTTGCACAAAAAAAAAACGCCATTTTTGTGAGTTTTCTTTTTTAAATAGGTATTCAACGTCGTCTTGCTAAAAGCGTATAAAAATTTCTTTCTAGATATATATAAGTTTTATGGGAATTCGACGTCTAATTAAAAAGTTATATGTATTCAAAGAGAAAATGAAAAAAAAAATATTTAAAGGAACGGGTAGTCTTCTTAAACATTTTGATCTGGATAATGATTTTGAAATGTTTGTTACTTTTCTATTTACCCGTTTAGAACATTATTTTGGTTCAAATAGCTATTTAAAACACCGCATCTTTTTTGTTTATGGTCGTGCTCACTCACATTATTAACGACAGTATCTTGATAACTAAAAAATTGATTCTAATGAACGGCGGTTGTTAGTTAGTTCGCTAAATAATAATTAGCAAATCGTATTCAACTTGCGAATGTCCCTTCAACAACGAAAGAGAGTTAAGTCCCTAATTCAGCATCTGCTATTTATATGTTAACTTATCGCCAAAAAAAAGAACTCAAAATTTTATGTCTTTCTTTCAAACTTAATCCTTCTATTATTAATTATTTCTCTTTTTCTTTTCCTCTCTACTCTTTTTTACTTTTTTTTTTTTTGTTGAACTAATCTACTCTTTTTTACTTGAAACAAAAGAGTGAGTCCTTGAAAGAAAATTTTGTTTCTTCTGATTTGGACATATGAAGGGGGATGAATCCCTCTCTCTCACTTCCTTCTATGCAAACAAAGAGACAAAGGGACAAAGGTTTCCTCTCCCCTTTTCCACTTATGATTCTGTTCTGGTAGCCAGAGAATGACTTATACTTTTATTTTTATTTTTTTTTGTTGAGAAAGAGAATGACTTATACTTGTGATGCAATTGGGGAGATGAGACAGGAGGAAGCAAATAAGAAGAATATATAGAGAGAGAGAGAAAAAAAATCTAAAAACAAATAGTTAGGGGCAAGGGGGTAAACAAAAGTATCCAGTAGTCTCGAGAGTGGATAGTAAGTTGGTCACATATGAAGGGCCAAATAGAAATTAACCCTTTCTTTTTTGTACTTTATACCACCGACAAGGGATTAGCAACGGAAAGATGGACAAAGTCAATTCAAAATCTTTTGGGATGTGAAATTCAAGTTGGATGGAGAACCAAAAGCAGCATTGGTAAATGATCCAAATCTTCGGCAATATCCTCGGCAATCTACAATTAATTACTCACATGCACTAATCTAAACTTTAGAAAATTAAGTGAAGCTCTTAATTACTCTTAATTATACATTAACCGGTTGCTTATTTATACAAATCTTTGAAAAATAGTAGAGTTTGAGGAAAAGATAACTTACTAGGTAGTTTCTCACTTTTATATTTTGGAACCAAAGACTTGTCTTAATTTTTCTAGGATTTTTGAGCCAGGGGTCCAAAAAGTGGGGGGTAAACCCAAAAAAAATCCACTCTTGCCCAAAAATTAGTTGCAGGTCCAAATGTCAGATTTTTTTTTTTATTCCCCTCTTGCCCTTGGACGGGACATGCTGACGTTTTCCTGAAAAAAAAAAATGTCTGGTAAATAAAATAATTTACCAGTATACGAAAAATTCAAAGTTTCAAAATTTTTTGAAAATTTGAAAACGAAATTTCAAATTCCCGCCCAGCAAACCATCTCTTCCCAGTAAATAAAATAATTTCCCTTACACAAAAAATTCCAATTTTCAATTTTTTTTGAAATTTTCAAACGAAATCTTTTTTTCGAAATTTTCAAATTTTTAAACGAAATTTCAAATTCCCGGCCAAAATATCAAATTTTTTTGAAAATTTTAAATTCCCGGACAAATTTTGAAATTTTTTTGAAAATTTTAAATTCCCGCCCAGCAAAAGTGTCTAGTACATAAAAAAATTTCCAGTAAATAAAATAATTTCCCGGTCTCAAATTATTTTTTTCGAAGTTTTGAAATTTTCAAACGAAATTTCAAATTCCCGCCCAAATTTTTTTTACGAAATTTCAAATTCCCGCCAAAAATTTCAAATTTTTTTGAAAATTTTAAATTTTCGGGCAAATTTTGAAATTTTTTTGAAAATTTTAAATTCCCGCCCAGCAAAAGTGTCTAGTACAGAAAAAAATTTCCAGTAAATAAAATAATTTCCCGGTCACAAATTTTTTTTTTCGAAATTTTGAAATTTTCAAACGAAATTTCAAATTCCCGCCCAAATTTTCAAATTTTTTTACGAAATTTCAAATTCCCGCCCAGCAAAAATGTCTAGTACAGAAAAAAATTTCCAGTAAATAAAATAATTTCCCGAAAATTTCCAGTTAATAAAATAATTTCCCCGCCCAAATTTTAAAATTTTGTAATTTCCCGAAAATTTCAAATTTCCAGTAAATAAAATAATTTTCAGAAAAAAAAATCGTTTCCCGAGAATTTTCGATGGCAATTTTGTAATTTTCGATGGCATGAACGGTAAATACTTTATTTTCTAAGGGCCCTTTACGTAATTTTGACCCCCAAACTGACACATTGGACCTCCCTTTCATTTTTAGGCAACTTTGGGTGAAATTTTCATTTTGGCCCCCTTTTTGGACCAATGGCTCAATCCCTCATTTTTCTACACAACCATTTTAATGGAAAGCAAGACTAGTAATTTTACAAAAAATAAACCAATAAATTTTCTTCATATTTGTAATCAATAATTGTTTTGGATTTCAACAATACTATTGCCCAAGAATAAAGTCGACCAAGCAGTGCCACATAACCAATGGTATACCAATGTGTAGTAGAGGGAAATAGTAACGACCTATGAATGGACTCAGTCAAATAGGCTCGAGCTAACTAACTTTAAGTTGACCAAACAGTACCAAATAGCAAGTCGGTTCGAGTCCACCGATTTTAAATTGAAAAAGTGTGAGAATATCTGATTTGAAAAGAGTATTGTTTACTAATTTCTAGAATAAAGTAGTAGTATCAATGCCTTGTAACGACTTTATCAATGCCGTCATAACGACTAACATAGATCGTTGTCGATTTAAAAAAATAATAATAATTTCTAGAATAAGCGGATAATCGAGAGACACGAGTCTTTTTTTTTAAATCCCTTTTGTAATTATGGTCATGCCAAACAGTGTGTATTCAAAGTTCAACCAGTGAACACAAATATGAGCTAGACATACACACAAATTTCAGTAGTGAACAAAGATTCCAAATCTTAATTATAACGATCAGAATATGAGAAATATAGATAATTAAAGGGAAGAAATCCCTAAAGAATGATAAGAATAAATTATGCGTTTATAAATTAAACCTAGAATTTGGGAGAAAGATTTACATTTTAATCAAGAAGAATGACCCCCCACTTGACCATGTAAATAGTAAGACAAGAGGAGAGATAGAATTGAAGGAAATCAGATAAATGTTCATTTATTTTCATTGTTTAATTAATTAATTGAATTCTAGGCATTGCTATCTAAAATTGGAATATGAACACTATCCCAAGGATTAAACTATTTCTATGGAAATGTTGTACGAATAGCTTACCAGTCAGAGCTAGAATTGGCAAGTTCATTGGAAATAATTACTCCTGTACTAACTGCAATGAGGAAGAGACAATTGATCATGTCATGCTTCATTGCCCTTTCGCGAAGGCAGTCTGGTTTCATTATAATGTTAGAACTGATCATATTGAGACCATTATGCAATGGATTCAACAATGGAAGTCCCTTGAGGAAGAAACTATTAATCTGTATGCTAAAATTCTTTGGTTACTGTGGAAATCCAGATGTGAGAACTGTTTTACGACGATTACGACGAATAAACAGAATCCAGTCCAAACGATAGAAAGGATAAACAGCACCACTACAACCCCACTCAGAACAGAAAATTGCACCACCACTAAGAGTAAGGAAAAAACGGATATACAAATATGGAAACCTCCTACGGCACCTTATATTAAAATCAATGTAGATGCCTCTTTTATGAACCTTACAGAACAAGCAGGGATTGGTTACATTATGCGTGATGAAGATGCCAAAATTTTAATGGCAGCAGCAGATACTGTACGAGGACAGAATGCGGAAGAATGTGAAAGCTTAGCAATATTATATGGGCTTCTAGGAGCGAGGCAACTACAAATTGCTTATGTGCATCTAGAAAGTGATAACAAGTCAATAATCCAAGCTATCAACGGTGATGAAGGAAGAACTCAATGGCAATCTCAAGATATCATCCAACAGATCAAGAACATCAAAGATAAATTTTCGGGAATTATTTTCACTCATGTGTCTAGAAATGGTAATGGCTATGCTGATGCTTTAGCTAAATGGGGACGTACTCATGGGTATAAGAAAATATGGAATGATGTAGCATCTTTCTTTTCTGAATTTTAAGTTGGCTTGTAATAGACGCTTTATTTTAATGGTATTTCCCTTCATCAAAAAAAAAAAAAAGATTACAGGTAGGTAGTGTCCCTTCTAAATCAGATTTTGCCTCCTTTATTTATTTATTTTTTTTTTTTTGTTGAAATAACCTCCTTTATTTTATTTGACAACTTGTCCATCCATTGTAAGTTATAAAATTGTGAAGGAAGTATATATGATATACTATCACATAAAAGATAGTGTTGACAAATTCATATAACAATTGTATTATGTGTCTCATTGATATGTTGATACGATGTAATAAGAACGATAATTGACGAATTACAATATTTTTATACTCAAGTACAATATTTTTGCATTTACACTTTTATAGAATTGAACATGGGATCTCTGTATTGCGAAGTAGATGCACTTAATGATTTGACTAGTATCCTAAATAAAATGGCAAGGCTTAAAGTTTAAGAGTCATAGTGTTTATATTAATTGCAATTACTAGATCAAATCTACCAGATTACACTATTAAAATACCTCTAGAAGAAATTCAAACTATTTGATTCGGTAACAGTCGCCGCACCTAGTGGTGGAAAAAAGATTCGGATGACCGCTACCCGATCCGTTCGACCGAGATAAAAAGTGTCCATGGGCACCCGATGGTCATAACGGGCAGTGTCCGACCGACTCGAAAGAATTTGTGGACGGTTACGGTCAAAATTCTATGTCGGCTGACCTCCCGCTAACCGACCGACTAATATGGCCCGTCTAAATACCCGACCGTTACTAGTGACTGATAAACCCATCCTCATTTCAGAGGTAATAGGCTTCTATATGATGGTTGTTGGATATAGAAGACCGAATAGAACCCAAAACCTAAAGAACCCTAATTCTCTTTTCCTCTCTTTTCTTCGGAAGTTCAAGTAAGGCTTGTATAGCTTTGTTTTATGTTTTTCTTTGAATGTAGTCCTTACTGGTTCAATTCATGCTTACTTACTGTTTCATTCATACTTATATACTGGTTCAGTTCATATTTGTTGTTTGAGAGTTGCTTCACGCGGATGAAGATGAAATTATAATTTTCTGTAAATTGTTATTGGGAAGTCCAAACCGAGACCGACCGGTGTCCGACTGGCCCGATAAAATAAACGGTCTTGGACGGTCAATGGACAAACAATTCTTGAAAGTGATCGTCCGATAAATAGGTGGTCACCAACATGTCATGTCTGAGTCGACCGATCCGATGAAGTTAGAGTCCGGTATCGACCGACCCGAACCGATTCCCACCCCTAACCGCACCTAGGACACTTAACCAACTAAGCTGCAAGAGATACAAATAAATTCGACAGCTTGAGTTGGGGGTTCAATGCGGGTGCACTCCCCGCACTCCACAGCCCACAGACTAATCATAAATTAGAGATTGTCTGAGAAGATAAAGTTTTGAAAGCACCTCGTATAAGTATTACAGAGGCCTCCCTTAAGGTAAATTCGAATAGAATTTTACGAAGGAAGGGTCTATAACACTTACAGGAGGCACCCTTCATATGTCCCATTTAAGAAAATGCCACTTGTTATTGTATTTATAAGCCGGCTGTTAAAATATTAAATTGAACGTCAACTACCACGTTTGGTTCTTTTCATTAGTTTTCTTGTGCATTTTTTAAATATTAAGATCCATTCGATAAGACAAGTTTAGGTTCTTAGAGTGGTGTACTACAACTACTTACACTATAATTAATCATTTCATTGCTTCTACTTGTGTAAAGTTAAAACTCTCTCTCTCTCTCACTAGACTTTCTCTCTCTCTATGAGATATCATCATTCTTCATTCATGGAACATCCTTTTAGGAAGAATCAACTTCTACTTCTTCATAATCAAATTCATCAAAAACGAATTATTAGTCCTAAAGTTATTCTTTTAGCTTCAACCTTAACTATTCTCACTATCATTCCTCTTCTTGTTTATCATCCTTTCTTAAGGTACCCTTCTATTCAACTCAAAAGTTCTTCTTCTTCTTCTTACTCTGCACCAACCCTTTCTTCTTCTTCTTCTTCTTCTTCTTCTTCTTCTTCATCATCTTCTTCAGTTAATTTGAGTAGATCAAGTAAAAAATGTGACATTTTTAAAGGAAAATGGGTATGGAATCCAGATGAAGTTCCTCCTTATACAGATTCAACATGTACTACTATACAAGCACATCAAAATTGCAAGAAATATGGAAAACCCAATTCTGATTTGCTAACAAGATGGAAATGGAAACCAGATGAATGTGAATTACCCAATTTTGATCCTCAAAAGTTCTTTCAGATTGTCAGAGGAAAGTCATTGGCTTTTGTTGGTGATTCAATTGCAAGAAACCAGATGCAGTCTTTGATTTGCCTTTTATCCAAGGTAAGTTATATACTTATGAATTAGCCTTTTGAATTTGGGAATTTCTTTACAATATTTCTTTAATTCTTACACCTAGTTTACACCCTATTTTACCAATGTATTATAGTTCCATGAGAATTATAGTCTAAA
>BEHA01050359.1:476131-498186 GCA_002897215.1 Eschscholzia californica subsp. californica | reverse complement strand
AAATTCATTGATCATTGCTTGGATTTTCTGCACATGGATAAGAGATTGCCAATGTATAGAGTGTTTATTGTTATGAAGATGTTTTATAAGATTGACATTGTCATTTTCCACTATAATATTCTTATGATTATTCTCTATAGCCCATTCGAGACCAAATACAATTGCCAGGGCCTCTCCCTCTTCACTGTTCCTCGCTCTCGTCGTTTTAGCCTGTGCTTCGATGAATTTTGAATCTGCATTGTGAACAATAAAGCTAACACTCACATTAGAAGTAAGATTTGTATAGGATGCATCAACATTCACCTTGATAAAATTTTGTGGAGGAGGTTGCCAATAAACCGTTGGTTTTTGTTTACTACTTTTTTGATTGGTTTTGATTTTAGGGAAGTTTTCAATCATTCTAATGATATGATTAAGATCTGTAATCTCAAGTTGGAAGCAGTGATCACACCTCACTTTCCAAATAATCCATAAAATGGTTGAAAAGTGAATGTTATCCTTAGTGTAACTAAGATTTACATTTTCTTCCCACGAGAAGATCCAATCTGAAATAGAAGTGATGTTTTCAGTGATGATATTGTAGTAGAACCAAATATTTTTCGCTAACGCGCAATGTAGCAACGCATGTTCAATAGATTCTGATAGATTGCAATTCGGACAATTGGTAATCTTATTGATATATTTTCCTATCCTTTCTCGCACTGGTAGGGCTTTGGAGCAGATTTTCCAGATAAATAACTTTATACGCGGGATAGCCGATATAGACCAGATAAAGTTCCAGTTAAGGTTGCAAGTGTTATGGTTGCTATTATTGACACTAAGGCATTGATACATAGAGGCTACCGTAAATTTACCTGATTTGGTAAGTTTCCATTTGGGGCGGTCTCTACCTACATTATTAATCGGGATAGTTCTAATAAGATTCTGAGTATTAACGTCAAAGTTGTGCCTCTGCATATCATTGTTCCAGCTATTATTGGTGATCAGTTGAGCTACTTTAATAAGAGTGGATTGATTGTTGTTTTGAATTGTACCGTTGGTTTCCGGTATCCAGTTGTCAGTCCATATATTAATATCTGTCCCCGAATGCACTTCCCTCGTGGTAAGATCTTCAATCATGCCTAAGTGCTTACTAATAGTTTTCCATATCCAAGAGTGTTGAGCTTTAGCAGGTCCAGGGATATCGGAGTGCGGGTAATACTTGGATTTCAGCATTTTCACCCATGTGGCTTCTGGATCTGATTTGAGCCGCCAGGCCATCTTTGAGAGAAGAGCAGTGTTACCTAAATCCAGAAGATAAAGACCTAGACCTCCAAATTTTCTAGGGATGCAAATAGTATCCCAGGCTTTAGTGCATATACCATTAGACTTACCCCACCAGAATTTCCGTTGAACGGCCTTGATTTTTTTGCAAATTCCTTTAGGTATTGCAAAGCATTGCATTTGGTATCGGGGTACGGCCGCGGCTATGGCTGAAATAACCACAGTACGGCCCGCTTGCGAGAGAAACGAGTGATTCCATTTGTTAAGCTTTACTTAGTTTACTTGAACGATGATATTATTCAAGGTAGCTTCTTTATTATGGTCTTCTCATTGGCTTTCTTCTTCCGCTCTAATCACATGGCACATATAATTGCGGGAGGGGTGCAAAATGAAGGAAGGACTTTCTACCTGTCTATATGGCCAAACCGTCTCGCTTTTTCTTCACATAATCACATATAAGGATTTTTTGCTCATCCCTTCCTTCCGATATACGATTTTTTTCTCTACTTTTTGTCTATCTTGTTAGGAAAAATAACCTAATTAACTTGTTCAGGAATATGAAGATAAACGATGCGAAAGTAAAAGTAGAGACACCAAGATTATTTAACGTGGCAAAAAACCTCTCCAAACTAGAAGGTAAAAAAACCACAGGACCTAGTCCAGAAATCTTCCACTATAATGATAATAATGGGTTACACAACTCTTCACCAAAACTATGGTGGATAAACTGAACAAAGAAACAAAGAAATAAAAATCTCTTACTCCTTAGGATTTGAACAAATCCTAGATTACCAAAAGGTTGAAGAAGATAACCACAAACTAAATTGATTCACAAGATTAATAATCTTCTTTTCTTCAAACCAATATTCTGCTCTATCAATCTCTCTTGAAAGAGCCACTTCAGAAATCTCTCTTTCTCTGACTTCTCTTTGTTCTGGAAGTTGTTTTGTGAATAATCCCTTCCCTTTCATTCCCTTTTATAAAGATAAATAGGGAGGTTTACCAATAGAGATAGGAATTCATTTTTAGGCTTGAAAAAATAGAAACTTCTATTTTTTCCCCAAACAAGGAATAAGGGAAATCCTATTCCAACTAGGAGTCCTTTTATTATAAGGAGGGACCCCAACAAACTCCCCCTCCCGACTTATGAAGAGGGACCTACCATCCCCAAACCTGCAACACTGCTACATAGCTCATGTTTGCCTTTGGGTAATGGTTTTGTCATCATATCTGAACCATTGTCGTCAGTATGGATTTTCTCGATCTTCAACACCTTTTCTTCAAGAACATCTTGGATCCACTGGTATCTCACATTTATATGCTTGGACTTGGAATGGAAACTAGAATTCTTACTGAGGTGGATGGCACTTTGACTGTCGCAATGAATAACATAATTATCCTGTTTCATACCAAGTTCTTCTAACAGTCTCTTCATCCATAACATCTCCTTGCAACATTCTGTAATGGCAATATATTCTGCCTCTGTAGTAGATAAAGCTAAACACTTTTGTAATTTAGATTGCCATGACACTGCCCCCCCTGAAAATGTAAATAAGTAGCTTGATGTGGACCTTTTAGAGTCTACATCTCCTGCCATGTTTGCATCTGTGTAACCGACTAATATTGGCTTATCATTACCAAAACATATACGAGCTTTAGACGTACCTCTAAGATACTTCAGAATCCACTTCACTGCTAACCAATGCTCTTTGCCTGGATTGGCAAGAAATCTGCTTACTACTGCAACTGCAAATGCAATGTCCGGTTTCGTACACACCATTGCATACATCAAGCTTCCAACAGCTGAAGCATAAGGAATTTCTCCATTTCTTCTTTCTCACTTCTATTTGATGGACACTGATCACGAGTCAACTTGAAGTGACTGGCTAGTGGACAACTCACTGGTTTTGTCTTGTCCATATTGAACCTTTCTAGAACCTTCTCAATGTATCTTTCTTGTGATAGCCAAAGTTTTCCAGCTTTCCTATCACGAGATATATGCATGCCAAGAATTTGTTTTGCTGGACTCAAGTCTTTCATATCGAAATACTTGTTTAGTTCTTTCTTTAACCTGCTAATTTTATTAGCATCCTGACCAACAATCAACATATCATCAACATAAAGCAGAAGTATAATCATATCTCCATCAGGAAATTTATGAACGAAAACACAATGATCTGAAGTCGTCCTGTGATACCCTTGATCCTTCATGAATGATTCAAACTTTTTGTACCACTGTCTTGGTGCTTGTTTTAGCCCATACAAACTCTTCTCTAGCTTACAAACCAAGTGTTCCTTACCTTTAACTTCAAACCCTGTTGGTTGTTCCATATACACATCTTCCTCCAAGTCACCATGAAGGAAAGCGGTCTTGACATCTAGTTGTTCAATTTCTAGGTTCATACTTGCAGCCAATCCCAATACTAACTGTATCGAGGACATCTTCACCACCGGAGAGAAAATCTCATCAAAATCAATACCCTTCTTTTGCCTAAATCCTTTCACCACTAGGCGTGCCTTATACCGTGGTTGTGAATTTCTTTCTTCGGTTTTGATTTTGAAAACCCACTTATTTTTAAGAATCTTCTTATTCTTAGGTTTTTCAACCAACTTAAAAGTGTTGTTCTTATGCAATGATTCAATCTCATCTTGCATAGCTTTCAACCACTCCTTCTTGTGTTCATCATCTAAGGCTTCTTCATAACACTGTGGTTCTCCACTATCAGTAACCATCACATACTCGTGTGGAGGATACTTGGTAGATGGTGCTCTCTCTCTAGTCGATCTTCTCAATTCAGCTGGTGGTTCATGTTGAAATTCCATTCCTTGCTCAACATCATCACCCATAGGAACATCTTCATGAGCTTCATCTTCATGATTTTGTTCTTCACCTGCATTATCATGCATAACCTTAGAAGAGATATGTGGATCTAGATCAATGAGATCACTACTATGATTCTCATGCTTCTCAATTTTCCCGAAGTCCTCAATAGTTTGATCTTCAAGAAAGACCACATCTCTACTTCTAATAATATGCTTATCGACTGGATCCCATAACATGTATCCGAATTTCTCATCTGCATAGCCTAAAAAGATGCATTGCTTGGCTTTATCATCAAGATTTGCTCTTTGATCTTTAGGTATATGCACAAAAGCCCTGCAACCAAACACCCTTAGGTGTCCATAACTGACTTCTTTCTCAACCCACACTCTCTCAGCTACATCTCCATCTAATGGTGCTGAAGGTGATAAATTAATCAGATAACATGCAGTACGCATTGCTTCACCCCAGAAACTTTTAGGCAACTTAGCTTCTGAGAGCATACATCTGATCCTCTCCGCAATAGTGCGATTCATGCGTTCTGCTACACCATTTTGTTGTGGATTTTTGGGAACTGTCTGTTCATGTCGAATACCATGGGTTTTGCAATACTCTTCAAACGACCCGATGTATTCTCCTCCATTGTCAGTGCGAATGCACTTCAATGATTTTCCTGTCTCTCGTTCTACCATGTTGTGGAAATTCTTGAAAAGTGTAAGTACCTGATCTTTGGTCTTTATGGCATATGCCCAAACTTTCCTGGAAGCATCATCTATAAAAGTAACGAAATACAAAGCACCACCAAGTGTTTTGACCTTTAAAGGTCCACAAACATCAGAATAAACAAGCTCTAAAACACTAGATTTTCTTTCAGATGCATTCCTTTGAAAGGAGACTCTGTGTTGCTTTCCTACTAAACAATGGGAGCAAGTGTTCAAATTTATACCTTTTACGTTCGGCAAGTCTTGTCGTTTAGCAAGGATTTGAAGTCCCTTCTCGCTCATGTGCCCGAGTCTTCTATGCCAAAGATCAGTGGAAGAATCTTTTTCAACTGCATTCAATTCTCCTTTACACAGTTTTAATTGAGTCCTGTATAAAGTACAACACTTCTTCCCCCTTGCTATCACCATTGACCCTTTTGTGAGCTTCCACTTTCCATCACCAAAGTGACTGTGGTACCCTTCATCATCTAATACTCCGGTAGAGATTAGGTTATATCGAAGATCTGGTATATGCCTCACATTCTTAAGAATCAATGTACTCCTTGTGCTCGTCTCAATTTTCACTTCTCAAATTCCTACGATTTTTGAGCAACCTAAGTTTCCCATCCTGACTTTGCCAAGGTCACCAGTTCTGTAAGAGTTAAAGAAATCCTTACATGGAATAGCATGATACGAAGCACCTGAGTAAACCAACCATGTTGTTTCTGGTTCTGACTCAGCCATACTTAAGCAAGTGTCTCCACAACCTGAGAGTAAGATAATGTCATCACCTGATGCAACTGCCGCAACATTATCTTGTTTTTCATCATCCTTTTTATTTTCCTTCTTTGGTTTCTTGCAATCACTCTTGTAATGACCCATTTTTCCACAACCAAAACATCTACCTTCTTTCTTTGGTTTTGATCTCCCCCTTGACTTATCACGGTTATGAGGTTTTCTACTTTTACCTCTCCCCCGTCTTTCTGTAACAAGTGCCTTTGAATGAGACTCGTCTGACGATGATTTCCTTCTTGTTTCTTCATTCAACAAACTACCTGTTACGTGATTCATACGCATTATGCCATCAGGAGCAGAATTGCTAAGAGACACCACCAATGTCTCCCAACTATCTGGTAAAGAATTTAGAAGAAGTAAGGCCTGCAACTCATCATCCAAAACTAACTTCATTGCAGAAAGCTGATTTACAAGACTTTTCATCTCATTCAAGTGTTGAGCAATTGAGGTTGCTTCTTTCTATTGTAATTTTCCTAGCAGTCTGAACAAGTAAGCCTTTTTGGCAGCTGTCTTCTGATCATATAATTCTTCTAATTTCCTCCATAGACTAAAAGCGGAAGTCTCCGTCGATACATGATGAAAAACACTGGGTTCTACCCATTGTCGAATAAATCCAACAACCTTACGATCTAATACCTTCCAGTCTTCTTCATCTATCTTCATTGGTTTTGTACCGTGATTTTCAATGGGTGCAGCTAGGTCTTTGCAGTACAACAAATCTTCCATTTTTTCTTTCCACATCAAGTAGTTTTCTCCATCTAAACTAATCATGCGATTAGTATTCACTTCCATATTTCTGAACAATAAATCCAACCTAAGCTCTGGTACCACTTGTTAGGAAAAATAACCTAATTAACTTGTTCAGGAATATGAAGATAAACGATGCGAAAGTAAAAGTAGAGACACCAAGATTATTTAACGTGGCAAAAAACCCCTCCAAACTAGAAGGTAAAAAAACCACGGGACCTAGTCCAAAAATCTTCCACTATAATGATAATAATGGGTTACACAACTCTTCACCAAAACTATGGTGGACAAACTGAACAAAGAAATAAAAATCTCTTACTCCTTAGGATTTGAACAAATCCTAGATTACCAAAAGGTTGAATAAGATAACCACAAAATAAATTGCTTCACAAGATTAATAATCTTCTTTTCTTCAAACCAATATTCTGCTATTTCAATCTCTCTTGAAAGAGCCACTTCAGAAACTCTCTTTCTCTGACTTCTCTTTGTTCTGGAAGTTGTTTTGTGAATAATCTCTTCCCTTTCATTCCCTTTTATAATGATAAATAGGGAGGTTTACCGATAGAGATAGGAATTCCTTTTTAGGCTTGAAAAAATAGAAACTTCTATTTTTTCCCAAAACAAGGACTAAGGGAAATCCTATTCCAACTAGGAGTCCTTTTATACGATTTTTTGCTCATCCCTGTCTCTATGACCAAACCGTCTCGCTTTTTCTTCACATAATCACATATAAGGATTTTTTGCTCATACCTTCCTTCCGATATACGATTTTTTTCTCTACTTTTTGTCTATCTTTCAGTCAAAACAACCAAAATACCCTTCGAACTCTTTGTGACATCTTTACTCTTTTCTTCTGTATGAAAGATCAAAAACCACTTGGACTCTTTATGCCATCTTGAATCTCTTGTTGCTTTCTCCTCAAGCCCAAAATGATCAAATTCCTTGGGATTTTCATTCGATCTCATGCTTCTCGATCAACAGTATAAGGTCTGGTTCTCCATTTTTTTTCTTTTGTATTGATAAGCGGATTAAGGGCCCGAAACGATACAACTATTAGAAATCAGAAAAGCGAAGATAAAATAAAAACAAAAGTACATTAGTAAACGAAATAGCCCCATCCCTTTCGTAACCAAACAGTTCCACGAGTATCCATGCAAACAATGTTGATTAATTCCAAAGGAAGATTTTGGAGATCCAAAAAAGTCTCTCCCGGTCCCAGTCTCATCTTGGAAAGAAAATCAACCACTTGGTTGCTCTCTCGATAAATGTGGTAAACACGAACACTTCGAAATTTATCTCTTAGCCTTTTGACCCGATGCCATAAGGTTCGACCCTTCCACTTGCTGAGCTGGCTTTGTTAAAAGTGAGACAATATTCTGTGTATCCATTCCAATATCAACATTTGTAATTCCCTGTTGAAAAGCCATACGAAGCCCTAACTCCACTCCTTGGAGTTCGTGGATAAATATAGTTTTTCGCTCCGTCTCTGCTGTAGCAGCCCCTAGCACTTGGCCTGTTGAGTCCCTAAGGACCGCTCCGTAGCCCGCAAATGTATCACTTAGAGCGCCGTCCATACTAATAGTGACCCGCCCTGGTTCCGGTCCAACCCACTTACATGACTTATAAATTGGGTGGACTGAGGAAATAGAGAGATTCCACCTATCCACTGTCATACGGTTATCCACATTATCTTCAAGTTTAGGCTAATCGAAAGCTATTTTAATTTTAACCTCATCTCTAATATTGCGAATTATAATCGATGGCCCAGTGAGAGTGCCTCGAAGTATTCGATTATTCCTTTCAATCCATATATGGTATATGTAGGCGTTAAGCACCATTCAGCCCAGTTGAGCACCCAAAGCCAAGCCTAAAAAATGATGAAGGCACTAGTGCACATTTGCTTCCCAAGTGTTAGCACACTGAAGCTGAAATCCTAGAGTTTAAAGAATCGATTCCCAAATCTTTGAAGTGAAATGCAACCGAACAGTAAGTGGAAATCCGTTTCTTCCTCCTGAAGATAGAAAGTAGATCCACCTGTAAGCCCCATCTCCGTAATCGATGCTTAGTTTTCAACTTACGACAAAGGGAAATCCATGTAATGTGGCAATGACGAGGAATTCCTCCCGTGTACCAGACCAACCTAGCCCAATTGGGCTTTTGACCTTTATTTCAAAGCGCCTCATAAGTGTCCTTCAGCGTGAACCCTCCTTCCTTATTGGGGATCCAAACGACGTCATCATCTGTGTCAGCCTCCACCTCAACAGTCTGGATGATACTTGCTACATCCCCTAACATATCCTCAATGTGATTGGGGAACTGCCACCCTTCTGGACCGATAAAATTTGACGCTTTCGCATACCTGAGAAGAAGATTGTGCTCTTCAACGCATTAGCCTGAAGCCCTGTAGTCATGGCTAGTTGTTGAAGCACCTCCTTCAAGGCCAAAGCCGAGTTAACATTGCCTTTAAAGAAAACCATCAAATCGTCTGCAAAGCACAAATAAATTACCTTCAGGTTCCGACATCTTGGATGAAGACTAAACCGACCTGCTGCCTCCTCTCAGGCAAGAATGAGGCGAATACTTCTATAGTCATTACAAAGAGATATGGAGATATTGGACAACCTTGTCTCAGACCCCGTTTCTCTTCAAAGAAACCCTTCGGTTCCCCATTGACAAGAATCGAGAATTTTGACAAAGTAATACACGGAAGAATCTAATTGATAAATTTCTCCAGGAGCTTAAATTTATGAAGGATAGATATGAGAGAAGACTAATTAATTGTGTCATAGGTTTTCCTAAGGTCTATCTTGACAGTGCATCGAGCTTGGCCGGATGGCCTATGATAGTTTCTCACAATCTCATCGGCCAACATTATTTGTCTTGAATAGAATGACCCGAAATAAAAGCTGATTGATTTGGTGATATCATTGCCCATATAACATTCTTCAATCTAATGGTTAACACCTTCATAATGCATTTATAAATGACGTTACAACACGAGATGGGCCTGAAGTCCGTCATAGAAGTAGCATTAGGAACTTTAGGTATAAGAGTAACAAAGGTGGTATATACCTCTTTTAATAGTTTCCCATATCTGAAGAAGTTTTGAATTTGTGCATTGAAAACTTATCCGACAATCGTCCAACACTTCTTAAAGAAATGAGAGGTCGAATTGTTGGCTAAGAACCCAATTCGGTTTTGAACTTCTTCACCAACCAGACGACCTGCAAGATGACATCAATTCTTTCAAATTAATAACTCGTATAGAAAAAGGCGAAAAGAATTTAATATTTGAATTCATCGAGTGGCTTTTAGAAAAATTTATTTGAGTACACACTATATCTAAAGTGTCAATAATCTAAGAATTAAAGGACTTAAATCAATACAACAACTAAACTATATTTCTTTTTGTTTTCCATAATTAAGAAGACTGTTTGGAAGCATGTGTCACCGAGGAGGTCGAAATGTTGGCTAATAAGAACCTAACTCGGTCTAGAACTTCTTAACTAGCCAGATGACCTGCAAGATGACATCAATTCTCCAAATCTAATACCTAATTAAGAAAAATAGAGAAAAGAGTTTAATATTTGCATTCATCAAGTGCCTTTCACAAACTAAAATCTGTTTGATATACAACGTCTCTAAGTGTTAATAATCTAAGATGTAAAGGACTTAAATCAATACAACAACTAAACTATATTTATCTTTGTTTTCCATAATTAAGAAGACTGTTTGGAAGTATGTGCCACCCAGGAGGTCGAATTGTTGGCTAATAAGACCTAACTCGGTCTAGAACTTCTTAACTAACCAGACGACCTGCAAGATGACATCAATTCTTCCAAACTAATACCGATGACATCAATTCTTCCAAACTAATATCTACATAAGAAAAATATAAAAAAGAGTTTAATGTTTGCATTCATCAAGTGCCTTTCACAAACTTAAATCTGTTTGAGTATACAACGTTTCTAAATGTTAATAATCTAAGATGTAAAGGACTTAAATCAATTGAACAACTAAACTATATTTCTCTTTATTTTCCATAATTAAGAAGACCAACTACTTCAAGAAAAAGTTACTGAACTCGCCATGGTGTATCCAACACGACCTAGGTTTCGAACTCTAGTCAACCCGATGCAATCCTTGGTGACCCCTGAAGCAGGAAACTCCTCTAGCCAACCAACCGTCCAGTCTGGCACCATTGGCGTCTCGATTTCGAATCCAGTGACTAATACTACGACTCCGGCAACGACGTTATTACCATCTTTCCAAAGCTCAGCTCAAACCAATCAACAATCGCAGTCGATGACTGGCCCTCTTTTCTCATCCTCATTTACCACTCCTACTTTACTACCTACTAGTGTACCCTTTAGTCTGTTGACTGATGGTCTGAACTCTGGCTTTGCAGGAACCCCCTTGGAGCAGGCGATGGCTAAAAAATTGGCAGAGATGGAGGCTCTGATCACTCGCATTCCAGGAGTCCCAACCCCCCTTAGAAAGAGTCTACCACAGAGTTATGCAGACTCCCTTTCGTCGACGCCATCGCCTTAGTGGAGATGCCGAAGAAATTTTCATTCCCAAGTATGAGAATGTATGATGGCACCTTAGATCCAGACGACCATATTGCATCCTACAAGCAACGGATGTTCACTAGAGCCATACCCAGGGACCTTAGAGAGGCTTGCATGTGCAAAAGCTTCGGGTCGAGCCTCATTGGTCCAGCTCTCCAATGGTACACCAACCTGCCGAACAACTCCATCGCCTCATTTGCCTAGCTGACAGACACGTTCGTTGAACAGTTCGCGAGTAGTAAGAAGTTAGAGAAGCTCTCTGGAGACCTTTACCGACTTAGCTAGATGCGAGGTGAACCACTTAGAGATTATGTAGGGAGGTTCAACAGAGAGAAAGTCTCGATCCCCTATTGCAACCAAGAGACGGCAGTGGATGCATTTTGAAATGGGTTACTTCCAGACAGCGAACTCTACAAAGAACTCACCAAGTTCAACTGCACCACCATGGAGGATGTCCTTGCTCGAGCTTGGGTAGAGATCCGTTGGGAAGAAGACGAGTACCATCGAAGCAGACACTACCTTAGCGGCGAGCGATCCCGAAAACGTCGCTTGGGACGAACAGATCGTAGGTCAGATGGTAGATACTCAGAGCCTTACACTACCTCAAGGAGACCTCAACCTCGAGACAACAGAAAACCACTTGACCCACCAGGTCGAACTAGCGAAAGGCCACAAGGACCAATTCGCACGAGAATTCCAGAGTACAACTTGAACGTGGAACCAGTTGAAGTTGTAGCAATCTTGAAGGGCATGGGAGACAATATCCGATGGCTAGGAAAGACAAATGATGAGACATGAAAATGTCTCATTTGAATCTCTTAACTCGGGTTAGTTAGTCCAGTTCGAGCGGTTACTCTGATTATTTGTTTGATTTTCTTCCTCAGGTCTCATTTACGGAGTACGATGCGAAAACATCGTGATGAAGACATACTTGAGGGGCATTTTGGTCATTTTTATGACAAGGGTATTCTGGTCAATATTAGTGCTCATGTGGAAGAAGAGTCCAATACGAATCTATCGGCGAAAACGAAAGTCAAATCGGAGTTCGGGTGAGCAAACTGGAGCAAGTCAAAGTTGGGAGTAGAACCGATTTGACCAAGTCAGCTTGTAGACACGTGGCGGCCAACCTAACAGGTAATCTGGATTTTCGGGCTAATGTTCGGTCATCAGTGGTGGTACGTAGGGGTTTCCCGTGTACCACTCCCCAGTATAACAGAGCGCATGACCCCATGTACCCGTGTGCAAGTTTATACCTTGCGTCCCAACTCGTCCACCGTCCAGATCTATTCTCTTGGAATCTGACGGCCACCTCATCTTCTCAGCCAACACAGCAGCTCGCGAGTCTTAAAATCGAGCAGCTCTTAACAGCAGAGATACAAACTGAGAGATGGGAAGTTTTGGTTATGTTAGCTGGAGATTTTGTTTAATATGGGAAGTGAAGAAAGAAAATCAAAGAAGGAAAGAAATTCAAATACAAAAGGAATGGCAGGAGCAGCTCGATTTCTTACCTTAATCAGAGATTGATAGAAAGGTAATATTTTTAAAAGAAGAGAAAGTTGGAGAGAGAGGGAAGGAAAGAAATCAATTGGGTGTCTTTCTCTCCCTACATAAACTGAAGAGGAAGAGAG
Organism: Eschscholzia californica subsp. californica; assembly: GCA_002897215.1. Classification (NCBI taxonomy): domain Eukaryota; kingdom Viridiplantae; phylum Streptophyta; class Magnoliopsida; order Ranunculales; family Papaveraceae; genus Eschscholzia; species Eschscholzia californica. Next base: position 485,660 of record BEHA01050359.1, on the reverse strand, counting down.
GAACATCTCTCCACGGCTAGAAAGGGAAGAAAAGCAGAGTTTAGACAGAGAGAAGGAGGAGAATCACCACGGTTTAGAGAGAGAGGAGATCATCATCCATTCTTATCATCTTCATCGATTCGGGTTTTGGAGCTGAAAATCACTCGAGCTTTTTTCTTCTTCTTGGGTTTTGTAATTTGTTTTAGTGAGAGAGAAAAAGGAAACAGAGAGAATGTAGAGAGAGAGAGAGAGAGAGAAATTACAAAGCTCGGTTTTATGAAAATTCATTTTACTTAGTTTTTCTTTGTGTATTCTGTTTCTTTGTGAGAAAGAGAGTGATTACAGAGAAAGTGATAGAGATTGTTGAGTTTACAGAGAGAGAAAGAAAACAGTAGAGGGAGAAATTAATTGGAGAAGACGAGAAAATAGGTGAGAAAACAATTTTCCCACAGGGAATCCATTTCTGGGAAGACGAGAAAATCGTTTTCCCTGAAGGGGCGTTTGGCAGAAATCTGGAAAAACAGAAGGAAATCCTTTCCATAAGGTCCTGTTTGGTTTTGAAATAGCGAAAAAGTTAAGTTTTCTTCTTCCTCTCTTTACTTTATTTTCCAATTTTTTTTATATAATGTCTATGAGTAACTAATCTTCTGTCGGTCTTAGATGAACTTCTTCATAAATAATTTTATCGATATGATTTGTCAATGTTTTTTATGATGAAATCTCCCGGATTTTTAGACCATTCATGGACCAAAAATCTGAGTTATATAACGAATTTGTTAATTAAATCATAATGAATCATTGTTAGAATTATTATAAGGACGGATTCGAAAACCAAGGTTCCCTTTATCTGAATATCAACTTTAGTATTATTTAATTTTTAATTGCTATTTATCTTTTTATTATTTGAAAAAAAATATATTACCAATCAAACCACTATTTTGAAGACATAATAGTTTTAAGATTAGAATTGAAATTTGACTTAGTCTCTGAGGAACGAACCGGTCTTACCGGAATTTTACAACTTGACACCCGTGCACTTGCGGGTGTAGACCTATTTAGGAAACTTTCTAGGCCCATCAAGTTTTTGGCGCCGCTGCCGGGGACTTAGTTTGAACTGAATCTAATTTTATTTCTATTTTTGGTAAGTTTTTATTTTTAGACACTTTGACTTGCTTTTCCATTTTTGGTGTGTAGAACGCTAAGGAGCGAAGGAAAAGGCGCAACAAGGAGAGGAGCTCAAGAAGGAAAATTTACATTTTATTTTTAGTATTTTTTTTTTGGTGAGAGAGAGACTTTTAGACTTTCTAGTTTTTATTTTTGGTATTAAAGTTTTGACCTTAAATTGGAGGGCTTTATAAATTGTAACCGAAAACCAAAACGAAGCCTCGGGTTGGAACACTCAAGGGGAGAGTAGCTCGGGTCGTCTTCAAGGGTCATCGCCCGTCCTGAACGGGAGGTAATTTCTCTAATCACCCACGAAGCCCCTGTCAGTGGGTATTTGCGTGTTTTGTGTGTTTAATTGTTTTGATCGAATTGCTTAGTGTAAGCATTCTAGTAAGGACAATAACCCAATTGAAAGATAGGAGACGGATTTCATCACCGTTCTCTTTCCCAAATAGGTAACAACATTCACGATCCCAAACTTCACCTAAAATCTAAAATCTGAATTAGACATCAGCCCCTAAGGTTTCGAGCTCATAGAATCTTTGAAACAATTCAAGGACTTAATTTTTATTTGGGCATTCCTCAAACGAAAGTGTTAATCAATTCTTTAAAAGGTCACCTCGAGAAGAGGCAACGCTACCGAAGGTTGGACGGCTATCACAACGTTCATCGTTGGTCGTCACCAAGAATTGTTTGACCGCATTACTTTGACGGAGTAACCCTCATAACAATTACAGTTCAAGCTTTGTAACGAAGTAGGAGCTGTCTAGATTTTTAGGGTGAATCTGACCAACTTGTCAGTCTAGATTCTGTTTAGGTTGCTTGGTGGAGTCAGACTGATTGTGTTTGCTTTCCTCTAGGGTCTTTGTAGTGATTCCTCGGTTTTCAATTTAAAAAAAAAAAGTTTTGTTGAGAATATCCTTGGTCATTGGGCTCTAGTTTATGCCCGATAGATATCGTGATAAGAGAGGTCGTTTCATTAGTAGAGAAACTCATCTAAGTAATCTTCTAGCCAATCTCTCTTTGAGTGACACTATGGGTGAAAATCTAAACCAAGCCAGGGATGGAAATCCACCTATGACACTCAGGGATTATATGAACCCTACTAGAACATGTCAACCATCATGAATACAGTTACCCCACTCCACGGCTCACTTTGAGTTAAAGCCGAGCATTATCCAAATGCTCCCACTCTTTTGTGGAGTTGAGAACGAGAATCCTTACCACCATGTTAGGGATTTTGAAGAAATCTGTGGGACTATAAGATTCCCCAATATGTCTGATGAAATAGTGAGGCTTAGGTTGTTCCCTTTCTCTTTGAGAGAGAAAGCAAAATCTTGGTTGTATGCCTTATAACCTCATTCCATCACCACATGGGAAAAATTAACTAGTTTATTCCTTCTGAAATTCTTTCCCAAGCACAAAACCACCTCTTTAAGGCAAAGTCTTAATAATTTTGTGCAACAAGAAGGAGAATATCTCTACAAATATCTTGAGAGATTTAAAGAACTGGAACTACAGTGTCCACACCATGGTTATGAAAAGAGCAGACTAGTCCAAATTCTCTATGACGGACTAGACTATCGCACTACATCCATGGTAGAGTCATTCTGTGGTGGCAGATTTACTTATAAATCCGTCGATGACTGCATAACATTTCTAGAAGATTTAGCTGAGAAATCCCATCAATGGGAAACTTCTAGAGGACCTCCTACTAGGGCAAACCCTACTCCGAATAAAGGCGGCATCTATAGAGTTGATGAGTCCGAACTTAAACTCGCCGCCATGACAAGAAGGATAGAAGCCCTAGAGCTTGGTCAGCCTAAAGCAGTTAGGGAGGATCCCACTCAGACCATGAGTGTGGGAAATGAATCCATCTCTTATCCATACTCCGTCTGTGGAGACCCATCTCATACAGGGAATAAGTGTACCCTATTCTTTGTTTCTGACGAAAAAGAGCAAGCTAATGCTCTTTACCTAAACTCTAGGCAAGATTACCGTTAGAAATATGATCCTTATTCGAACACTTATAATCCGGGTTGGAGAAATCACCCCAATTTTGCTTGGTCCAAGGGTCAAAATCAGGGTCAGGTTAGTAGCTCCATGAACCCTCTTGGGTTTAATGCTCTTAGGAATCCTTATGCTCAAAATCAGGGTCGGCCTAATACCCAAAATACTCCTCAGGGATCTTTAGAGGAAATCATGCTTAAATTTATGCAACAAACCTCCAAGGAAATTTCTAGTCTAAAAACCGAGGTAGAAGCCCTTAGGCAAAGAGATCAGGGTATGTTTCCTAGTCAACCAGAGCCAAACCCGAAGGGTAAACAGTCGATGGACCAGGCCAATGCAGTAACCACCCTTAGAAGTGGTAGGGTAATTGACAATAAGGTAGGAGTTCCCGAAGATAGTGAACTAAACTCTGAACAACCCACCTTACCAACTAGTGTCCCTAGTAAAGAGCCTGAGAAGGCTCCTGAGTCTGAAGACCCACCCATTGTGCCTGAGTCGTATGTTCCTAGAGCCCCATATCCTCAGCGTTTGGTAGAACTAAAGAAGAAGACTCAGTTTGAGGAGATAATGAAAATGTTCAAACAGGTTAGTATTAACATTCCATTATTAGATGCTATTAAACAAATCCCAGCTTACGCTAAGTTCCTTAAAGACCTATGTACTAGGAAGCGTAAGATGAATGTGCATAAGAAAGTCTTCTTGACTAATCAAGTCAGCTCTATTCTCCAGCAAACCCTTCCAACTAAGTATAAAGACCCAGGAAGCCCTACCTTACCATGCACCATAGGGGAACATGAGATCGAACGAGCATTGTTAGATCTAGGTGCCAGTGTTAACCTACTTCCTTACTCGGTTTACTTACAGTTAGGGTTAGGAGAAATAAAACCCACTTCTATAGTTCTCCAGTTGGCAGATCGGTCTGTTAGGCGACCACGTGGGGTAGTGGAAGATGTTTTGATAAAAGTTGGTGAATTCATCTTTCCGGTAGATTTCATCATCTTAGATACTGAACCAGTTAGTGATACCCAAAACCAAATTCCCATCATTTTAAGAAGACCATTCTTAGCTACATCTGATGCTGTCATATACTGTAGGAGTGGACTTTTAAGATTGTCTTTTGGAAACATGACTGTAGAGATGAACATCTTTAAGGCTGGATTTTTCCCTGATGATGTTAATGAGTTTAATGAGATGAACCTTATAGATATGTTCGTTCAGGATTCTTTACCTGAGACTTTATCCGAGGATCCTTTAGAAACATTGTTGGCTCATTTTGGCTTAGACTTTGATGAGGAGGGAAGTATCAATGAGGTGAATGCTTTGTTGGATTCTACCCCATTATTGGATACTAATAAGTGGAAAGCAAAAGCTGAACCCCTCATTGAGTCCGAGCCAATTGACTCGCCAACTGTAGAGACGAATCAACTATCATCCACCAGTGAGTCCAGTGGTCCTTCTATCCCAGAGTTGCCTCCATCCACAGAGAAACCACCTTCCTTAGAATTGAAACCCTTGCCTGAGAACTTAAAGTATTCGTTTCTAGGCCCATCTGAAACTTTACCTGTCATTATTGCTTCTGAGTTAGAAAAAGAATAGGAAAGTAGATTGCTAGATGTCCTTAGAAACCACAAAGAGGCTTTAGGGTGGTCAATAGCTGATTTAAAGGGTATAAGTCCTTCTGTTTGCATGCACCATATCTACCTAGAGGAAGATGCTAAACCGTCAAGGGAAATGCAACGTAGACTTAACCCTCACATGAAGGAGGCTGTTAGAGCTGAAGTTGAGTTTACAGAGAGAGAAAGAAAACAGTAGAGGGAGAAATTAATTGGAGAAGACGAGAAAATAGGTGAGAAAACAGTTTTTCCACAGGGAATCTATTTCCGGGAAGACGAGAAAATCGTTTTCCCTGAAGGTGCGTTTGGCAGAAATCTGGGAAAACAGAAGGAAATCCTTTCCATAAGGTCCTGTTTGGTTTTGAAATAGCAAAAAAGTTAAGTTTTCTTCTTCCTCTCTCTACTTTATTTTCCAAAATTTTTTATATAATGTCTATGAGTAACTAATCTTCTATCTAGGGTCTTAGATGAACTTCTTCATAAATAATTTTATCGATATGATTTGTCAATAATTTTTCTTGTTTTTCATGATGAAATCTCCCGGATTTTTAGACCATTCATGGACCAAAAATCTGAGTTATGTAACGAATTTGTTAATTAAATCATAATGAATCATTGTTAGAATTATTATAAAGACGGATTCGAAAACCCTAGGTTCCCTTTATCTGAATATCAACTTTAGTATTATTTAATTTTTAATTGCTATTTATCTTTTTATTATTTGATAAAAAATATATTATCAATCAAACCACTATTTTGAAGACATAATAGTTTTAAGATTAGAATTGAAATTTGACTTAGTATCTGAAGAACGAACCGGTCTTACCGGAATTTTACAACTTGACACCCGTCACTACAAGAAAAAACAAGTTTAGCAACAAAATTTTTTGTCACTAATAAGTATATTTTTGTTGCAAAAAAATTTTATCAACCAAAAAAATTTCGTTGTCACTTGGTCGTAGTAGCACCGTCAGGGAAAGTATATAGAGACCAAATAAAAGTTTGTTACAGAAAATATATTCAATGACAAAAACTACTTAGTCATGGAAAACATTTTCAACGACAAAAATGTGTTGTTGGTGAAAATATTTTCAACAACAAATGGTTTTGTCTCTCAAGATGTTTTTAGTGGCAAAGTTTCCTCGTCCCTAAAGAATTTTTTTGGAACAAAATATTTTGCCTCTAATTGTCATTCACAACAAAAATTTCTTGTCTCAAAAAGTAGTTCCATCGACAAAGAAAATTTGTCATCATAAAGTTTTAGTAGCCACATAATTTTGTTGCATATTTCATTAGCTGGAAAAGAAATCACAAATATTTATGACATTACTGTTTGTTGCTAGTTTTTTTTACTAACAAACCTTTTTTATTTCTCGGCACAAATTTATACTACAAAACCTATACATTTTACATTGTACAAAAAATAAATATCGAAAGATAGATATAGACAACATTTCATCAACATAAACAAGTTATGTCATGAAAAAACCAGATCATGTAAATAAGACATGCTAAATAATAACAAAAGAAACAGAAAGTACTAAAGCATTCAAATTAACATGTCGTTTTACAAAAAATAAACATGTAGAGACAACAAATTAATAAAAATTGTTTGGTGAAGTCTACTCGGCACATACTTCTAAACCAATTTTCTTCATCCTTCTGAAGTTCTCGTTGCCCTCCTCTATATGTTTAAGTTTGTCACTGTACACATGAATATCTTCACCTTATGCATGAATCTTTTCATTTTTAATCATCCCATTGAAGTTCTTGTTTTTATTCTCTATCTGTTTATGTTTTCTTAGCATTGTACATCTACACACCATTATCAAAACGATGCCCATAAGAATCAATCAACCTGCGGTCGTACACAGGTAATGGGAACATGTAGGTCTTCAAGAAGAAACTCATCAACATTAGGCTACAAAGCCATGTCTCTCCACCACTTACAAACCTGCATCAACAAAGTAAGAAATAACAGATATAAGAAAAACTTCAAAACTAAACAGAATACACTAACTTCAGAAACCTGCAATATTTCGATACTATGCATAAACAACCGAATACTATTTGTGGTATAGTGGATTAGCTAGAGAATTACATAGTAGGTTGAGGTCAACATATGATATTTTGTATACTTCCCTTGTTAAGATTGAAGTTTTAGAGATTTATCATTACATAACAACATTTTGAAATTTCATAAGGAGAAGCAAAAAGTCATCGATATCAGCTAATCTAAGACCATAGGACTTTTCTACATAAACCAATTTGCGTTATGTTCAAATATATATAACTAGTATTACCACACTTTTTAGAGTTGTCTAAGTAACGACACAAGTACGAAAATTACCTCCATATGTAGTCTTGGTGGCTTTAGCAACGACGACAACACCCTCGTTATCTTGCAACCGACGGTGCTTGTTATTTTCATCAAGTTATTGAATAAGGGAGAGGAGAGATGGATGTGTTGTAGCAACACCACACAAGCCCAATTTCACGCCTGGTCTCATGCTCTGCCAGGGATACAAATTAGTAACCAAATAGATGAGAGAAAACAAAGTTGTTTTAACAAACAAATAACCTAATAAGGTAAGATAAATATACAAATGAAGCAGTAAATCTAATAGAAGAAGACCGGATGGAGAAGAAAGCAATGGAGAACAATTAAGCATATTCAAAATTCAAAGAAGTTGGAAACTAATGGAGAAAGAAACAGAAGATTAGATATCATTATTCATAAGAAACTGTTGGAAAATTGTTTATATAATAAATAATTTTTTATTTGAGTTAAATTAAATCTAATGGTTACTTGTGGAAAGGCACAAGTTATGGGAAGTCACAACTTAAATGGAGGGACATCTTGTGGATTTGTAGAGTCATGAGTAACTCTATAAATACTCAATTTGATTTCTCTTTTGAATATAAGTTTTGGACACCCTTTAGTATATTGTGAAGACAAAGTTGAGTAGTCTAGAGTCGTCAATGAGAGCATAGTAACTGGAAAGTTCGATGGAGCGTATAGAATTGTAGTGCTTCTTTCATACGACGCGATCGTTGTATCTTGGGAGACAAATGTCTATAGAACCGTTAGCACCAATGCGGGGACATGATTGTCTTAAGGAAAGAGTGACCACTCGCCTCAATCAAACAAGATAAGTTTTTCGTTTTTATATTTATACAATCTTATAGTGTCATATTATTCGTTGTCAATAATTGAACCCGTAAACCACGAACCCAACAAAAACTTCTAAATCCCAATATATATTGAGTCCCAAAAAGCACTAGGGGTTGAACGCTCTGTTGGAGATTTTTCAAAATTTGATAGATGGAGAGAGTCCCGAAAGGAAGTGCCTCTCTAATGAAAGGAAGATCCTTTCATGCATTTGGAAGTGAAAAGTAATTTTGAATGGGTGTACCCATTGAATTTAAAATGTGATGAGATACAGACCATGTGATGGGATGCAATCCCATTTCTCACATTCCTATAAATTGGTTTCCATGGTGTTGAATTGTCAACAGTAAAAAGAATCCAGAATCTATCTCTCTCTATTTCCTTCAACCTCTCTCTCTCAAAATTATTTTCTAGTCTTTGTTAAGTGATTTGTTTTCTTTTGGTCGGTTGAAGACATTTCTTTTGGCATTATCAGATTATATTCGGAGTGTTCTCGATCTTAGTCAAGGCGTACATACTTTGAACCAAGATAGTTGTTAAGACTTCATCGTATCCTGAAGGCAAAATTCCATACCCGTTGTGTACTCGTGGTTTTACCAGAAGGGGGCGAATTTCTGTCTAAAAGAATCGATATAATCGAGCTTTGAAGTTTCGTGTATAACAACATCATATTTTTTCTGATTTTTTCCATTTCAAATTGTTAGCAATATCTTCCAACACGCTCTACTCAGACAAGCAATCCATCTAACAAGGGTCTCAAATTATGTACAATCGCTCTTATTTGAGCAGCCAAAACAACCATTATCAACCCTTGTTCCTGATGCTCAAAATTCTCACTTAATCCACTTTGATCTTCAACATATGCAACTTTATCTCCAACAAACTGTGATGGAGAATATAGAAACATAAGGTACTAGTGGAAAAAGAAAGTTAAATGAGATCAATTGTCGAAATTTAATAAGAGTTGATAAACATTCTAAATGGAGGAAGGAAATATGCAATTAATAAAGACGAACAAAATTTGAGAAAGAATCCTAAAATTGTGATGACCGTTTACTTTGTTCAGAAATGCAATCAATAGTCGATAGATATTTCAGTTTTGTTTGCAGAGCCCATAAACACGAGACAGATCAAGATAAACCATAAAACAAAAATGCCTCAAATCCCTAGAGTTCTAACAACCTTAATCTCCAGTACTAACTGTAACACCCCTATTTTCTTGACATACCAAATTGGGTGGAAATAATAAAAGTCTAGGTCAGTTTTGTTTAGATGAAATACTAGTGGGTTTAAAAACCCTATTTCTCTTCACTTTTGAGGAAACCCTATAGAAAAGAAAGAGGGTGCAGCCGCTCCTTAGTGAAGGAAGGAGGAATAAAGAAGAAAAGTGATGGAAATAGAGTTCTCTAGTGAGAGAACAAGCCATGGTTGTGGTCTTAAAGTCATCTAAGACGAAAAGAAGTAGATTTCCTATCTCCTAATTTTTTTGTAGGCTCTTTCAATTTATTCCATGATAGGTATAGTATTGTTAATCACATGAAATAACGATTAAATGGCTTACAGATTAGTTTTATCTAGAATTTCATAAAAC
>BEHA01050359.1:455234-473826 GCA_002897215.1 Eschscholzia californica subsp. californica | reverse complement strand
AGAAGGAATATTGATATATCATTATTCTGTAATTATTTATTTCTCTATAAGTTAGAGAAAGGAAACTCTGTCTAAATCAAGCCAAGACAGAAATCGACTTATCGATTTGATAACCAGAGAAACAACAGTTTCAATGTAATAAATGGCACAAGTGAAATCGAAAATGGAGACTTTGAAATTATTTTAATTCTGATTTTTAGTTATGGTATTTGACTTCTTCATCAAAAAAAAAAAAAGTTATGGTATTTGACTCTTAATTGAATCCACTATAAGTTACATCATGCTACATAAGGTTTTTAGTACCCATCATATAACAAGTGCCCGGTAATGTGAAAATGGGGTAGTTTTGAAACCTTCAATTTTTTGCGATAATTAGTCACTTCTTCGTTGAATCTCACTTTTAATGAGAGATTCATTATGTATCTAACAAATATTTTACGCGACGGACTATACTTTGTCATGAAAAAATAATTTATGCGACAAAAAAGAACTTGTCTGCAAAAGTATTATTAGGGACGAATAATATTTGTTACAATTTTGTAGCGACAATTTCTTACCGCCGGAAAAAAAATTTAGCAACAAATTTTATAGTGGTCATAAAAAATATTTTTCCCCAACCAAACAATAACGTCATAATGATATTTTTCTGAGACAAAAATATATTTTGACACAAAATAACTAATTAGCAACAACTATTTATTTCGTTACTGAAAATATTTTTCCGCGACGAACCATTTGGTCCTAAATACATCTTATAGCAACGAAATGTCATTTTCTCCCTAAAATTTGTCGTTAATTTTTTTCTAGGACATAGTGGGAAATACAAAATTTAACCTCTTGTTTTAGTGACAATTATAGCAACGAAATTGTGAAACGATCGCTAATAATATTTTTTTCGCGATAATTTATCAAGTCGTCGTTGAAACTCGCTTTTTGTGACAAATTTCATTTCGTCGCCGAAGAAATAGTCGCTAAACCTGTTTTTTCTTGTAGTGTGTGCACTTGCGGGTGTAGACCTATTTAGGAAACTTTCTAGGCCCATCAACAAAGACCCCAAGCGAGAAACGAGACAACTCTAAATGGTGTGAGTTCCATGGTGATCATGGACATACCACTGCTGAATGCATCGCCCTCAAACTCGAGGTGGCCGAGTTGCTGAAGAGAGGTTATCTCACTGACTTGTTAACCGACAAGGGAAAGAACACATTAGCTCAAAGAGATGTGCCGGCTAGAGAACCAGAGGAACCTACACCCTCAAAAACATGCCTAGTCATAACAGGAGGATCAGAAGTGAGTGGAGTCAGTCACTCAGCCGCCAAAAGAAGTGCTCGAGCTGTAGTCAGCTCAACCACAGGGCCCTCCTATACTGAGCAAACTATTAGCTTCCTGGACAATGAAATTTCTACTCTCATTAACCCTCATCATGATGCCCTCGTTATTTCACTTACAGTTGCTAATTGTTTAGTTAAACGTATACTTGTAGATAATGGGTCTTCGATTAACATTTTGTTTCTACATGGCTTGAAAGGTATGGGTCTGGAGGAATCTAGCGTCTGCCGTCGCTCAACCATCCTAATTGGCTTTAGTGGTGAACAGAAATACACACTTGGAGAGGTCACTTTACCAGTCTACGCAGAAGGAATCAATCTCAGCACGACGTTTGTAGTGCTGGACTGCCCTTCAACCTACATTTGATTCTCGGAAGACCATGGATCCATGGCATGAGGGCTGTCCCTTCCACTTTCCACCAAGTAGTCAGATTTCCAACCCCCTGGGGAGTGCGAGATATCAAAGGGGAACAGAGCACCTCGAGGAACTGCTACAAAAACACTCTGAAGGCTCCAAAGTCTCCATTATAGCAATTACAGAACGAGAAGCCTCTTAACGACCCTGATCACCCGAGCATGGAAGAATTGGATGAAGTCTAGATACACCCTGACTTTCAAGACCACAAAGTGCAGATTGGGTCAAGGCTCAATCCTATATTGCGTAACAAACTCAGAAAATTCTTATCTCTTAACCATAATTGTTTTGCTTGGTCGCATTCTGACATAACAGGTGTCGATCCAGAGGTGATAGTTCATAAACTCCGAGTGGATCCTAACCACCCTCCAGTGAGACAGAAACGAAGAAAGTTCGCTCCAGAGCGCAATAGGGTGATTAATGAAGAAATCCAGAAGTTAATTGACATTGGGTCAGTTCGAGAAGTCAGTTATCCAGACTGGTTGGCCAACGTGGTAGTAGTAAGAAAGAAGAATGGGAAGTGGAGAGTCTGCATAGACTTTACTGACCTCAACAAAGCATGCCCGAAGGATTCGTTTCCATTACCTCACATCGACATGTTGGTTGATGCCACTGTTGGACATGAGTTGCTGAGTTTTATGGACGCCTTCTCGGGATATAATCAGATATTGATGCACCCGGCCGACCAAGAGAAGACTGCATTTATCACTGATAGAGGCATATTCTGCTGCAAGGTTATGCCCTTCGGGCTCAAGAACATTGGAGCGACCTACCAGAGGCTAGTCAACAAGATGTTCTCCAGCATGTTAGGCGACACCATGGAGGTCTACATTGACGACATGTTGCTCAAGTCCTTGATCGCTGGTCAACACCTCGAACACCTCCAGCAGGCTTTTGATGTCCTAAAAAGGTATAGCATGAAACTCAACCCCACTAAATGTTCTTTCGGTGTGTCATTAGGAAAATTTCTAGGCTACATGGTTACCCAGAGAGGCATTGAAGCAAATCCTGACCAGATCCAGTCGGTCATCAATATCCCTTCTCCTTCCTGTGTCAAAGACGTCCAAAAACTGGCTGGCCGAGTAGCTGCTCTAAGTCGCTTTATCTCACGATCGTCAGAGAAGTGCCATCACTTCTTTTCCACCTTACGCAAGTCCAAAGAGTTCAACTGGACTCCAACTTGCGAAGAAGCACTTCAGGATTTGAAAAGGTATTTAACCACTCCACCTTTACTCTCATAGCCTAAAGAAGGTGAGAATTTATATATATAATTAGCGGTCTCCGAGACTGCTTTAAGTGTTGTCCTAATTCGAAAAGAAGAAGGTAAGCAATTTCCTGTTTATTACGTTAGTAAAACTTTACTCGACACCGCGACTCGCTATAGTTAGCTTGAAAAACTCGCATTGGCCTTAGTCATGGCAGCTAGGAAGTTGAGACCATACTTCCAGTGCCATTCAATAGTTGTTGTCACAACCTTTCACTTGAAAAACATACTTCATAAACCAGAGTTGTCTGGGAGACTCACCAAATGGGCCGTAGAATTAAGTGAATATGATATAACCTATCGGCCTAGGACTGCCATTAAGTCCCAAGCATTACCCGATTTTATCGTTGATTTTTCAGCTAACACTTTGCCACAGGCCGAGAAGGAACTTTTGTGTCTTACAGATCGAAGCAAACAAAAGTGGATCTTGTCTGTGACGGCTCAAGCAACATGAACGGGGTTGGTCTAGGCGTGGTCCTCCAATCTTCAGAAGGAGACCTGATCCAACGTGCCATTAGATGCTGCTTCAAAGCGACCAATAACGAAGCAGTGTACGAGGCCCTTATTGGTGGCCTAGCCCTTGCCAAAGACATGGGTATTCGACATCTTGAAATTAGGTCGGAATCCCAACTGGTAGTTAACCAGCTTCAAGGAACTTACCAAACCCGAGACGCCAAAATGACAGCCTATCTAGCCCATGTAAAAGAAATGAAAGTCGAATTCGAAGAAATTTGTATAACCCAAGTTCCTCGACTTGACAATGAGCACGCCGATGCACTAGCCAACTTGGGATCCTCCATCCAGACTAAAGCAGTTCAGACTATCCCTCTGGTCATCCTCGAGTGGCCAGCTGTATGGAAGTCTCCAACTTTCCAAGTGGCCAGTACAGATTTAGCTGATAATTGGACGACTCCAATACTCCGATACTTAACGAATGATGACCTTCCAGAAGATAAAAATGAGGCGAGGAGATTTCGAGCCAAAGCTGCGCGGTTCATTATACTTGAAGGCCAGTTACTAAAAAGATCATACTCTGGCCCATACCTCAAATGCGTCATCCTAACGAAGCTAGGTACGTACTAGCAGAATTACATGAAGGTGAGTGTGGTAATCATGCAGGTGGTCGCAGTCTGGCTAACCGAGCCCTCACGTCTGGTTATTACTGGCCAACCATGAGAACTGACGCTTCAAATTTCTCTAAACGGTGTGATAGTTGCCAACGATTCGCCCAATCCTCTCAATTTCCACCTGAACGCGTAAACTCCATTTTATCACCTTGCCCCTTCATGAAGTGGGGGATGGATATTGTAGGCAAACTTCCACAACCCCAGGGCAACGAGTATACATGCTAGCCGTTACTGACTATTTTACCAAGTAGATCGAGGCCGAAGCCTATCACCAAGTTCGAGATCGAGAGGTAAAAACTTTTGTCAAGGAAAATATTATTTGCAGGTTCGGAGTCCCGAAAGAGATTGTCACAGACAACGGGTCTCAGTTCATCAGTTTTCATTTTCAAGACTTCTGTCAAAATTGGGGGATCAAACTCAGCTTCTCTACCCCGAGGTACCCCCAATCGAATGGCCAAGCAGAAGCTTCGAACAAGACTATCATAAAAACTTTGAAGAAAAGGCTCAAAAAGGCTAAAGGAGCATGGGCAGACGAGCTACCTAGAGTCCTCTAGTCGTATCGAACCACTGCTCGAACTCCAACTGGTGAAACACCTTTCTCCCTTGCATACGGTTCAGAAGCTGTTCTGCCAGCCAAAGCAGGACTTCCATCAACTAGATCCCAGTGGACTAGTGAAGAAGGGAACTGGGAACAACTCAACCATAACTTAGACACTATCGACGAGTTACGGGACTTGCCAGTAATCAGAAATGCAGCCTACCAATAGAAGGCAGCTCGCCACTACAACAAAAATATCAAGGCTCGAACCTTCAAAGTGGGTGACTGGGTACTTCGAAAAGTATTCCAGAACACTAAAGAAACTGGGGCTGGAAAATTAGCACCAACTTGAGAAGGACCCTACCTAATAACTAAAATAGTAGGGCAAGGTGCATACAAACTACAAGCCAAAGATGGACTCAACATCAATAACAGCTGGAATGCAACACATCTTAAGTCGTATCATTTCTAAACTCTAAACTTTTTGTTTAAATTTGATCTCAAACACTTTACTGACTTAAGCATCGGAGAGTTGGTGGCTACGCCACCGACTAACCCTCTAACTCGATTTTTTGCAGGATAGAGCATCTTACCCAGATAAATAGACGTCTCGCTAGAGGTGTATCTCTAACCTTCCAAAACTCCACCTCAAAAGTTTATATTTTAAAAACTCTACTAAGTAACTTTTGTACTAGAGGGTCGATGGAGCCACCATCGACCTCCCACCCAATTGCAAAGCGACGACGAACGACAGGGGGACAAACATGGGTGGAAAACAAAACCTCCATCATCCACCAGCTTCAGTCGACTCGAAAGATAACAGTCTGGAAAAGTTGATTCAACTTCTAGACTAAAAGGCGTGAAACATTCCCCACCTTCAATCAGGGACACAAAAATTGTCAATGATCCCTTGGAAGCATGAACGAACCAAACCACTCTCAAGTCTTGCACAATCCAAGTCTCTATATAAGGTCAAACAATGTTCATCTCAACTTCCATGAAGTACTGAATGTATTCACTACTTATTCTATCCTTCCCTCTTTTGATAGAATATTACTGACTTGAGCGTCGGAGGGTCGATGGCGCTGCCATCGACCATCGTTTTTGTGTGCGTACAGGTCGGCTCAGGGACAAGCAGGAGAAGCACAACCTTCACTCATCCACTGACGCTAACCGACCGGTAAACAACTTAAGTCCAGAAAAAATATTTTTCTACACATAGGCTGGGAATAAACGATGCCTCGAATTCCCTCAAAGCCAAAGCAAGACTAGAGCTTCGATCTTACACTTCAAACGAAGAACACAAGACTTCTACGAGAAATCAGTACTTCCTGGAAGCTTATTATGTCAACGAAGCAACGAGGTCTACGCTTGAACTCCAGTTGGCCTAACAGGAACAACGTCACACCCAAATGCAAGCTGAACTTCCTGCATAGCCGTGTAAGAGACCAGAGCAATCAACCTCAAACTTCTAGACGAAGAACATAAGACCTCAACGAAAATACAATAATTTCTGGAGTCTTACTGTCACTTCAACGAAGCGACGTGGTTCACACTCGATCTCCAGGTTGCCTAACAGGAAGTAATACTACATCATACACCTTCTTGCATCCCCATTTCAGCCACACAAGACGCCACTTATCTCACTTCCTCTATTAATTGCTTTTTATATAACTCTCTCTACGCATTGCAGTTCATGCGGGCCGAGACGTCTCTTAGACTCCACCCTGCCTAAGGAAGGTTCGAGATAAACACAACTCGAGGAATGTTAACACCTCGGATGTTACCTAAAAACGACAAAAGAGCTCGAGACTTCGAAATCATCAAAGCAATAGAACGACTTGAAATTTTCACCTTCTTCCCGAAAGAATACGACCTCGAGCTCTACATGACGGAATTACGCCTCAAGGCTCGACTCTAACTACAAAGTCTCAGAATTCTACCATTCCAGAAGAATGTATTCGAAAATGCTAGCCCAGGGACAACTCTGTAGACGACAGTGCAATCCCGAAGGTCAAGCTCAAAAAGAGCACCCTCAAAATTTCATCCACTGGGCTCGAGATGACAAACCTCAAGCCTAAATTACTTTGTAATACTTCTTACCCAACTCATTTTTGTTACATTGCAATATTTTCTTATGAGTATCATTTTTGAGTGTTTGATTGAAGTGACTTGACTCATAAAATTCATTGAAGAGATCATCACCCTTGCAAATATTTGAATGGTCAAGACTACAATTTTACTGATAAAAACCAAGTAAAAGAAAGTTAGAACAACAGCAAGGCATCACAAAAAGCCCCATGGGCGTCTAAAGTTGCACATGCCTTGAGGGCGTTTAATACACGTCTAGAACACAAAAACAACATTAAAGCCCCATGGGCACCGAGACGACACGACTTGCCTCAAGGGCATCGAAAATACGTCTAAACAAAAACCTACCCAACATCAAAGACCCGATCAAGCATCCGGTCCATCTATAGTATCATCATGAGAATCATACCCGTTCTCCCTTCGCCATTCCCTCCAGTTCTCCAACTTGTCGTTTATGACCCAGGTTGTATGAAGACCTCTCTAGTACTCCTTCGCCTTCTCGGCTCGAGCACGTAATGCTGCAGATTCCCCCATTTTGAGAATGTTTGTCGCACAGTCATTATGTTCCACCTTGAATCCTTCAGATGAAACTTTCAACTCTTCATGGGTAACCTTCAACCTCGACATTTCTTCCTCAAGAGAACTAATGCGAGCCTCAAGGGCACTCTCCCTGCCCTTCCCCTTCGAGCATTCCTCCTTCAGCTCAACCACCTGCTTCGCGTAGGAAGAAATGAGCCTCTGGGGATGAAAGATCCCCGACACAGCCTGCAAAAAAACATAAAAATACATTAACCATTCAATTAACCGAGGAACTAAGAGTTCGAGAAGCACAAAAGCTTACCTGGGCACCACCGATGGCCACACGCCTCCTTAGCGCCCAACTCACCAAGGAAGTCCACATCACCATCCAAGTAGTAGAGATCAGACAATCCTTGCACAAAAGAAGGGTCTCGGAACATTGATGCACCATCGAGCACTTGAGTACGATAATTACCAACTCGAATCCGCATAAAGGTCGTCTCGGGGCAAGCACGCTCAACTGAAGGGGCAGGCTCGACCGGGGTAGTCGAAGGACCGACTGACTGAGATGGAGCAGACTGAAGCTTCCTCTTCTTTCCACCCTTAGCAGCAAGTTCCTTTGCCCAGGGCGGAAGAATACTCCGTGGAGGCATATCGTCAGCTAAACAAGTCAAACAAAGAAAAGGTAAGTGAAACATAATGCAACTATAACTCGTTAGTTTAAGCAAATGATGTACCTATTGGAACGATAGAGAGAGGGCGAGTGATACGTTGGTGTCGAAGGTTTGTCGGACAAAGAAGGGTCGTCCAATCTCTCATCTCGGCCTCTAAGAAAGTGAAAGCCCCGAGTCTAGACTCGACTTCCTCGAAAGTCAGACCGTGGCGATTGCCTTTCTCCACACCTAAGCAGAAGATATTCAGGTGACAAAACTCTTTACTTTACAAAAACCAAACAAACAACGCATGCATAACTCACAAGGCTGACGCCAGCCAAGTGGAAAGTTCTGCTCAGTACTACAACCAAACATGCCGCAAACGAAGAAGTATCGACATTGTCAATTCCTGTCATGTTTGGTCAAATTAAGGATGGGGCGGACCATGCCGCTGCGAATCTTTAGCTGATACCGGCCACGGCCTAGGTGATTCTCTTTCAATTAATAATACGCGCAAACATCGACCTCGTCTACATCTTGATCTTCCTTTTCCGCTAAGGCAGCTAGAGCTAACAACAACCTCCAAGTGTTCGGCATGAGCTGGGAAGGGGCTATTTTGTACCGAGATAGCACTCTGCAAACTAGGGGAGGCACGGGATACCTACGGCCCGAACGGAAGCAATGTTCGTAGATAGCCGTCCAACCCGGGGGACTGCCCCAACTGGCAAGCTCGTTAGGGCGAGCCGCCCTAATATCGACTTCGGGTGGAATATCATACTTATGTCGCAATCCACTAACATATTCGTCATCAAGTATCGAAAAACAACACCCCTCTGGCATATCCTCTACCTCGGCACTACGCGAGTCTGAGGCACCCTCGCCGTTGTCATCAGTAAGGCACATGCTCGGGTCCTCCATCCTACAAGTCATCGACGGAAAAGGGTGAACAATTGTTTCCCACCTAATGTCGAGGCCTACAAACTTTTGTCTGGAACAAATCCAACAAATGTTTGCACGTATGACTCGCGAGCGAACCAATACTTAGTCTAACCAGACTATATTTGGTCTCTCTAGGACGAATAAGTCCCGCTAGCTCGAACGGATTGAGCCAACACTTAGTCCAGCTAGACTATATTTGGTCTCTCTAGGGCAACTAAAATCCCGCTAAATGGATTGAGCCAACACTTAGTCCAGCTAGACTATATTTGGTCTCTTTAGGACAACTAAAGTCCCGCTAAATGGATTGAGCCAACACTTAGTCCAGCTAGACTATATTTGGTCTCTCTAGGATAACTAAAGTCCTGCTAAACTTTAAACGGCTAGGCATCTAATACTACCATGACACCTGAGGAACGAACCGACACTTAGCCATCTAGACTACTTCAAGCAAATTCAATGCCAATATTCCATAAGTAGCAAAACAAGGATTTCAACAAATATATTAGTTCATAAAGATTCAAGTATCAAAATCTAGCTAAAAGCGTGCAAAGGAAAAAATATAGAAAGCATGGGAAGAACATATGAAAAACATGGGAAAAACAAGCAAAGAATATGAAGAACAAAGGTAAAAACCAAAAACCTTACCTTAAATATCCAAAGCAAGCAAAATCCCTCCACAAGGTGCTCCAAATCCTCACAAGTTGCTCCAAGTCCTCACAACAAAAGTGAGGGAGTGAGGGGTCCTCACTCCTTTATATAGGGGTTGGACTACAAAAGGAGTGGATCATACCAATTCACATGTCACATCACCATGTAGTACTATTACACCCACAAAATTTACTTTTTCATAAATGTGTCATGTAGTTGTTGAGACCCCCCACAAAAATCATTTGTTGTCTATTTAATTATATGTCACTTGAGCACATTTGTTTACACACATAATAGATGTACACATATACACACATGTATATAAATGTTTACACACACTTGTATGTACATGTTTACACACACTTGTATATATATATATATATATATATATATATATATATATATATATACACACACATTTTTCAAAAAATAATCAATTTGAAATTTTGATTAAAAAAAAAAATTAATACCGGCCTCCAGACTGCTTAACAACTATTTAGAGGAATGCCTCCAAGCTACCCGCGGTAGTTCGGAGGAAAAACCTCCAAACTGCCGAAAGGCAGTCTAGAGGAATTCCTCCAAACTACCGAAAGGTAGCCTGGAGGAAGCCTCCAAACTACCTCACGGTAGCTTGGAGGGAATCTTCCCCCAAACTACCACCATGTAGTTTGGAGGGAATTCCCCCAAACTACCTTGTGGTAGTTTGGGGGAAACCTCCAAACCACCTTGTGGTAGTTTGGAGCAAACCCTCCCCCAAACTACTCCTAGGTAGTTTGGAGGAAACCTCCTCACCCACTAACCGTGGGCAATTTGGTGGTCCTCCCGAACTGTTTTGCGGTAGTTTGGACCGGATCTGTCCGACCAATTTTGCTACAAATTCGTGGTGGCAATCCAATGTTTTTTTTTTAAATCATTGAATATTTGCGTATTTTTAAAATCACTATAAGATCGAAGACGAATTTCGACATCGAGTCGTATACTACTCGAAGTGGTCGGGCAATCAATATATTTTACGAGGGAACATATTTCGGACACGTCCTACGACTTTCAAGAATACTGGAACTTCTCTCATAATACGCTGAAACGCCTCCTCGAGAATTCAAAGTCTACTCTCTAAGTGAGCAAATCACTAACTTAGAGAGTGGGGGACAAACTGTAGTGGTCAAAAATCGTATCGAGTCCACTTCGCCTAAGTGATGCCTAGGCCCAACCTACTTCGAATAAATACCTCTTGGGCCCAGCCTACTCGCTTGCTAGTTGGACACTCTCCAACATGGAATTCGACTCACTAGAGGTCCAAACGGCTCTAAGCCCTTGCGAACGCCCATCTAGACGAACAATAACCCATCAAAAGTTATAATGCTCCAAGCACCCCTTGGTCGCCCTCAACCGAGCCTGCCGGATACCGAGTCAACCTCAACTCTAGAGACCTCGCCACGTACTCATTTGACTAATTCGCTCTAAAACCCCACGTCTCCTTAAGTACCGTTAGGCGATCTCAGACTACAAAGGGTTTAAAGTCGAGGCGGCGTAATCGTACGATCGAGTTACTCCAAGCGACAGATCGACGGTCAAGAACGAGTTTCCCTTAGGGTTTGGGGTCACCCTCGACCCCAATTATCTCAGACTCCACGAATCCATCAGTCGCCTATAAATAGAAGGAGACTCAGACTCCAAAGGCATCAGATACCGACTAGAAAACTACAGAACATTCTTCTCTCTCTCTCTCTCTCACATTTAGTATCTTCTGATCAGTGCTCTAGACGACGATAATCGAACTTCGAATTCCAGAAGACTTGAAGGGTAATCTTCTAGGGGATCACTTTAGACGGCGATATTATATCTTCAAGCTCCATCACCCTCGAAGTCCTTCTAGAGTCCCTGTCACATCCCACTTCTCCCTTATCCAGAATCTCCGATCGAGACAACCTCTCGACCTGCTCCAGGAGATCAATCCGACCAACTATCCCGTAGAGTCGAAGCTCCGGCCACTCTACGAGTCTAGCCACTCTCTGACGATACAACACGGTGACACCCTCAGCATTCAATCGATTAATATTTATCTTTTAAAGTTTGCTGACTTGACCGTCGGAGTGCCCTTGGCAAGACACCATCCCGGTGTCCCCAAGACTTCACGATTTTACTTGTTTTTGTCTCTCTACAGGTCCAACCGGAACTTCGTCCGTCTCGAGGTTTAAAGCCCAAGTTGTCGGTGGCCCACCAATCGACGATCTATTAATTGTGTGATTTTCTACCGTCCACATTAAGAAAAATAAAGAGTTTAATATTTGCATTCATCAAGTGCCTTTCAGAAACTTAAATCTGTTTGAGTATACAACGTCTCTAAGTGTTAATAATCTAAGATGTAAAGGACATATATCAATACAACAACTAAACTATATTTCTCCTTGCTCACTAAACTTGCCTGGAGGCTCAAAACCGAACCAGATGCTCTGTGGGCTAAACTCCTCAAAGCTAAATACTTCCCTCACACCGATAAACCTAGCCCAGTGAAGCCTCATCATTCTTGGAGTTGGAAAACGATCAGAAAGCACTACAATCTCATTGATGATCTCGCCATTTGGGAAGTGCACTCGGGTCAGAATATTAACATTTGGGATGATAATTGGATCCCTGAAGTTAATAGAGTTGTGTCGAACAATAATCATTTCATTCTTATTAAGGAAGCCCAGCTTATAACGGATAACAACTGAAATAATGAGATTCTCCACGACAATTTTGATGTTCCGACTCAAAATCAGATCAAGGCCATCCCAGTGAATAGCGAAGGTAAAGATCAACTCAAATGGAAGCATATCAAATCGGGCAACTTCACGGTGAAATCTATGTACCAGAACTTGAGCACTACCAACATCACCCAGACTCCTAGTTCTCCGAATTGGAATTTCATCTGGTATCTTCCAACTATTCCGCGAATTAAAATTTTCATTTGGAAAATCTGTACTAAAGCTCTCCCGGTGAGGGAAAGAGTAGGAAAATACATTGACAATAATATCACTTGTCCAAATTGTATGAATATTGAATCCATTGAACATGCTCTGTTACACTATACAATGGCAAAAAATGTTTGGTTCAACTTTAATATTATTTCTGAGAACATCACATCTATTTCAGATTGGATCTTCTTGTGGCAAATAATGCACATCAATGTAACACTAGTGATAGTATCCACTTTGTGAGCATTCTTTGGATTATATGGAAAGTAAGATGCGACCACTGTTTCCAGCATGAGATTAATGATCTCAATAAAATCATTAGAATGATCAACCGCCAACAAACCCCTTCATTAAAATTAATGTTGATGCATCCTTATTAATGTAACATCCAATACTGGAATTAGCTTAATCGCACATAATGTAGAATCCAAATTTATAGAAGCTCAAGTGAAAACCTCGAGGCTAGAAATAGTGGAGAAAGTGAAGCTATGGCAATCTTATATGGCATGGAATGGGCGAAAGAACAAAATTATAAATCAATAATTATAGAAAGCGACAATATAAATCTCATCAAGCATATCCACAATAAAAGACATACGGTGCACTGGCAATCACTGATCCATATTCGAAGAATCCGAGAAACCAGAAGAGAATTCGAAATAGTTCAATTCAAGTACACCAAAAGAGAACTCAACTCGCATGCAGACAAGTTGGCAAAATGGGCAAAGAAAAAGAATAGAAGCAAGAAGTGGAATAATATTCCTTGTATTGTAGTAGATAAATATTGTAATTACGTTTATGCTAATTAATGAAAGGAAAGTTCAACAAAAAAAAACTAAACTATATTTCTCTTTGTTTTATCATAATTAAGAAGACTGCTTGGAAGTATGTGCCACCCAGGAGGTCGAATTGTTGGCTAAAAAGAACCTAATTCGGTTTAGAACTTCTTAACCAACCAGACGACCTGCAAGATGACATCAATTCTTCCAAACTAATACCTAATTAAGAAAAATAGAGAAAAAAATTTAATATTTGCATTCATCAAGTGCCTTTCACAAACTTAAATTTGTTTGAGTATAGAACGTCTCTAAGTGTTAATAATCTAAGATGTAAAGGACATAAATCAATACAACAACTAAACTATATTTCTCTTTGTTTTCCGTTATTAAGAAGATTGTTTGGAAGTATGTGCCACCCAGGAGGTTGAATTGTTGGCTAAGAAGAACCTAATTCGGTTTAGAACTTCTTAACCAACCAGACGACCTACAAGATGACATCAATTCTCCCAAACTAATACCTAATTAAGAAAAAGGGTTCGTGGGTATATAGACCAAAATAATATTCAAAAAAGGTTTATGATCCAATCTTCCCAAAACATGGATATTTAGTCCTTTTACATTATGGACATAATAACCCATTCTTTATGAGAGAACTACCGTCCATGTCCCTCCTACAAAAATCACGGGATTTTTTTATTTTCCAGGGTGAATTTGGAATGTTTCTAATGTGGGCGTGATTTAGGGGATTTAAAGCAACTAACGTATAAATCCGAAATTGATTTTTCTCTATCTTCTAACCGTTTTGGAAAGCAAATCTATTTCCAAATCAAATCAAAACAAAAATCGTAACCAAATCAATTTTCTCTCTCTTTACAGATTTGGAAACCAAATCAATTTTCTCTCTCTTACTATGCAAATTTTTTTCGATTCAAATCAATTTTCTCTCACTTAACTTTCAGATTTGGAAATAGTATATTTTCTAGGATCAATTTAGCGTGATTTGGGGGTTAATATACAAAACATATATATCACTTTCTCTCACTTAACTTTCAGTTTCGGAAATAGTATATTTTTCTGGGAACATTAAAGCAACATATATTTTCGTTTTTACTCATACATAAATACACATAGAATACAAATTATGAAACAAATACGTAAATTATGTATTATTTATGACGAGGAAACCATCATTTGTCAAGTATACAACATAATTTATTAAATGTATGTGGGTCTTGTTCAATAAATTACACACAATTTCTTTTACATTACACAGAATTTCTTTTACATTACACATCCTTTACATTCTGTTACAAAAAAAAATACAAAATCTTCTTTGGTTAAAAAATGGTGCCCATCCATGTACTCTCCATTAGTTTCGTTGACTCACTTTGCTTTGATGATTCTCTTTGAAATTTCATCTGGTATATCAAATCTACACACATAAATACACATACATTAAAGAAAAAAAATCATATATTGTATTATAAACTACATGTACAGTTTCGTAAATTATATATAATGTTTGTCAAATTTTGATAACATTTGAAGGTTTTGAGTAGTTTGGTAAACTTATCAAGGCTACTGTTTTGGGTGAAAAGTACACGTAATGGTAAATAAATAATACACAATTTATGTGCACTTATACTTAAATTATATACATAGGGTAAGAACATGATGATATACGTAAATTATATATACTTTATTGCAAAGTACACGAGATTTGATAGTAAAGCGAAGTATTTCTACTAATGAAATGAGTACTGTTTTGGTGTTAAAGCACGGGTAATGTTCTATAAATTACCCATAATTTACTATAAATTGTGGTAATTTACGATAAAGTACATGTATTGTAAATTCTGTTATGAGTAACCGTACGAAAGAACAAATGTTTCATAAATCCGTACGGATTGAAAACCAGATCTGAAGAAAAAAAATGAGAATATCATTATGCTTAAACTACAAATATAAAGATATCTGGTATGATGATTGATTGCAATAATGTCAAACTCGAGTTGAAGGATTAAACATCAAGATAAAAAACATAAATGAAATTTTAAGAGAGAGGAAGAAAATAAACATCAAACATTCGATTGATGATTAATAATCTGATCTCACGAAATATCAGAAATAACAGAAGATTAAACATAGATCTAAAGAAATATGATATTATCACTGGATGCAAACATAACATACTAACTTTGAAGGAATCATTGAATAAGGAATAAACATAAAGATCTTAAACAGTTATGAAAATTTTAGGGTTTTAGTTATGAATCATTGAATAAGGAATAAACATAAAGATCTTAAACAGTTATGAAAATTTTAGGGTTTTAGTTATGAATCATTCAATAAGGAATAAACATAAAGATCTTAAACAGTTATGAAAATTTTAGAGAGAGAAAATAAACATCATACATTCGAAGTTAATGAATTAGTAAACAGATCTTATAGATATTTATCATAAATCTGATACGTTTTATAATAGAGCAAAATAATTAGGATTTTAGTTATAAGAAGAAATATAAGATATTAACAATGGTGTTTATAAAGATTTCGAAAGTAAACCTGATAAATGATGAATTTGGACAGCAATATAATGTGGAAGAAGAAGATTTTCTGAGTTTAATGGAGGTTTGTCATTGTCAACTAAATCGGTTTTAGAAAGATCAAATAAAGAGTTTCCGTTACTGAAAATAATGAAGATATCCTTACTTTGAATAGAAACATGATTGGAGAGAAATATGGGAGATAATAATGAAGATATCCTTACTTTGAATAGAAACATGATTGGAGAGAAATATGAGAGATAAATATGGAAAAAGATATACATAGATTTCGAAGATAAATCAGTTATAAAATTTGGAAAGGTTAGATTAGGGATTATGAAATAATATTTATTCTAGAGATTTGTGTTTTCTCTCTAGATGAGACCAAATGGACTAGATATCCATTTATATTATTTTTTTGGTTTTAAAACCCTTTATAGGATTAGAGAGGATTATATCTACTATTAGGACCCGTTTTTTGGACTATAAGCCCAAAAATTCTAAGAAAAATAGAGAAAATATATTAATATTTGCATTCATCAAGTGCCTTCGAAATCAGTACATGATTTCGGATGACAGGTACTCGCGTGACCCCCACATGATGTGACAATGAGAATCACTGCTGATGCACTTTTTCGTGTAAGCTCGACTCAATGTGATGTCAGACAATGTGATCATAGACATCACGGTACACGCACACTCGAGAAAATCTAAAAAACACTGTACTTGTAAAACTGAGATGTTATCTACAACGGCGTTAGCCAAGAGGGATCTACCGCGCCCCTACAGGCTCGGTGGGAACCTAGTTATTTCTAAATGAACAACTACATTTCCTTAACTTTCAATATTTATGTCAAATCTTCTACAATACCTTTTTTTAGGAAGTTCAAAACAAACAGGCAATAGACCCACGGGAAAATTTTAGCCAAACCCTGCCCCGAGGGGAAGGTTTCTCCATGTTGCATAAGCAATTGAGCTAATTACACTAATCTCGATTCCCTTCAGAGTTTTAATTAATATTAAAGAAAATCTAAATAAAATTAACCGATAATAACAACGAAAAGAGAATAAATTGGTATAAGTAGATAACAAAAAAAAATCTAAATTGACAGACAATAATAACCACTCGCGAGATAAAAGATTATTTTTCTAACTTCAACCTAAAAACAAAATAAACCGGAAAATCCTCCTCTAAGACATCTGTTTGAACACTTTAAGCTCTCAATTTTTTGTTCCTAAAACTAAAAATAAAAAATTTGAAAAGCAAGGTAAGAAAATAGACATGTCGCAACAACTAAACTATATTTCTCTTTGTTTTCCATAATTAAGAAGACTGTTTGGAAGCATGTGTCACCGAGGAGGTCGAATTGTTGGCTAATAAGAACTTAACTCGGTCTAGAACTTCTTAACTAACCAGATGACCTGCAAGATGACATCAATTCTCCCAAACTAATACCTAATTAAGAAAAATAGAGAAAAGAGTTTAATATTTGCATTCATCAAGTGCCTTCCACAAACTTAAATCTGTTTGAGTATACATCGTCGCTCTTTGATAGAAGCGTGAAAAAAGGCAGTGTTGTTATTGATGTGACACTAAAATGTCACATTTGGAGAGCCTAACTTAGACTAATTACTTCTTTTCGAGTGTTATCAATAATATTTTATGTGTTTTTCATGTTAGGTACCTATTTTGGAGTTAAACATGTAAATCGGGATAAAGAGAACGAATTGTTACTATCATTTCATGTGCCGAAAACGAGAGAAAAATACTTCAAACAAATCAAATGAAAAGAGGAGTTAATGACGAGTCCGACGGTGAAAACGGAATTCAATTTGGAGTTCGGACGGGGAAGATGTGAAAGATAGAAGCCAAGGTCTTTTCTTGAAGGCACCCCCCCTTTGGTTCTAAATGTAGAGACAAGATGAAGGCACTCCCTTGGTTTTTAATTAAAGCCCAAAGCCAAGTCCAAGCCCACAAAAGAAAAGAAGAAGAACAAGACAAGGAAGA
Source organism: Eschscholzia californica subsp. californica (assembly GCA_002897215.1). Lineage (NCBI taxonomy): Eukaryota > Viridiplantae > Streptophyta > Magnoliopsida > Ranunculales > Papaveraceae > Eschscholzia > Eschscholzia californica. The sequence goes on along the minus strand of BEHA01050359.1, from coordinate 456,014 downwards.
ATCTTGGAGGCACTCTCTTTATGGATCCAAGTCTGAGTCAAAGTCAAAGTCTTGACCTAGGGTTTTAATAGTTTAGGATACTATTCATCATCTTCTTCACCTTGGAAAGGAAGCAACAAGAGAGAGAGAGAAAAAGAGGCTAGAACTTTAAGGTTTTGGTGTTCTTGAGTTAGAGGGCTTGAAGGAGGAGAAGAGACAAGAGAGAAGAAGGAGGATCCGGCCAAAGCATAGGCCGACCAGCACACTAGGCCGGCCTAGCTTTGGCCGGCCGAGCAGCAGCTCGGGCTGCAGCACTAGCAGCTGCTCGGGAAGCAACCAGGAGCAGCAAGCAGCGCACAGCAGCAGCCACGAGCAGCAGCAACGGGACGCGCACAGGGCCGGTACACAGCTCCATAGCTGCTGGCCGGGATCTTCAAGTAGCTCGGGACGCCTTCACGGGATGCGGCTGCAGCTCGGACGTGCATGGGACGCGCGCACGGGGCTCGGGACAAGCTAGGGAAGGTCGGACAGCACCCTTTGGCTGGATCTTCTTGGTTCTTGGCCGGAATCTCATGCTTCTTTGGCCGTATTTATATGAGTTTTCCGGCAACCTTTTTGATCCGAAACCTTAGGGCTTTTACTCCCCATGTCTTGGTCTAGCTTTCCATGTGGTTTGATTTGATTTTGGGTGAAAAATCTCTAGAGAGAGAAAGCTTAATGAAGCTTTAATGGTGGATGTTCTTGAGATGGAGAAGATGATGATGGGTGCTATGGGGAAATCTGATTTTTACTCGGGGACAC
>BEHA01050359.1:418711-438673 GCA_002897215.1 Eschscholzia californica subsp. californica | reverse complement strand
GGGAGTGCCTTCATAGAATCCTTGTTTCAAGATCGAACCTCGGCTTCTTTCCTTCACAACTTCTTCGTCCGAACTCCGAATCGACTTCCGTTTTCATCGGCGGACTCGTCATTGACTTAACTTGTTGTTAGACTTCTGATTTTGACCAAAATGACCAAAATACCCCTGGTGCTCCTTTCTTCCCTTTCGCCGCATAAGATGAAAATGTGATAATTCGCTCTCTTTATTCCGAATTACACGCGAAACCCCAAATAAACTACCTAGCAATAAAAACACATAAATAATTAGAAATAAAACTCGAAAAGAACTAACTAATCAAAGTTAAGTGACCTAAATGTGGCATTTTCACGCCACATCAACATCCCCAAACTTAGAATTTGCTAGTTCTCGAGCAAACAAACAAAACAAGACAATAAAGTAAACCTAACTCACTTTCGGAGGCATCCCGGTTGCATTTAGCGTATGCAACAAGTCTTTAAACCCTTAGGTTACCCCTAAAGGACGAGTTTTGTCTCGTGAGGGTTTCCAGTGAATACACCCACAAAGTTCAAGATTCCAAGAGATAAAAGTGTTGAACTATCGATGCAAATAAGGTAACGATCAACAAGTGAGAGACTTAAGTGTGTCAAACATATTAATCAAACCAATAAACACAAAAGCATGCTAAGAGTCTCCTCACTAATAGTTTCATACTTAAGTGCAAGTGTCCCATCATCATGAGCATCATCCAAGTCTAAAGTAACAAAACTTTGTTTCCTATCATAGCACATTTTGCCTCGACTTTGGCCTCCCGGTCATACGCTCTTAAACATGAAATCACTCAAAATGGAATCTAATGGTTCACTCTCGTGTGTGCGCATGGAATAAAGTAAACTCAACACATACAATATTAAATGAGGATATCAAGTTCTAAAACGAAATGATCTCTTAGGAATGGAAACAACCACTAACGGAATGGGGAAGCTCACTCACCCTTCTCACCCACTCTACCCTCTAATAATGTCTCCTAAAGGTAAACGGATACAAGTGATGGAATGGAAGATGATGAAATCCCGAGAATGTCGACGCCTTCAATTATCAAAGAATACTCAAACAACCTTTAACTTGACTTTTTGCTTTGAATACTTTATTTATTCCAAATACTTACATAAACACTCAAAAGTTCACATGAACTTTTACACAAAAACAACTTTCTTTCTTTTTATTTTTCTTTTCTTTTCTTTTTTCTTTTTCTTTTTTTTTTCTCTTTTTTTTTCTTTTTTTCTTTTCTTTCTTTTTTTTCTCTTTTCTCTTTTTTACACACATAACCAAACACCAAACACAAAAGTACAAACTAGTATTCTCAACAAATCACCTTTACTTTCACACTTTGCTTTCACATTCTTTACTTTTCATGCCTTCTTTCTCGGGAGTAGTATGATGAATGGATGGTGGAGTATCCGTTTCCCTAAAGTTGACGCTATTATCGGGTTTTATGGACTACAAGAGTAAGGTTTATTCGCTATCCTGATGTCACTCCTAGTGGCTAAGGAAGTTGAGCTCATGAGATCGTCTAAGCTCTATTGAAAGTTGCGAAGTTGAGTAGCTCTTCATTCTACTCGGAATTAGCGCGAAAGAGTACACTCAAAGGCAATAAAAAGGCTCAGATTGCTCACATGGGTTTAAGTCTCCACTAATGACTATTTTAGGTCACTTAGAAGTGTTCCTTCTTCCTTAAGATGATACTCACATGATAGCACACGAACACTAAAGGACTCAACATTCATGAAAAGACTAAGAGCATGCATAAGATTTATCGAGAAAGAGCCATATGCATCAACATACTTAAGAATACCACTGGAATCATACCAAATTTACCCAAAAAAATTTCAAATTTGGTCAATTTGTTGAACCCTCTTGTCTTTTGAAATCTAAGGTCATGATGTCATGCGACCAAAAGGTCGTATCCCCATCCCCAAACTTAAAACTAACATTGTCCTCAATGTACTAAGCATATACTCACCAAAAGATAAGAGGTACAATAAGTTAAAGAGAATAGTGAAAGGATATTACCATAGCCGAAGGAGATAAAAAGTGATACTACCAAGACTTAACTATTCGAGTTCCAAGTTGATGATAAGTCCATCGCCATCCCCAAACTTGGAACAAACCACGTCCCAAAAGTATACAAATTGAGAAACGCTCCTAACACATCAATAAATAAAATAAGAATGAAACATAAGCATGACCATATAAAAATGACCACTCACGCGGGATCACTCGATTGCATCAAGCTATGCAACTAGCCTTTGAGTCTCTCGTATGAACGAGAGCACGAGTTTTGTCTCGTGGAGGGTTTCTAGAGATGATACCCACAAACATCAAAACCTATCTTAATCGGTTCAACGATCATAAAGCAAAAGACGAAAGATTTGGGGATCAACCCAAATAAAAATATATACAAGTGGTAATCGTCTCACAATAGTATCAACGTAAAGAAGTGCACGTGAGACGACCAAAGAAAAGAAGCCATCCCCAAACTTAGTGGGTGCACAATCCACTAAGTAGGCATACATACAAGGAGTGAAGACTAAGAAGTCATCAAAAGGATCAACATACAAGTGTAGGGTCAAGATGTCAGTCGAAGGCATAAAATCATCTGCAAGCTTAGTGGATAAAACATCCACTATGTCTATAGATGTCTTCGGGAAGACGTCTGAAATGTCCCAAAAGGGATCAATAATCGAATCTGAGATTGTATGGAAGGTCAGACGAGGCTCTAAGGATAATGCAGTAGGCTCGGGGACCAAGTTAAGGTCCATGATTTCCTTAGGTAAATGGTCTGAAAAACTATCCAACATGTCTCTAACTACTACGTCATCAATATCCTCAAAGGCATCTAGAGCCTCGCAGTCAGTCATAATATCAGGCCTTCCTAACATGGCATCTAAGACTGACTCCTTACAAGTGTCAAAACTCGGAAAGTTCAGAATAGTGTCATTCCCAAACTTGCTCATATAGCCATCATTTTGAACATCGAAGTCTAGTGTAATCCTATCATTATGAGACGATAATGGTCCAGGTAGCGAGCAAAAAGGGTCATCGATCAATTCATGCTCAAAGGGTCTACCAGGAGCATCTTCGACATTTAAATTAAGACTAGGGTTAGGTGTATTACCCTCACCATCATTCCTAGTCTCCTCTTGAGTTTGGGGTGGGAAAACCCCTTCCTCGTCGACGATAAGCTCCGACTCAATTCTATCAACAATTTTGAGCATCCATTCCGTGATCTCAGTTACATCTCGATTAAATCTAGTCTGGTACTCTAAAAATGCTTGGAGACTATCTTGAGAAGTCTCCTCGTAATAAGGCATATGAGTATAACTAGATGAAGACTCTCGCGGAACACGGGGCATGAGACAATACTCGGTCAAATGGCTTAAGCTCCCACAAATAGCACAAACCGGGTTAATGGTCTCCATGGTCCTTTCTTCACTACCTTCATGTAGATACATAGGTTCGATTCTTTGAGTGGAATCATCGAGTCGGGTATTTTCATCACTAAATGAGCCATTCATATATGCTTGTCGATAGTCACGAAGACTTCGACATGGTCGATCACTGGTAATAGAACTACGGGCATCATCAAATGACAAATTCATACATGAAGGTGCGGTCAACCCAAATGTTTGTTGATAGTCTCGAAGACTCCTACGGGATTGGTTACCCTCATGCTTATAATCCCTAAGACCATATCCATCTCTAGTCTGACCATCTCTATACATCTGTCGGTATTCACCCATGGTCATCCGAGGTCGGTCAGGTTCAAATCGCATATTCCCATTACTAGTCGGGTCGTGCCTATATGCATGTCTATTGTCTTGGAGACTTCTAGGTGGTCGACTAGTATTAATGGCATGGGGATCACTGATGTAGTCACCATCCTCATCGTAAGGCCAATCATTACAATAATGTGCCATTTGTACCAATGAGACGATACTATGCAACTATGTTCAATGATGATAACACACAAGCTATGAATGGAAACTAACACTTTTCCAACTAATCACACACAAGTAAGAAAGAGAGAATATAATACGATACTAGCGAAAGCCTCTTTCTTTGTTCCGCTTCTCTCTTTCCTACCCTTCTTCATTCCTTTCTTTTCTTCCACTCTAATGTCTGTTTTTAGCTCTTTTCAAAGAACAGGTACCTAAAAAAACAAGAAAAAGTAAGAAACTAAGAAAATAAAAGAAAACAAAAACGCCTAAGTAAGCAAATAACCCTAAACTAATGAACAAAACAAACAACCTATATCCAAACTACTAAACCTATCCCCGGCAGCGGCGCCAAAAACTTGATGCACCCGAAAAGGTTGCATACCCAAGCGGAGGTATCAAGTAGTAACCGTCAAAGCCGGAGTCGATCCAAGGATAGGAAGATAGTTTAGATATCGAAGGATTTTATCTGTCGATTTAGAGATTAAAGACTTACTTAGACAAGAATTAGAAAGAAACAGGGTAAACGAGGAAGTTTATAATCGAATAAGCAATAAGAAAATAAAGTAAGTAAAACAAACTAAGATATCAATGTAAGAGGGCGAGAGAGATTTGAGAGAAGAATTCGGAGGAACAAGAGTCGGGAACAACCAGTGAAAGTAGTGTCGAGGTCCGGGAATCCGATGTGGTGAACCTACAACTATGTACGGTCTAATCGAATGGATTGATACAAACCTAGTCTCGATTCCTAAGGTGGATGTTCATAAGCACTACGTATGTCTGGAGATAATACTTAGTCAAATAAACTTCCTAAACGAATAAAACCGAATCATCGATCACATTGCCTAATTGATTCACTATGCGAAATACTTGATAAGACACATGAAAAACGATTGAAACAAGTAATCGAGATAAGAGAACATCAATTTATTATCAAACACATTAAATTATCACAAACACAATCACAAATTAATCACATTTCATCCATATAATCGACACACTTGATTTAGCTAAACATGGTGATAAATAATAAATGAAAAGAAGATGATGAGAAATCCCCCTTTTTCGATGTGGTTCGAGGCTAGGTTCGTCGGAAAATAAGAGTAGATGAGGTTCAGTCGATCTCCCCTTAGCAAATTTCTGGATTTCCCCTTAACAGTGCATAATGGGTGTCCCCGAGAAAAAATCAGATCTCCCCTTAGCAATCAGCATCATCTTCTTCATTTAAAACCCACCACCATTAAAGCTTCACCAAGCTTTCTCTCTGATGGGTCATGAAAATGTCCCATCAGAGTCGTTTAAATTAGCCGAGTTAGTCTGTTTCGAATCTTTATTGTAATAAAATGGTTGGTTTTCTTGATTAGGTGTCTTTTGCAGAGTTAGGTGTGAAAAACGGTTAAAAATGAGAAAAAGATGATTAAAGGGTATTTTGGTCATTTGGAGTCAAGGGCATTCTGGAAATTTGACCAAGGTCAGTGCGTGGTTGAAAAGTAGAGGTCGAAACGAGTCCGTAGGAGAAAACGGAAGTCAAATCGGAGTCCGGACGAAGGAATAAACCAAGGTCAAAGTCAGGTCAACATTTGGTCAGCATTCGGTACGAGTTCGGGCAAGTTTCTGGCCCGCGGTATGCTTAGGGACACGTGTCGTAGTTCGGAGGTCGGAGCATCTAAATCGCGTGTTCGCGCTAAGCAGCGAAGTGGGACCATCGTGAATCATCCAGTGTAGCGCGTCTCAGCGAGCTTCGGTAGTCCCTTGTTCACGTCTTAATCTGGACCGTAGCCTTCCGCGTGCCCTAGATCGGACGGTTCCTGTGCATCCCGTGTTTTATGGCCTATTCCGTGCACCCGAAGCAACTTAATTCCATAGCCCCGATCTCACGTTTTAATCTGGACCGTGACCTTCCGTGTTTTGTAGATCCAACGGATGCTGTGTGTCCCGTGCTTTATCATTATCCCGTGCACCCGAAGCAGCCTAGATACCGTACTCCCAGACGCGTGTCATCACTCCCGTCCCTCCGGATCCCCGTGTCTCAAGATCTAATGGTGGCTGTTTGCTGTCGTATTCTATTTCAAGCGGCGCGTTGCACCCTATCAAACGAAAGTGAACCCAGCAAACCCTAGCCGCCGGACTTATGAGAATGATTAGGGTTTTATTCATTTTTAACCCCTGTAATTCCAAAACTAACCCTCATTTTCCCATCTTCTACCATTTTGACCCTACTCAAAACCCTACCCCTATATAATATCTTTTTCTCCTCATTCTTCAACTAGACTTCAACAACCCTCTCAAATGACTTCCTTATCTAATTTCTAAGCCACTTCTCTTTCTATCTTCTAACCCTAATCCCCCATCTTCTTCTGTTTTCTCTACCACCTTCATCTTTTCTCTAGATTTACTTTCTCCTTCTAATTTCTTCTTCTAACCCTCTAATTTCTCCATACCTTCTTCTCTAAAATCTCTTCTTCTTCTATCTCTCTTCTAAATTTCTCTTCTTTTATCTTCTAATAAGCTATTATTTGGAGTTTTGAGCAATATTCTTGAGATACTTGGAGCTTAAATTGGACATCAAAATGGAGATACATGGGAATATGGATTGGGAACATTCTTGGTGATTTCTTTCCATTAATCTTTTGTAATTCCATTTATTTTATGAATTCAATGAATATTATTTTAGATTCCATGAGTAGCTAAATTTTGTATCTAGGGTGTAGAGGAAACCCATATTTGGGCTTATTTTGAGATATGTTATAAATCAATGAATCCTTATTTTGAGCTTCAATGCCTATTGATTGTCATTTCATGTTGATTCTATAACCTTATTATCATTCATGTATTATAATTAGATATTTCATGCTTTTATTGATTTATTAGATGAGATATGCCTTTTAGATCTTGAATGATAGTGTAGGAAATTAGTTTTATATGGTAGTCAATCATACATTCTTGATTTTAAATTGTGTTATTAAAGAATATATTCTGAAATCTAAATAGTTTATTATGTTAGATTTTGAGTTATACATGAGAAAAGGGATTTGTTAATTAATGCATGTTTTAAGTAGTCCATTTATGTGGTGAAATCGAAAACCCTAGATTCTTCTTCTCATCTTGATTTCATTCTTATTAGTCTATTAGAATTGCTTTCTTTTTTTCATAGTAGTTTCCAAATCAAATCAAAAGTTTGAAAGGGGGTTTAATTTGAGATTTAGATAAAATAGTTTGTCCTTTGGAACGAAACTCGACTTATTAGAAATACTATAACTTGACCCCGTATACTTGCGGGAATAGACCTATTTTTAGGCCTATCACTCTCTCTAGGCAAATTTCAACGAAAATCAAATCAAACAACAAGTGTAGCTAGCCAACGACGTGGGGGGTAAAACCCCTAAGGTTTCCGGCCAAGAAAGTGGCCGGAACACCATGAAAAATCCGGCCAAAGAAAATCAAGAAATCCGGCCAAAATTGAGAAATCCGGCCAAATAGTGCACTGTCCCGAGCTGATGGCTTCTTCCCGTGCCTTGAAGCTGCTGTCCCGAACCTCTCCAGGCCGTCCCGAGCTTGCTAATGAACATCCGGAGCTGCTGGCCGGACTAGAGCTGCTGTTCATCCCGTCTGAGTTGCTCCCTGCCGTTCCGTGCTAGTAGCTGTTCGTGCGAGATGATGCGGCCCTTGCTTGCTGTTGTTCCGAGCTGAAGAAACTTGCTCGAGCTGCTGTACAAGCTAGGCCGAGCTGCCCCTTGTTGTTCTCACGACTTTGCCGGCCAAAGCTTGGCCGGCCTTAGTGCTGGCCGGCCTAAGCTTGGCCGGTCCTCCACCTTCCTCTCTTGTTCTCCCTTCAAACTTTCAAGCTCTCTTGATGAAGAACAAAGAAACCCTAGAAGAAGCCCTAGGTTTACTCTCTCTCTTGCTTGGTGAAGAAGAAGATGAATTGTAGTTTTTTTTCTTACTTGTGTATACACAACCCTAGACTTAGTCAAACTTGACTAAGTCTTAGGCCATTTTGACTTGGACCAAAAAGGTGCCCATAGAATCTCTATTCTTCTCTTCCTCTTTGGGCTCTTGGGTTGGGCTTCTTTCTAAAGCAAGGGAGTGCCTTCATAGAATCCTTGTTTCAAGATCGAACCTCGGCTTCTTTCCTTCACAACTTCTCCGTCCGAACTCCGAATCGACTTCCGTTTTCATCGGCGGACTCGTCATTGACTTAACTTGTTGTTTGACTTCTGATTTTGACCAAAATGACCAAAATACCCCTGGTGCTCTTTTCTTCCCTTTCGCCGCATAAGATGAAAATGTGATAATTCGCTCTCTTTATTCCGAATTACACGCCAAACCCCAAATAAACTACCTAGCAATATAAACACATAAATAATTAGAAATAAAACTCGAAAAGAACTAACTAATCAAAGTTAAGTGACCTAAATGTGGCATTTTCACGCCACATCATATATCATGTTTTGTATATGTTGTATAATGTTTCGTTTGTATGCATTGTAGCACTACTATTTGCTTAATTTATGTTTTCCAAGCACAAAAAGTAGATATTAGATAGACAAGTCTCTGAACATAAAGAGATGAACCATACGTTTTTTGATTTATTTATGTTGTTTCTCTCTCTACACTTTATCTTGTTTAAGCATTATATATAATTCTGTATACATTTTTCAGAGTTATTGTACATAACTCTGATAGTTTGTATATTTTTGGACTTTATATTCCAGTTGTCTAAGAATCTGTAGTTTATATATTTTTTTAGAATGTTTGTTCAAAATGTCTAAGGATCAGTAATATTGCAATGCTTAAATTGTGTCATACATTTTTAGATTTCCCTTTATAATTTAACCATTAATATAATAATACATAAACTGTACCCTACATTCTTACATATTTTTCAAGTATTATATGTAATTCTGCATATATTTTTCAGAATTATTGTACGTTATTCAGATAGTTTGTACATTTTTCAAAATGTATATTTTAATTGTCTAAGGATCAATAGTGTGTACATTTTCCCAAAAGGTCTAAGGATCAATAATACAATGTAATACAATGTAAGTTCTCCAAACTTCTTTTATATTTTAACTACTATTTTTGTATTGTATAAGTTGTATCCTACATTACATACAATGTACACTACAACTTCGGTAAAATATTTCCCAATTAATTAATTTGTAGAATACAATCTACAACCTCTGTATACATTGTAGCACTATTATTTACATCATATAACTTGTTTTCTGCATATTATCTACAATGTTGTGTAAGGTTTCATGTTTGCTTTGAGCAGATCAATCTACTTTAGGTACACTAATAGAAATGATCACTACTGTGTTACCACTGCATGTCCAAAAGAAGGGAGTCAATGGAGGTCATATGGATGGGCACCAGCGAAGTGTAGCTCGATGTTTTTATTGAAAGAATCTAACCTCAAATGTGATTGTGTGTATGCTATTGTGAAGTAAAATAAACAAAAATTGTCAAGCAAATTGATTGTTTTTTTTATATATAAATTGTACCTTTTTGACGTATGTATAATGTTATGAAACTTTATTGTGAATGGAAATAAAAGGTCTACATTTAAATTGATGTATTAACCATCACGCACTGTGTTTCAATACATTTGAGTAAATGTACAATCCATCACATTAAGTCTATGAAGCATGTCACATTTTGATGTACAGATTTAAAAATAACACATACACATTAGAAATGGATGTAAGCACAGTAGGAAATGTATACGACCAAGATACAATTTATATACCAAAAACCAAAGTATCTCAATGTATACCACAAAAATCAAGATACAACTCATACATGTGTCTAGCATCCTTTTTAAGTATACCACAAAAAAGTTTCAAATTGGAGCATTTTCGACTTTGCTCTCAGAATAGGCGCGTACTAGAACATAAGTGAAAATGTTGTAATCTTAGTCTTTAAAAAATAAATTGTACATTCTACAACTTCGTTTAGCACTCTGCTTCCATTCACGTTTACTCTCTTTCAACAACATGTTAGATACTTCTCCTCCTTTATGTTGTGCAAGTTTTGTCTAATCAATTTCTTTCATCATTCCCGGGTCGTACTGGATGCAAATTTTCCCTTTCATCATTTCTTTCATCATTCTCGGTTTGTACTAGATAACACACTTAAACATGCACTATACAAATTACCAGATGTAACATACAAACATTTACTTACAAAAGTATTACATCTAAACTTTACACAAAGTTATTTATGGATACAACATTTCTAATAGTGCATAACCTAATTTTTTTTCAGATGTTTAGAACCTAAAGTAATTGATAAAAATGGATTACACGCTTAAAAATGCATTACACAAACTGCCAAATGCATTATACAAACATTGAATTAAAAGTGGGTTACATCTAAGATTCATACAAAGACATTTGTGCATAGTCCATAACCTAATTTTTCAGATGCTTAGAACCTAAAGTGACTGACTAATATGAATTACACACTTAAAAATGCACAGTACAAGTTACCACATGCACTATACAAACCTTGAATTACAAATGCATTACATTGAATCTTCATAAAAGGTCATTTATGAATTCGACATTTCTAATAGTCCCTAACCTAATTTTTGCAATTGCTAAAAACTAAAGTTTCTGACAAGTTAAAATATGTATATGTTTTTTAGAAATTCTTAATACAATTCGACAATTGATTTGTATGTTCATGTTTTCGTCGAAACATTTCATGAAATGTTTAGATTCCAAACCGGAAAAGTACAACAATTTTTTATTTGTACAAGCAATCATAAAAGAAATATGACATTTTCATATCTAGAAGAGGCATGTCCCAAAAGATGCTCTAAATTTACATGTTTGAAAAAACAAACCCTAAACCCTGATTTTCATATCTGGATTATCATCTAAATGTAGAAAGATTACTTAAAATGCTTTGTAAATCATGGTCAATCATCGTCCAAAATTACTTTTGTATCAGGCATTTAAGAAATAAACCATCTTAAGAAATAAACCAGATTAAAAAAAAACTTTCTAACCGAAATGACCCACTGAAATCTAGTCATAGCATCGGAAAAACTGAAATCTGAGAAAGTTAGTCTAGGATTTCTACCTTTCCCACTGAAAAACTCACCAAAACACTAATCAAACGTCAGATATGAAATATCTTTTGAAGTAGCTTCAAGGCTTGTGAGAGAGAGAACGAGAAAGAAAGAAAGCGAGAATGAGAGAGAAAGGATAGAGAGAAGACCAACAAGAAAAATTTGTTCGCTGGAGAGAGAGAGAACAAGAGAAAATAGGTTTAGGTTAAAATTTTGAAATATCTTTCATCTTTCTTAGAACTATAAAAAATAATCTGAATATGGATGTTTTGCTGCGACCTTTGGGCGGGAAAGAGGGTTGGGTAGGTTTTGTGCATTAAATCTTTGGATTGAGGGTATTTTTGACACTTCAGACAAATGACTAAATACCTATAGATCTTTATGGGTGGGTTTCGAACAGAATTTTCTCCCTTTTTTGGACCTCAAACCCATGATCCCTTGCTGTTATTTATTCAATGGTTCTTGGTAATAAATATTTCTATAATTAGAAAAGGACTTTTAATGTTAGGTTAACTATAGTGCTCCTGCCCAACTAAGTTGGGTATAGATATCAGAAATCCTATTACAACCTTTATGTGACGCCCCGTGTCCCAAAATAGACACGACCACTCCCCGACAATTCACAGACGAGACAAAAATCCGGCAGAGTCTCCTCTGTAAATCGAACCGGTCGCACCACCTCACCGGTCTCACATGGGTCACACCCCATGTCCACATGTCATCCGAACCTCAATGGCTACGTGCTCGTAGGATGACATAATCCGCAGTCGGGTACATACAAGAAAACCCAAGTATTTCACAATCATCGTAAAAACCATTCGAAAGCATTTCTCATATCACAGCAAAACCATTCCAGCATATTTCAGTTCATCACAAAAATTGAGTTTCATGCTACCTAAACTCTAGTTATAATGGCGTATATATAACTATAGAATTTAGCATATTCATTATCTATAAAACCATGCTGGATAAAGGATTCAGAACCCCTACCTGGCGGTACTTCAACTCCGCCGAAACCGTAGCATGATCGTCAACGATAAGCTCCGGCTCCCCCCACTACCAAAACTGAAAACAACCGATATAAACATTAGGTTCTTCGGTAAGAACCTTTGTATAACAAAAACAATAATAAAAGAAAACAAAGAAAACTTAAAAGATAAAAGCAAATTCGAAAAGTTTGGAAGACTTCGAATAATTAAACGAATCGAACTCTAACGTCATAGTCCTGCCCAAATAACACTAATCCTACATTGTTTAGAAGAGATTTACTTCCTTAACATATGTTCATTGAATGTCTACGCCAAACTCCAAGTGAATCACCCTCGAAAGTTACCACACATACACAACCGTACCATAGATATCCCTACCAGCGCATTACGCACTATAACAATCACAACTCCATCCGAACTCCAAATAAATCGTGCTATACCTTTCCGGAATTGTAACAAGATGAGCTAGAATATTCAAGAAGACTCAAATAACATTCAATATCTCGATGACCATCTAAAATAGTAAAATAGTGGGCAGCTCTCAGGTTTGCTGAATAGCGCGCTGCTCGCCAAAACAGTCGTAGCTCTCTCGTCCGATATCGGAACGACTTGTACCATACCATTCTGGAAATTTAAGATCCTAAGCTACGAATCTCATGTTCCGGGAAAACACATCCGAGTACTGTACAAGGCCCAGATTATCCGACAACAAGAGACTGAATTTCAGTCCCTCGATTAATCGTTCAATCGATAATTTAACCCAATTATCTTTTCTAACATAGTTTCTACCTCATAATTACCTAATTACTAACAATATAAACCCTTAATTTAGTTCTTTAGCTTCTCCTTCATGAAACTCAGTCCAATTTCTTCAAATAAATCAAATTCCCCTTGAAATTCGATTTAGATTTTCTCCTCAAAACCCTAACCCCAAAGCAAAAAGTGGGATAGAGAAAAGGATGAAGAAATCTAATTTTCTTCTTCTTATCCATTCTAACGAAATTCTTGTTTAGTCCCTAGTTTTGGCAGGATTTCGAAATACCCCCTATTTTGTACTCTTTGCTGATTTAACCCCTCTCTTGACTTGGCTTTAATGCAAAATAGTCCCTCTTCTAACTTTAAAAACATGGGATGTTACACTTTAACCCTAATTTTTCCCTCTTATTTTTTTTTCTTTTATTTCCATCTCTAGTTGTTGCCGTGAGTTACCGAGATGGAGAGATATTGGGTTTTCTACAGAGATGAAGAAGATGAAAGGATCAAAGGTGTTGGTTTTTCTTCGTTGATTTTTAGCTTGGCGATTACTTTGATTTAGATTAATTCGAGGTATGTTTCTATCTCTCTATGGCTTAAATATTCATTTTCATAGATAAATCTAAACAATTAGATAACCATAAACCCTATTATTTTGTTGCTCTTGGTTGAAAAGCGATCGACTCTTCGAGGAAGCGTTAAAGCGTTCGACTCTTTCTCCCACTTATCCTACTAATAATCCTCTCGAAACTTTTTATTAGGAGGATACCATCATGAGCAACAAATACTTTGTTCTCTTGATTGGTTGTGTGAAGCCCAATTTCTACTCAAGAAATTGCATCAGACTCTAATTTTGTGCCTCGTAATCCCATTACATGCACTTTTAGCTTTAAACGGATTTCGGTTATGTGTGGTTGGCTGTGTCTAGACATAGTGTTTATCGGAGGACAGAGCTTGATCCGATCCCTTCATTTTGATCCTTTTGGTCGTTCCAACTTGGAAGGTTAGAATGATGATCAACTTTTGTTATTAACTCAAGACCTTCTATCTTGTCAATTCGATTCTTCGCTTTTGAAGCATTCTTGGTTATGTTTGGAACCACTTTCCTCATCCCTTTGTCATTGGGATGATCCCGTTGTAAGAGTCACATCCTTATGTGTCTCTTTTACATGTATAACCAAGTATAGAATCTTTTGGTATATGTTAGTTAATTTAGCATTTTAAAACATCTCAATTAAGGATTGAAAGTCTTTCATTGATTTTCCTTAATACTTAGTACAGAGATGATGTCTAACTAGAAAAACAAATTAATCTAGACTTGGTGCCTAAAGAAGATTACGATCCCTTTCAGCATCCTTAGCAGTTTTGGCTTCTGCTCCCTCTTGGATTTCTTCTCCTTTAGCCAAATATTTAGTTCCCTTTTGCTCCTGTACATTCACAATGATACGGCATTAGGTATCTCATACCAAGTTGGGACATTTCAGTATTTGATAAATTAATCGTCAATACCTGAAGTGGAAGCTATTGTTCCATTCTTCGTGTCCTCCAAGAACTTAAGGCAGATTCTTTTCCAATGACCCTTGCCCTCGCAGTAGAAACATTTAGCATCAGAAAGAGAAACTTTCTTCTTGGACTTAGCATTCTTGTTATTTCCTTCGAACGCAGGTTTCGTCTTCTGCCTTTTGTTCTTTTGAACCACAAGAATCTCATCCTTTGGCTCCTCTTGTGTTATAAACACTTCGTTGCCTGAAGCATGTCAAGAAACTCCTCCAAGGACTTGGTCCATCCATTCATATTGTAATACATCTGGAATGTGTTAAAGCCCTTATGAAGTGAATGGAGGATGATGTCATTGGCCTCACTTAGACCAAAAGGACAACCCAGCCTTTAAAGTTTCGCAAAGAGTCCAATCATTCGCGAAACATGAGGGTCTACTAATCTTCCTTCCTCAAGGCGCATATTCAATAATTTTCTGGTGGTTTCAAACCGTTCCATTTTCGACGTCCTTGAAGATAAATCCTCAGTTCGTCGATCAATGGTTTGGTCTTCCATGTCAGAGGAATCTTCTAGAAGAGCCTTCTCTATGGATTCCGAAGTCTATGAAGTTATTGATTTTATTTCTGCCCTCGATTGATCATCCTCTTCATGCTCATCATCTTTGCCAGTCGAAATAGCATCCAATTGAGAAATTGGATAGTCTGAGACATCAAGCTCGTTTCTAAACTCGTGATCCATCATGTGAAGTATCTCTGGATTCCTTCCTTCATGTATGGATTTATTCAGCTCTTTCGTGACGAATGATTCAAGGTTAAACTCATCGTCTTGCGACATCTTAAAACTAAATGAAGGAATTGCAAAGTTTTCAAACTCGTTATCGTTTTTCGAAAAAATTCAATTTTCGCACATTATTCAATAAAATCGTCCCTAATTGAATAAGGTGATTCCAAGATCCCAGTTCTCCGGAAGTTAAGCGGACTATGGCCCTGCCCTCAACACCTTTGTTCCAGATGAACTCCTTCACTGATCGTACCCTTATGACTCTTGGTTGATAGATTTCATTGATGAATGCCTAATCTATCTTTTTGCCTCGAGAATCCAAAACTCTTTTGCTGATCTCGTTGAGAAAAACCATTTAGACGTGTAGACCCCTGCCATGAGTCTACCCCCATTACCCCCAGATGGAGAATGACACTCTACTATGGCCAACCCACCATTCACGATCAAGGGCGCCAAGGGTATCTTAGTCTGGGGAGGCATATTTCTCAAAATTACTTTTATGGACTTACACGCTAGGTCTGAAACGCGTTATAGTGAACTATTTAGCCTAACTAACATCCACGACAAAAAGCGTAAATAAGTAAGTAAATGCGCGCGAGAAAAGCACATATGGATCCTAGTATGACCCCTAGTCCTAAAAGATCTAATCTTCTTAGGATTTCGCCTTTTGGTTCACCAAGATCGCCATCTTTGAACCTCCATTCATTTCTCCCACTCGAATTAGGATCTCCATCCTTGAGTTTCTTTAACGGACTTATAGACCCTCAACTCTAATTCCAAGAATCAAACAATTCGCAGATCGTATAAACTTAAAATTAAAATTATTACAAACTTGCACCCATTCGTGCTTAAAACAAGAATAAAAGATGAACTTTCTAAGGCCATACTAGTTTCCGCATTCACATCAGATGCATTCATATAATATTCAAGGCTAACTATTATATATGCATGATAACCTGGGAGATACTTTTGTCGACATCTCTATGTCACATTACGGACCTTAAGTCTAAATTCGAAGATCGACTAATGGTGCGTTCCGGTTTTATCTTTTTTGATTTCCAAAACCAAAATCAAGAGAAAACTCCGTTTCGGCTTTTGAAGAGCCCGGGTCAATTTAGGAAAAACTTGGTTTGACTCTCAGTTATTTCCCAAATCAATTTGAACAAAAACCCGTTTCGGGCTTTCGGGTGGCCGGATACAATTTCGGTAATATTTGGGTGGGACTAGGAGAAAAGTTTAGACATTCGTCGAAAAACTCCCACTCGGGTCAAGACCTGTAAAACTTCGGCCAAAGCACCCTAGTCAAATTTGGAATAACCCGGAACACCCAAAATTCAAGGCCCAAGACCCGGAAGTCAAGGCCCAAGACCCGGAAGTCAAGGCCCAATTGGATGGTCCGACCCTAAGGAGATTCGGGTCTAGCATAGGTCCGACCGAGCCAGACGCGTTTGGACGTGTCTCGATCTCGGTCGAGGCTTAGGACACGTCCTGGCCCTAGGCCAGGTGGTCAGGCTAGGTCTATACGCATCCTAGATGCGTCTGGCCTATAGGTCGAGCCTTATTGGTGTCTCGGTACTGAGACACCATAGCCGTCCCAGAGGCGTCTGGCCTATGGCCAAGGCCCCAGTTATCTCGGTTTGCATCCGAGCCTCCTTCCCTTTTTTTTTCTTTTGGTTCTCAAGCAACTAATCCCGATTTTCTTTTAGGAACTTCCAATAAGCTTAAACTTGATTTTCAAAACTTCTAAAATCATGAAAATCACAACTTTTCATGCTTTTGGGAAACTTCTAAAAACACAATTTTGATTTTCAACAGGTTCTAACATTATGAAGATCACAACTTTTGAAACTTCTAAAATTTCAATTATTTGTTTTTGAGAGATGTCCAAAAGCCATGAAGAACAACATTTTTGAAAACACTTTTCAATACCGAAAGCGATCAAAATTGAGTCTTTTGAAACTCTTTTCAATCATCAATCTTGAATAATCAACTTAAAAACTTTTGAATCCCATTCAAACTAATCAAATTGAATGTCTTTAGACAAACTATCAAGCTAATCAATCATGGGTTCGTCCGAAACTTAGCAAAAATTAGCTATTTGCAAGAGACTCTGAGGCCACTGTAGGGTTATGGAGTCACTTACTAGTGTTGTATGCGAATTACTTTGACATCGTGCGGCTACACTGAATTTTATCCGACACCATCTATGTGTAGATCTAAAGTCAAAATATTTAAATATGAGAGGTCATTTATTATTAAGGATCGGTTTAAAGAAACGTTTTGACCATTTTAAAAGAGTTATCCTTCATAAGGCTTTAAATGACTGGCTGCATCTGAGATTGCAGGATTATAAAACTGTTTCTGAGTATAGTTCTGTTTTGTTTAAAATAACGACAAAATTGGCACATTGTGGTTTCCCTATTAGTGAAGAACAAATGTTGGAGAAAAACTTTTCTACTTTTCATGTATCTAACATGAACCTGCAAGAACAGTATAAAAATATGAATTTTAAATGTCATTCTGATTTAATTTCTTGTCTACTTGTTGCGGAACAAAATCAGGAAGTTATTATGAAAAATCAAGAGACTCGTCCTGGGTTATTCAGAAGTAGTTGAAACCTATGTGACATCTTATGGATGAGGTAGTCGTTACAACGATCGCAACAGGAATAATAGAGGTGGTGGCTACCACTCTAAAGGACGTGGTCGTGGTAACGACCACCAATTAGATATCAGAGATGGTGGCTACCACTCTAGAGGACGCGGTCACGGGAACAGTCAAAGTTGGAATAACAGAGATGGTGGCTACCACTCTGGTGGGCATGGGCGTGGTTACAGTCGTGGTCATCGAGGACGTTATAATAACTCGAACACTAGACCTCATCCATTTAGTCGACAAGACAAAGGAAAAAGAGCATTAAATGAACCATGTGAAATGCAAACTAAATCATGTTATAGATGTGGTATGACAGGTCATTGGTAAAGGACCTGCAGACCCGCAAAACATTTGATAGATCTTTACCAAGCGTCATTAAAGAAATCAACGACGAATACAGAAATGAACCAGATGGAGATAGGCGGTTCACCCTGTAACACTGGATTGGATGTCTCTGATTTTCTAGTTGATGAAGTGGAAATACATCATACTGAATCACAAAACCAGTTATTTTCCCTTGATTACGATGGTAATCTTGAAAATTCCAAAAGATCGTGTACCAGAAGATGAAAGAGTTATATACGATGGTAGCTTTATGTTCAGCCGAATTTGACAAGATAGCTACTTGATGAAGAATTTGACAAAGTGTTCGATCAAATTTAATGTTACCCAGAATAGTGTTATATTTGTACATATTGTTTTCTTTCTTAAATAATGTAATATTATCATGTTCATATAATATAAATATGTTTTAATTAGGCCGCTGCTTTGGGGAATAAAGAATAATCTCCGGGGAATAAATTCTCTAAGGAATCCATGTTTTTTTGTATATTCTCCGGAGAATATTTTATTTTAGTCCAAAAAATTACTTTATCAAACATTGCCCCCTAATCTTCATCCTCTTTATCACCTTCACAACAACAACTTCCCCTAACCATCATTCCGGCCACCAACATTCTGACCACCATTGCCACCTCTTCTGTTTCCTTTATTCTCCTCTCTAACTCACCTCTACCCTCCCTCTCTAGTTGATTTCGTTATCTATTTTTTTTTCGCTCTCTCTCTCTCATTGTAGATCACTCTCATTATTTCTCTCGTTGTAGACATATTTTTATCTCGCAGTCTCTTTCTCTCTTTCTCATAGTCTCTCCTCCTCTTTCTATCTCTCGCTCTGTATAGATCTCTGTGGAGTGGAGAGAGAAACAATGTCAGTGTGAGAGAGGAAGAGAAACAAAGAGAGATCGACTGGGAATCAATGAGAGATTGAGAGAGAAACAATGAGAGATCGAGAGACATAAATAGTGAGAATAATAGAGAAAGCAATAGAGAGAGACAGTAAGAGATAGACAATGAGGAATCGAGAGAGAGACTAAGAGAAGAAGAGGGAAAGAATAAGAGAACAATAGAGAGATGGTGTGAGACAGTGTGAGAGAGAGAGAGAGCAATAGGAGCGAGAGCGAGAGAGAGAACAATAAGAGAGTAATAGGAGAGAGAAAAGATGAAGATTAGGGAGCAATTTTAATCAAGTCAATTTTTGGACCAAATAAAGAATATGCCCCTGAATCGATATTTATTGACTAAAATCTTTATTCCCTGGAGAATTTTTTTTATTCCCCAAAGCCGCGGCCTTTAATTATTATCTTATGTCTTATTTTTGTGTACATAAGGTATGGATTGCAGAAATACAATATCGAAAAGATGAGGAGGATATATGTGTGGTCGATAGCGGAACCACTAACTCTATCTTTCGAAACAATAAGTATTTAAGACTTTGAGATTATACAAGGCTAATGCGATAACAATCGCTGGTTCATCTAGTCTCATTGAGGGCTCTGGTAGAGCTTTTATAATATTACCGCATGGTACAAAAATAACCATCGACGACGCTTTTTTTTCAACCAAGTCTTTGAAAAATTTATTAAGTTTTAAAGACATTCGTCAAAATGGTTTTCACATTGAGACTAGAGATGAAAATAATAAAGAATATTGATGCACCCGAAAGGTTGCACAACTAAGCGGAGGTATCAAGTAGTAATCCGGCAAAGCCGGGATCGATCCAAGGATAGGTTGGTAGCTTGGATATCGAAGGGTCTTATTCCTCGGTCTAGATATTAAAAGCTAACTTAGACTAAATAGGAAATGAAACAAAGATAAATGAGGGTTTTAGAATGAATGAGTAACAAAACAAGATAACAAATGAAACTAGACTAAACAATAAAAGTAAACG